>LPNX011147451.1:690624-786138 GCA_001517045.1 Pseudotsuga menziesii
ACTTCGGGCTCGTAAAATCCACGAATTAGTGCCTTATCAAGCATTCTTCTTTCTTTTCTTCGATCTTGTCAAAAAATGAAGATGGTCCCGAGTTTGCTTTCTTGGACTCGTTAAACCTTTACAAGAAAGAAGGGAAGGGGAAGGTTTATTTCCATGTCTTTTTACATAATGGCAGCAAGTCTTGTTTCCTTGAACAAAGCACCAGTTTTGAGTTTATCAATAGTTGGGTCCTAGTATTTTGACCTTATCCCGATTCAGAGTTTCTTACTCCTCCAGTTGGTATTTTTTCCAATTATATGGGGAATCTTCTAATGTCTCCTACATTGCAGATTTGTTTCGTTGGTCCTATTTTGTGTCAAAAGCTGCCTAAGTCACTTTTGTGTCATGCTCACTGTTCAAGGATTAAACCTTTGTCGGCCATTCTGCAGTTGCCTTGACCTTTTGTGTCGGCCATTCCCTGGTATCCGTTCATTACATCATGTCTTTAGCGGTCCTTTTTGTGAGATTCAGTACCATTTCCAGATCCAATTAGTCTTGGAGTTATCTCGTGTTGGATGATGAAGGATGCCTTAATTCCTTCCTTCCAACGGATCTCTTCCTATCGACTGCAACACATCTTGCTCTGGGGATGAGATTTAGAGTTTTATGACAGTACCTTGGGAATTGTTGTCCTCAATGGCAATTTCCCTCGCTATTGGGTAGTGGGGATACCTTAATGCCTCCTACTCGATGGATTCTTCAAGTGTTCGACTTCAACTCCTTGTAATCACACTTGTTAGAATGTACTAGGTACCTTGGGGACCATTTTCATTAATGGTGGTTTCCCTCGCGTTTGTTAACAGTTTTCATTATTGACCGGTAATCAAACGGCTTCCTCCATGTTCGACTTCAGCTCCTTTATTCGCATGGTTAGGATTTGTACCTTTTTTGGGCGGCTTGGATTGAAGACCTTGGGGCTGACAGTAGCATTGTCATTTTTTGCTATTTCCCAAGTTGCGCAAGACCTTGTTATCTTTATATGACATTTTGCTGAGACATAGATCCACCTTGTATTTTTGTGGCTATGATCGATTGTTGAGCATGGATCCACCTTGTTCATTTGTGGCCATGGCTCCTTTAGATTTGATATGGTGCCTTTTTGCATATCGAGCGACCATGATAGTTTCATCAGTTATACATATGTTGGCTCCGCCTGTATCTTTATGGCGATGATTTGTATATGGACGTGTATGTTCCAGAGATCAGTTTTCTGACATTTATCTCTCTTACAGGTACCTTCACTCGAGCCTTTAGATCTTGGTTTCTCTGCTCTCTCCATACTCAGCTCTTTCCTTTATAATGTATTTTGGCTATCGTCTTCCCCTCTAACCTCACACATTAGGGGGCATCTGTTATACACCAGAATGGCACCTCTCCGTCCGAGTGGCGACTGTCCTTATGTCGACGCACAAAAGGACACTTATGGATTGAGGTTTTCCTAGAATACTATAGCTTGGATTATTATGGAATACATTTCTGCCTTTATCTCTGCCTGTGACCACTTTCCCATTGTTTCATGAAAGTCATTGAAAGTCACTGAAAAAACACCTATATTGGAGGACCCATATATTGAGTTATATAACTCCGTTTGACCTCATTTCTACGCCGTTGGAAAGGTATTTCAGTTAGCTAAAACTTTATAGAAGACACCAAAGTCTAAAAATGCCCAAAAATACCTTAAAAATGCGTTTTTTGTGTATGCGCGACTCTCCTTATGTGCAACCCGCGCATCACGCGTGACTCTTGTGTTTTGCAAGTCGCGCATGCATATATTCGCAGGTTTCTCTTGTGTAAACTTGCGTATCATGCACGGGTTTCCCTCCTTCATAGTCGTGCATCTGTTTCTCAACATTAAAACATAAAAACACGCCTTTTGAGTTAGTTTGGGTAGTTATACAACTGACTCCTTCAGTTGTAACCACTTTGGCTTCGCCCCTAACTCTTCTTCATCATATAAATAGAGGTACGGAGGTCCATGAAGTGGGACTTTGAATTTCTGCATTGTTATACTGGAGGAATCGGGACTCTCTTTGCCCACACCTTTGCCCTGGAGGTCTTCCCCTTGTGTTGCAGAGCTTGGAGGCTGAGTTCTTTGGAGAAGAGAAGCAGCAGAACCAGATCAAGGTTTTGTGAGGTGCCAAATTTGAAGAGAAGGTATATTTGTACTTGTTTTCAAGATTAATAAATATGTGATGTCCTTCTTCTTCCCAAATCTTTGTTCAATGTGTGATTGAATCTTTGTTTATGATCAGATTATGATGTTAATCAGATTATTATTTCAGATCTATTTGATTATCATTTGTTTATATGTGGTCATAATGGTTTGAGGAAGGTATAACTTGTTTTGCAGGTCTCTTGGAGCGAGAGGAGCAAGAAGAGGATTGAAGAGAAAGCTTGGACCAGCCTTCAGTTAATCAGGTGTGGATCTTTCTCATCTCTGAAACTTGTTGTTATATACTTGCTGAACATTGTGCATCTCTCTTTCAACCCCAGTACGTTGATGGCCTCTTAAACCCTAGCCATAGGACACTTTCCTTTACAACACCTGGTGAACATTTTCACATTAGTAACCAAGTTTTTTAGGTTGGGTATGGAAGAAGAATCGTCAAATGAAACGAAGCTTGGGGGCATGTCGAGCCACTGGAAACCATGCTAGGGGTAAGCTTCATTAGAAATCATGCTGGGGGAAAGATTCCAACCTCTGTATATCATGTTAATGGGATTTTTCAAGCATAATTTACCCATTGGTTTCGATCTTGCGTAAAAATGAAACCAATCCCTGAGCATTCTTTCAACTAATCTTCGAGCTTGTTAAAAATAGTAAGATGGTGTTGAGCTTACTTTTCATTTTTCATGCCCTGGTTAAAACATGAAAAGTGGTTTGAGCTTAGTTTGTTACTTTTTCGTGCTCTGGATTCAAACATGAAAAAGGTTAATGGAGTCTTCTTTTCACCTCTTTTTCAAGCTCCTTAAACACAAAAAGATCGTCGATTCCATTTCTGATTTTTTCCAGGCTCGTAAAATATGAAATTGTGTAAAGAAACCTCATGGAGTTCTCTTTAAACTCTTTTTAGGCTCCCTAAATACGAAAAGATCATCGAGCGATCTTGTCTTCTTCATGCTCATTAAAATATTTGAAGAGTCGTCCGTCCGACGGTAGGTTATCTCTTTTTCGGTTCGGATAGGACTATTTACGAAAAAGGAACACTCCAGCCAATCATGACTGGAAGAGTTCTCTAAGGTATGATTTTACACTTTTTCGGGCCTTAGAGACTAAATCATACGAAAAAGGACCCCTTTGGAGTCTTCTTTTGTATTCGTTCAGACTCTCCAAACATGAACGATACTGAGTTTTCTTTGAGTGGACTCGTTAAATTAAACATTGAGAGACCCACTTTGGGAATGAACCCCTCCTCTCTCAGGTTCGTAAAACATATGAGTTTGGACTTGTCTTCCGACAAGCTATACCGAGTGTTTGTTACCCTCTTTGAACTCGTAAAACTGAAAATAGGCTCTCATCAATCATGATGGGGGAAATGGGAAGGGAATCATTTTGCAAATAATGGCAGTTGTTTGTCGTTACCTTTGAACATGGCACTTGTCTGCACAATCATGTCAATCAATTGGGTATTTAGTTGATCTCCATGACGATCCACTTTCATGAGTCATGTCACTCCTTTGATTCTTTCAAAAGAATGCATTGTCCATTGTCGCATTGTGTGTCTATCCCGTTCAGTCATGCTGCCAAGTCTTTTTGTCATGCCGCCCGATGTTCAAAGGGGATTTGAAGAAGTTTTACCTCTACAGTCTACACAGTCTTTGTGTCAGTATCTTTGAGTCAGTCATATGGTTACTACATTCACATAATTCCAGAACTATGTTCCAAGTTTCGTGTCGTTGATGTGGGACTCATCATGGACCTCCATTGATGAGACTATTCTCATTGACATCAACTCGTTATCCAGGAAATAGTCTTAGAAACAATATTTGGTACTTTGAGATTTGTATTCCTTAATGACAGATTCTCTCACTCTCAACATAGGTTCACATCATTGACCTTTGATCAATTGAGTCAACTTAGTGTTCAACATCAGGACATCTATTCACACTAAGTAGATTGTACTAGAGTACCTTGGGAATCATTGACATTAAGGGTGATCTCCCTCACACTTGTTAACGATTCACATCATTGTCCTGTAATCAAGTGGTTTCTACCATGTTTGACTTTAGATCATTGTAATCACATGGATAGAATCATACTTTGTGGAAGACGAGACAAATACCCTGGGTGTTAGTTCAAAAGGACTCATTGCTTTTCCCCAGGTTGTGATGGAGTTTTTGTATATCTAGCATGGATCCACATTTGTATGGTCATGGCTATGCTCAAATTTGCGTCTATATGACATAGATCTACGTTGCATGTCTGGTAGCTATGTCCAATTTTGAGTCCTCTATCACATGGATCTGCGCTGTGTTCTAGTAGCCATGCTTGTTTATTCCTCTCATGGATCTACCTTGTATTAGTCTGCATCCATGAGTTTGGTTACTTGTGTCTATGAGTCAACATACTGATGTACTACATATGCCTACTTGACAACTTGCTCCGATCGAGCCGACATTTTCATCTCATGACGACAACTTGTTCTCTCAAAGATCTCGTTTATCGTATCCCTCTAAGACTCATTCTTTGGGGGGCATCCTGTTATACCAAAATCCTATCACCATCATGTGATAAGACATTTGACATACCTACTTTCCCTGAATCCCAGCTTCTGGAGTGGAAACCCATACTAAATGTCAATCTTTCATAAAAATTCCCAGCACCACACTTACCTTGTTATCTAGAAGCGGTACCCTTGTTAACACCGCCCATTCCCTGTTGCCCACAAGCAATGCCACCACTTATGGCCCTTGGTCCATAAGCAGTTATTACCAGAACTGCTCTATTATTGAAGGAGAAGCGCGGTACCTGGGTAAAAAGGGAAAAATAGAATTTTCTCAAGGCTTCTAGATGATAAGCCTTGTGTCCTCCCTTATCCCTACTATTGTGGGTTAGTTGAGCTCGAGATCCCTCATCCTAGGATCTTAGAGGCCACTTCACCCACTAATATCTCAACCATCCCTATCCATCTAGCCTTATAAATACAAGCTTATGGCCATGGTTGAGAGGGAGAACTCTTAAGGTATTGTTATGCTATTGGATTGATCACTTGGTCCATATCATTGGAGAGCATAGAGAGAGCTAGAGTCAGAGCTTATGGGGATGAGAATTCTTGGTTTCATGGAGATGCATGTCAACACTAAGGCTTGGTTGTAAACTTCTTCATATTTCTTTAATGCAAGTTGATTTCTGTCCCACATATATTGTTGTTGTTTGATTTCACATGTATGTTGTTAGATTCCTTAGTCACTAACATAGATTAGTAGATTATATTTTGGTGGTTTTGATATTTTTGTGTGTTGAATCTTATTGCAGGTACACAGGGTAATGAACAATCAAAGCATTACATTCCAGGTATCTACGGCATCTAGGGAGAGTCTTCAACCTCTGTCCTCTATTTGTTCTGGATTTGAACCATTCAGACCAGTGGAACACCTTGCTGTCCACAGGAGGTGAAATATTCTAGCTAATAATAATATTCATCAAAATAATAATCAGCCATTTTTTCTTTCATCCAAGAAGTGAATGAAGAACCTCCACCAAAATGTGAACCAAATAAGGAGCAAATAAAACACGAAGACTTCAAGTGTCTCAAAGAAGTCTCATCAATACACCCATGAATATGTATATCATCATGAAATAACAGAGGATGTTGCTTCCAATAATAATGTTCCTCAATCATATCCCTCTTCACCCAAGTGTTGGATGAAGTTCCTCTAACATCAAATGAATCAAGTGTTGAGTAAGAAAAACCATGAGTCTTCAAGTGACTCAAATGAACATCATAGGTGTTAAGTTTTCATATGCTTTACTAAGACATCGGTATATCATTTCATTTTTCATAATAAAATCATATAAAGCAGGATCACTGAAAGAAACAGTATCACAAGAACAACACAGATTTATCCTGGGAAAACCCTAAAGGGAAAAACCCAGCAAAAGCTTCCTCAATATAGATGCCCCAAAAGGGAAAAAGGTAAAACCAACAAGGAGATCAAAAACCTGATTCTCCTCCTTCTCTAGCAACTCCTCTCCTCCACAAGTGTGCTATTCCAAGTGAGTGTGTGTCTCAAATGAGGAGCACTATACCTCTATTTATATTCATCCGTTTACTTAAAGTTTACTCAATTAACATGTCGGCTTAGGTTAACTCATGTAGGCTCGAGTTACACATGTAGGCTTAAGTAACCACACTGGGGTGCTGATGACCCACCTTTACAATTAGAGGGGACTACCTCATGACTCTTATTAGTTCTTCCGATTAGGAGCATCGGGGTACAATGTAATACAAGTGGTTCTCCCGGTTGGACCATCGGGGACCACAAAAGATACATAAATAATATTCTTCGAAGTTCCAATATTTCAACACTCCCCCTTAACGAGAAGGGTATTCTACATCAACAACAACAATAGTAGAGATAGCGGACATCATCAACATCAGCAGGGTAACACATCTATAAATCATTGGAAGCTTTTCAACATCATGTAGTCTTCATCTTCAATATTTAGTCTTCATCATCAACAACATCTTCAGCATTTTGATCTTTCAATTTGCAGCGACATACTTCAGCACTTGGACTGGTTCGATCAGCAACAACATCTTCAGCATTTTGATCTTTCAATTAGCAACGACATCTTCAGCACTTGGACCTTTCGATCAGCAACATCTTCAGCAATTTGACTGTTCGATCAGCAACGACATCTTCAGCATTTTTGAACTTTCGATCAGCAACATCTTCAGCACTTTGACTTTTCGATCAACAACAACATCTTCAGCATTTTGATCTTTCAATTAGCAACGACATCTTCAGCACTTGGACCTTTCGATCAGCAACATCTTCAGCAATTTGACTGTTCGATCAGCAACGACATCTTCAGCATTTTTGAACTTTCGATCAGCAACATCTTCAGCACTTTGAATTTTCGATCAACACCAACATCTTCAGCACCTTGACCTTTCGATCAGCAGCAACATCATCATCATCATATTCTGATCTGTCGATCATAATCATCATCACATTCTGATCTTTCGATCAGAAACATCATCATCATACTCTGATCTTTCAATCAGAAACATCATCAACATAGAAACATCATCATCATACTCTGATCTTTCGATCAGAAACATCATCAACATACTCTGATCTTTCAATCAGAAGCATCATCATCATACTCTGATCTTTCGATTAGAAACATCATCATCATACTCTGATCTTTCGATCAGAAACATCATAATC
This sequence comes from Pseudotsuga menziesii, assembly GCA_001517045.1. NCBI lineage: Eukaryota > Viridiplantae > Streptophyta > Pinopsida > Pinales > Pinaceae > Pseudotsuga > Pseudotsuga menziesii. The sequence goes on from LPNX011147451.1 coordinate 698,062, forward strand.
ATAGTGCGTCATCATCATACTCTGATCTTTTAGATCAGTATGTCATCATCATCATACTCTGATCTTTCGATCAGTACGTCATCATCATCATACTCTGATCTTTCGATCAGTATGGCATCATCATCATCAGCAACAACCTGCAATCCACAACTCAAAGACAAAAAGTCTTTGGATCACTTTTGGACTTAAAGTCCAAGGATGATACAATCCCACCACATTCTCGACAACCAAAGTTACCGGATTGATTACGGGAGAATCATTCCCTATCACTTTAGGACTAAGTCCAAGGACGATGCAATCCTACCACATTCTCGAAGACCGAAGTCACCGGATACAATTACGGGATAATCACTCCCTATCACTTTAGGACTATGTCCAAGGATGATGCAATCCTACCACATTCTCGACGACCGAAGTCACCAAATACAATTATGGGATAATCACTCCCTATCACTTTAGGACTATGTCCAAGGATGATGCAATCCTACCACATTCTCGAGGACCGAAGCCACCGGATCTATTATGGAAAGATGTCCCAGGATGATACAATCCCTCTTCATTCTCGAAGAACGAGGTCTCCGGATCACTTTAGGGAAGGTGCCCAAGGATGATACAATCCCATCACGTTCTCGATGACCGAGGTCACCGGATCTATTATGGACAGATGTCCTGGGATGATACAATCCCTCTTCATTCTCGAAGACCAAGGTCTCCGGATCACTTTAGGGAAGGTGCCCAAGGATGATACAATCCCATCATGTTCTCGATGACCTAGGTCATTGGATCTATTATGTACAGATGTCTCAGGATGATACAATCCCTCTGCAACATCACTACTCCCCCTTTCGAGGAAGGTATTTCCAAACAACACCAAGCTTGTATTGAAAGTGTTCAAACTTTACTCGAGGTAGAGGATTCCTCGGTACATCATCATCCAAACCATCATCATCTATGTCTTCAATATATGAATACAAATCTATCACCATCTGTAAATCTAGTATGTGAATACTAAAAGCATCATCATCTATATCTTCAGTATAGAAATACTGAAATCATCATCATCTCTATATTTAGTATAGAAATACGGAATCACCATCATCTATATCTACAGTATGTAAATACTGAAATATCATCTATATCTTCAGTATGGGAATACTGAAACATCATCATCTCTATATTCAGTATAGAAATACTAAATCACCATCATCTGCATCTACAGTATCATTATCTTCATCTTATCTTGTATGTAGAAATACCGGATTTCTACGTGTTACGTGGAACACAGGGTTCTTTGTCATCACAACTGTGGTTATCACATAGAATCATTGTTGTATCCATTCTCAGGTCAAAGAGACCTGATATCAGCTTCTGAAGCCATATGGATTCATAACATAGTAGAGCAATCTGCTACGTATTCTGCTTCAACCGAGCTAAGAGAAACACTGGATTGTTTCCTGCTAAACCGAGAACTCATAGCAGACCTTAAAGCATATACCTGATTTGATTTTTCTGTCTGAGATACTTCCAGCCCAATCTACATTTGTGTAGCCATACAATCTATACTCATGGCTAACATCATAGTATTGACCAAAGTCTATATTCCTCATCACATGTTTTGCAGCTACTAGGTGAACCCGTCTTGGTTGAACAAGATATTGACTTAAGGTGTTCACAGCAAAAAAAATGTCTGGTCTGGTATTTGTTAAGTACATCAATGACCCAATGATCTGTCTGTAGTGAGTCACATCCACTAACTCTAATGAGTCATCAGCTAACAGCTTCATGGGTGTGGCCATGAATTTGCATTTCAGCATATTGAGTCTCTTCAATATCTCTACCACATACTTTCCCCGGTTGAGAGAGATTCCTTTTGAACTTTGCCATACTTCCAGACCTAGGAAATAATGCATTAACCCAAGGTCTTTCATCTCAAATTCTTCTGCTAGTTTCTTCTTACTTTCCATGATCTGTTTCTCATTCCCTGTCAAGAATAATTCATCCACATTTAGTAATAGAATGACAGGTACATCTTCTACAACCTTGTAGGAAAGGTTAGGATCGACTTTACTCTTGGCAAAGCCCATGCTCAATAGGAAACTATCTATTCTTCCATACCAACCTCTGGGAGCTTGCTTCAGGCCATAGAGGGCCTTCTTCAACTTGCATACTTGATTCCTTCTGTCTTCAACTTCAAATCCTTGTGACTATTCGATGTAAAACTCTTCCTCAATCATACCATTAAGGAAGGCTTGTCTTTACTTCATCATGGAAGAAACTACCAGGAAAGTTTTGAAGGAAATGTACCTTGCTTCCAGAAGTAAGTGTCTCTTCAGAGTTAATTCCCACTTTCTGATAGAAACCTCTAGCCGCAAATCTTACCTTACTTCTATCAGCAACATATCTTATCTTGCAAATCCATTTGGAAGATACCACATTCTTGCTTTCTGGTTTGAGTACTATATCCCAAACATCATTCTAGTATCACAACATCTTCTATGAGTTTGTCTTCTCAGGTCATCAACATATCCTAGTCTTTTGCATTCAACCTTGAAGGTTGGAAACTACTTTACTCTTGGTAAAGTCTCGATCCATCACAAAGCTATCCATCATGTCATACCATGTCGAACTCAGATATAATTTTCTGTAGTCACTCCCCCTGAAGTGGAGTATCATCTTCCCTCTTCATTCTATATAGCTTGACATATACTGGTCAATAGAGTATGTCATGTCATAGTCTATTCTTTCTAGGGAGAATCATGAACCTTGCTTTGTACATTTGTTTCATCATATCATATACATCATTTCCCATGATCAATTGTTATTCTTTGATCATAGCTTCTTTCATAGCATTCTTTTCTTCATCTTGAGTTATCTCTTGTACCCATGGTGGTCTTCATCCTTCAAGGTGGATCTACCACTCTCTGAAGCTCTTTCTTTCGTCATGGTGTCCCTGACCCTGGGAGCCTTAGATTCATGTTTATTGGAGTGGAACAAGTCTCATCCTTCTTTTCTTGTAGGAGGTTGTTCATGACCTTTCCTGCAATTCAAATGCACCAATTGCATGGTTAGAACTATTTCATAAAACATATGCACAACGACAAATGCTTATGCATCATGCAATTGTTTAGTCAATACAATATTCATCCATATCTCACATAAACTTTCTAGATGCCTTCCATTTCCACCATGACATTATTGAGGTTGTGCACTAATCCAATATGTCAGCAAAAAGGTTTGATAAGTAACAATGGAGAGTTGTATAGCACCATGAGCTACTTACCCATCACATGCAAATTAGTAGTATATAGTCATTAATGCAAACAATCTATCATGCATAACACATCACTGAATATAATCAAATGTATAACAAAACAATATTATGAAATGACAATTGAATACTTATCTTTATTTGTTTCATGGGTATATTCCTTCTTGAGTCTTCAGCTTCATCGTCTTCTTCAGCATCGTTTCTTATCCAAATGCTGAGGTGGATAAGAAGTTCTTCAAGAGTTGAGATCTTCATATTTCTCATTGATTGAGGAATCTTCTTCGGAAGATGAGAGCTTGATCTTCAGAGACGAGCTTCTTCTTCTTCCCAACGTCTGCTGAAAGTAATCACTTCCTTCTAGAACACATTTCTTAAATGAATGAATTCTATGATCCTGGGAGGCCATTCAAGGTGGCCATCACCACTTCTGCATTCTTCACTTCTTCTATCCCCGCTTGAAGTTGTTCTTTGATTTGAGATATCCTTATGACTGCATGGTCTCTGCATTCTGGATCTTCACATTCTTCAGCTGGTTTCTTAAGGTCATATTCTGATCTATGTTCTTCCCTTCAAATAGCTTGGTCAAGAAATCAACCCTCATCAATGTCTTTAGGGAGGACACTTGTAGTACAAGTTGATTCGTAACTGAATCATCAATGGTCTTCTGGGATTTGACCAAGTTCTTCTTGAGAAAGGCTTCTAGCCTCATCTCCCTCTGAAACTGGAACCTCTATGCTCATGCAGGTGTCCAATCCATTTTCTTCAGAGAGATCATATACTTCTAGGCTTGGAATTTGTCAACTTCACCAAGCTTATCATCAATCTAATGTCATAGATCACTTTGAAAAGAGAACCTCAAATGAACATAGCAAAGGATTAGATCTTACTGATTTGAGGTGTCCGTCCTGGTTCCGGAGCTGACTGATCTAGGGTTTGTCACAGAAACCCTAATTTCAAAAACTTGGAATATTTCAGATCTAATTGGCTAGACAGATAGATCTCTTCAAATGGAGCTGTCCAATGTACTCCATTTCTGAAAACAGTGGAGGGAAGCTCCCGGAACAGGAAGCCCTAATTGTCCAATTTCTTCTGCAAAAATTCCTGTTACTGTTTCTGTGATATCTCCGAAATTTATGCTCCTATATGTCTAACATTTTGTACTGAGGTAACCTCACATGTCCCTGATCCATCACCATAGATTTCATCAGAATTGGTTTCACCATTTGGGATTTACGATCCTTTTCCCAAGGTGACCTGTTACAGGACCGTTCAGAACAGCGAAGTTGTACGGCATGCCACGTGTCACTGGTTCATCTTCTGAGTCTGAAATTTATACCACCGAAATTAAAGTCCATTCCCTTTCTGGAACATTTTCAGGAATTCCATTTGGACCTCTGTAGCCCAAGATATTGCAATTATCCCCAGGTGTCCTGTTTAGGGATGAATTCTGGAAGAGGCTGGAACCCTAACTTGGAGAGAACATATCTCCTGGAATACAGTGAATATGAAGATGAATTTTGGACAAAGTGTTCATCCGGATTTCATATTCTGCCCCTGCAATTTTCAGCGCCTGATCCTTTTCCAATCTCAGAATATAGCGAATGTACCAAAACGTAGCAGTTTTAGTATTTAGGGTTTTTCTAGCTCGGGGTCAAACTAGGGTTTGACTTTCCCGGAGATTCACTCAACCAAAATTCTTGATCCAAGTCTCTAAAATTAGGTTTTGATGAGAATAACAATCCTATGGTGGTCTCACTCAAAAATTCCTCTTCTGTAGAAAGCCCTAATTTCCACATCGAAAATTGAAAATGCTCGGAATCGAATTCCGCTTCGACAGAACGATGCACCCTTCAAAGGACAGTCAGCCTAGCCTTCTTTTGCTGATTGATTGTGGAGAGAGAACCAAAAAATAAGAATCCCTAGCTTCTGTAACTTGTGAAAGCTGCCCTATTCAGGTTAGCTCTGATACCATGTTAAGTTTTCATATGCTTTACTAAGACATCAGTATATCATTTCATTTTTCATAATAAAAGCATATAAAGCAGGATCACTGAAAGAAACAGTATCACAAGAACAACACAGATTTATCCTGGGAAAACCCTAAAGGGAAAAATCCAGCAAAAGCTTCCTCAATATAGATGCCCCAAAAGGGAAAAAGGTAAAACCAACAAGGAGATCAGAAACCTGATTCTCCTCCTTCTCCAGCAACTCCTCTCCTCCACAAGTGCACTATTCCAAGTGAGTGTGTGTGTCTTAAATGAGGAGCACTACACCTCTATTTATATTCATCCGTTTACTTAAAGTTTACTCAATTAACATGTTGGCTTAGGTTAACTCATGTAGGCTCAAGTTACACATGTAGGCTTAAGTAACCACACTGGGGTGCTGATGACCCACCTTTACAATTAGAGGGGACTACCTCATGACTCTTATTAGTTCTTCCGATTAGGAGCATCGGGGTACAATGTAATACAAGTGGTTCTCCCGGTTGGACCATCGGGGACCACAAAAGATACATAAAGAATATTTTTCAAAGTTACAATATTTCAACAATAGGTGCACCCATGTAGATGTGTATAATCATAGTGTAAACAAAGATGCTGATGAAAATGTAAATAATATTGTGCTCTAATAATTCCATCATCAAAAGAAGAAATAGAATGTTCGTATTCTTCATGTGGAACCATAAAAAAGAAACCTTTCACCCATACTTCATTAGGATGAATGCTGCAAATTTTAGAAGTGTAGGATGTAGGAGAAAGAACCAACTCACCCAAATGATCAGTAAGTGAAAAATTGTCATAATTTGAAGTATCCATAGGGGTAGGATTATTCACCTCCATAGAAAATGCAAAAAATTCCTCATGGGTTGGTTCCAAGATGGTGGAATTATGCACTTCTTCAAAAATTGTGTAACCATTTTCAAGAAGCAACTCAAGTTCCTCTTCCACTATATCAAGTGTTTGGATCTATTCAAGTATATCTTCAAATACATCAAGTACATTCAAATTTCCAAATTTCTCATGATCCACCATGTCATGAGAATCCTCTAAACAATCTACCATTTGACAATTTGAAACATAGGAGGAAAAACAACTGTCTTGCAACTTTTCAAGAAGTTACTCATTTTGAATTGTGAGCTTATGAATAACTTCATTATTCTTCAAGTAGGATTCATGTAACCATTCAATAAGCTCAATTAAATTTTTTCTATAAAAAATCAAAGACATGAAATTACCTTTGATGTTGCACATTGCTCTTTGGATCTTCTCCATATCTTCAAGGAAGGATGGATCCTCCAAGGAAGTAGATCTAACAAGAATTTTATACCAATGCTTGAGTGTCATGGAGTATTCTAAGGGCCTCTTCGATCTTAATTTAATTCATCTTTAAGGAACTTTAAAGAAAATGAGGCTTTTGCAAATTAACCTCCGCATCTTCTTCCTTCTTGCTTGGACCAACTTCATGAAGCTCAAGTGGTGATGGGGAAGTTGATCTTGTTTCTTCTTCAACTGCTACAAGGTCTTCATTTTCATGTTTAATATAATTTTGGCTTGCAGAAAAATTTTGAGATCTGATCTCTATGTCACCAACATAGAGTTGTGAGCACCCATAACTAGGTACTCCTTCATAGTTCAAGCATCCATCAGTAGATGATATTTGCTTCATTTCCATGGTAGCATGTGTCTCAAAATTATCTTCAGTATTTTCAATAAAAACTTCTTCATACTCATGTGATGTCTCTTAATATTTTTCAGAGTCAATTGGGAGTGAATTTCTATCATCTTCATGTACTACTTCTTCTACTCCACCAATTTCAGAACTAGGTGGTTCATGGGTCTCTTCCTTTTGTTCCTTCAAGCAAACTGATGCATTTTTCCCCTTGGTTTTCTTAAAATCAATATATTTTTCCCAACTTTGGATAGCCAAAAATTAAAATCCTTTCATAATATTATTGGTCATGTCTTAAAATATAGTTTCCATACTTGTTATTATCTCCTCACCATCATATGAGGTTCTCTTTTCATGCCTAGTCATAGTTTCCAAAAAATTGTCTTCTTCTCCTACTTTTTTTTCCCTCTTCAACAAAAGCAATTTTGGTTTTAATATATAATGGTGGTCCCTGAAATATTGTACTCATAAATATCAGACCACATCAGTTTCCAATATCATGTTCTGAGACCACTGTAATTTCCCCTTTTTGTAATTTTATTAAATGACCAATTCTTTCACTTTTTTCACATTTTTGGCTCTTTACTAGTTTTGATGTCTAGACCTACAAATTGACCCAAATTCTTCCAAATTTTATCTAAAGGTGCATGAATGATAATATAAATTAAATATAATTCTAATTTATGTTTTTTTACCTCCCAATTACTTCTACAAACTTGTTGAATGTTCTGTTCAAAGTAGGAGTCTTTACTAGCAAATTGGGGCTCCAATTCCCCCTGGGTAATTGTCGGAAATGGCTTCACAAATGATCCCAAAGTCACTTGAATTTATGAACAGAGGATTGGTATGTGTAAGGGAACTTTAAAATTATCATATCCATCAGGGTTCAGTTTATACATGCTGTTATGACTCTTTCCAAGACAACTCCCAAGTCACAATTTCGACCCTTGGGGAAAATGCACCAAATCTTCTCCCAATGCAATAAAAATGAGTAAAATGGATTACAATGCTTAATTAATGAAACTTAGACATGAAATAAACATTAATTACAGTACATAAATCATAAATTTATCATATATACATTCCTCCATTTGAAATAATAAGCATTACCATGGCATATATCAAAATGGAGTGGAAATGGTCATTGTTTGCTCATTAAAAGTCATTTTGACATACAACTCTTGGGAATTTAGACTTGAAACTTTCTGAGAATGAATAAAATATAATATTTAACTTATTACAATCACAAATGGAAAATTAAAGTCTCTCCCTATTCGAAATCATCAACATTACAATGGTTCACAACAAGATAGTGGGGAAACGACACTATTTCTTCATTGTTCAACATTTTTACATGAATTCTTTTGGGTGTTTCGACCTGAGAGTATTATGAAAATTAAATATAGAGAATATAAATAATCACATAATATAATTGGCATTATAATCTTCCCCAAAGAGATCAATAGCTCACCCAAAGTGCAATCCCTCCATTGGCATGAATATGGTGTGAAAACTGGAAATAGTTGAGAGAGAGTGCTGCAATAGAAGAATACACATGATTTACTGTAGCTTACACCTACAAATAAGACTCCATTAAATATCCATGAAATACCTGGAATCTTTCACCCTCGAAATTGTCTTCAGCAAGAAAACTAGTCATCCACTAGCTCTCACAATTCACAAATGAGAAAAAGATTCTTCTCATGGATGATCCCTGTATTTTATAAAAATTATTAGTATTCTAAGGTTCCAAATCCATACATAAACCAAATCCAAGTCAAATTTTTGTGGCTGCTCATGCTATGCCATGTGGCCTCTCTCTTCACCTTCCCTCTTCTCCCAAATCTGAGTAGGAGCCTCTTGGCCTTCTCCAACTCCCAAATTCGACCTCTAAGATGCTCTATTCAGTCCTAAAATGTCAGTATGTCAGTATTTAATCCTTCAAATTTGACTTGTGTCATAACTGTCATAGAATATCCATCATTGGTGTCATAGATGTCATAAATGTAAGGGGAATCTAGCCAAGTGTCCATGAAACTCCCATTTGGCTCTTCCTATCCCATGTAAGTTACAATTCATCCAAAATTAGACCTATGAAGTATATGGACAATTATATTAACCTTATAATCCATCCAAAACATTAGGCTTCCCATATATTCAAATTTGCAAGAGAAAGATACCATTTAACATAGGAATTCTAGCTAGTGTGGGCCCCATAGTCTCCATGTGTCTTCATGCTCCATTTCCACTTACATTTTCTCTTGTATTTATTTAATAATCTGAATTATTAAATATTTATCCCCTTCTAATGTCTAAACATAATTTATTATCCCCCTTATTCCAAATCTCAAAGTTTCCACCCCCAAGCTAGGAAACTAGTGATTTTCCACCTTGGCAATTATTTGACTTTTAGCATCCCTTTGACAACTTTCATGAATATGGAAAATGTGATTTGGCCATTGTGACCCAATGTAAAATTTGGGACATTACATTTTTTTGCATATACTATTGCATCCACTTTTGCATCCACTTTTGTCGCGTCCCAATTCACACCCATTTTTGCGCTTACTTTTACACCCACTTTTGCTTCAACTTTTGCATCCATGTTTGCATTTTTTTTACATCCAATTTTACATCAGTTATTGCATCCATTTATGCATCCATTTTTGCATCCACTTTTGCATTGGTTTTGGCATTGGGTGTTACAACTACTTTTGCATCTACTTTTGTTGCATCCACTTTCACATTCAATTTTGTATCCAATTTTACATCCATGGTTGTATCCACTTTTGTGCCACTTTTTTCATCATGTTTTGCTTCCATGATTGCATCATTTTTTGCATCCACTTTTGCATCACATTTTTCATCAATTTTTGGAGCACCCCATTATGCACCCACTTTTGCACCTACTTTTGTTGCATCCATGTTCACATCCTTTTTTGCATCCATGTTTTTATCCACTTTTGCATCTAGTTTTACACCCAGATGTTGAAGATGAAAATGAGGATAATGATTATGATATTGAGGATGGTTATGATGATGATGATAATGTTGTTGATAATGAGGAGAACGATGACAATGATGATGATGATGACGATTATGATGAGGATGAGGATGAGGATAATGGCAATGACGACATTGCCGATGATTATGATGGCAATGAAATGAACGATGACGATGACAATGACAATGATGATGAATACAATGAGAATGATGATGTCAATCATCTTAAAAAATAAGTTGTTATTTGTCATGCATAAATCGTGTGTGTCCTCCATGACCCTTTTCCACTAATCACATATTTTAGGTAGATGCTATTTCTTATGCCAAAGGTAATTATGAATAATTGATGAAAATGTCAATAATCATGATGATGATGATGTCAAAAACAATGGTGATGATGATGACATGGATGATGATTATGCTGATGATGATGACTATTGTGATAATCATGATGACAATGACAAATATGACGATGATGATCATGATCATCATCATTTCCATCATCGTCATCATCAAAAACATCATCACAGTCATTGTCATCTAGTTCATCATCATCATCATTTAAAGCATATGAGATATGTTTACCATTTAAAGCATGCATAACAAGTGGGATTATTATAAAACACCCCACCAAAGTACAAAATTCAAACCACAAGGGAAACATAATATTGAAATTGTTCAAATTTTCTTTCTCCCAACAAAACATGCTTCATTTTAGGGAATTACGTTAAAATCCATACATTCATAGTCCATCCACATTATACTTGTAATAAATGTAAATATAATACTTAATAGAATTTATAAAATAGGTAAATATTTTATTAACACCCTTATGATATATAGACTTCTTTCAACTTAATAATGGTAAAATATGTAAATATAATTAATATAAATATGTTACTATAGTTCATATGTTAACAGGTTTAATATAAATAAATATATATAGTTCATATGTTATGTGATTTAATATAATTAAATATATAAATATATTATTTACTTATACATTATACAAATTAAAATATATATTAAAACCTATGAAGTTTCATAGGGAGGCGAAGCAAAACATGAAGGATTTTTCAAATATAGATCTATGTACAACTACCCATTTCCAAAAGGGGCTTCTTCTAAATCAATCTATGGCTTCGGGGTTATCAGTATCAATTTGGTCTGTCTGGTCCATCCCCAATTTGGCCATGAGAGGATTTAATGTTATTCCACCCATGAGGACTTCTCAGGGCACCCATTTGGCAACATGGGTGTCTTGATTCTCGAGCCAGGCCATTCAAAGCCTGGGTTTTGGGGATGGATCAAAGCATACTAAGAGCTCTACTGTTGTTGATGCCTCTACTATCTTTGCCTCTACTGTCTCTATCTTAGATGATGCTCTCTCATATACTATATAATATATACTTATGCTGGTGGTGCTACAGATGCTAGGTCACCAAAATTTAGATCACGATCTTGCGATTGGATTTTGTATTACTATAGATTGGCATTTACAACTATGTTTTATGAGAGGGATTCACACAGATGGACTAATTAGGACCATCCAGGATAAGACCCATCGATGAGATCTAATCTGAGTAGCCATACCTCAAACTCTACGAGGGTACATAAATTACACGGGGGCTTCACTTGTTGGCCAATATGCTATCACGTTAGTTCATATTGTGGGTTTTAAAATTATCAAAAATTGAACCAATATATTGCAGGTATTGGGGGGATGAGGGGTTTAAGGTGGGGGTGGGTAGGGTGGTTTATAAGGATTGAGGTATAAAAAGGGGTGAGGAGGAGGTTTTAAGTATTGGGAGGGGGTTTCAACAAAAATAGTTTGGGTCAATATCTCTCGAAATTAAGGGTATTCTTTAATATCCCACAATCGCACGTGCTATGTGAGAGGTTCACTAACTGAAGTCCCCGTGATAAATTATGGGGACAAGGGGCCAAATCCATATGATTGTTGGATGCTAAGAATGAACTGGGTGAGCCGGCTCTGTTATAGGGACTAACAAATCGGGTGCGCAACACTGCGAAGCTTTGGATTTATAGCAAGCGGCTCTCGAACCGCATATTACTCAAGTGCCGGTCATGATAATGCTTTCTCATGGAGCCTCTAGATGACCTCCCAGCTTCCAGCTTCCACATTCCGTGAAATAAATCAGTGCATTTTCCTTCAATAGGATAATTGAATATGGAGAGAATTTGGGATTGAATCAAAACACTGAAGATGGAAAGAATTGGGTATTGAATCAACTCGTGTGGCTTCTTTATAATTTTATGTCAGGTAGCATGATTTCTAAGGACAAATGCAAAGGATTCTCCATCGTTGTTGTATTTTCCTATTTCTCTGTTGTGCCATGTGTAGAATCTTCTATGACCATATTTTGCTTATAGGACAAATGCAATTGTTATGGCCTAAGGCTATGTCTTTTGACCTTGCCATTGCTTAAGTTACAAAAAATATCCATGGTTAACCAAAATTCATAAAAGAGGTACTATATCTTTCTCACATGCCAATATTCCCTTTATATGGCTTTGTGGTGGCCTAAGGCCCCACGCATAGTTCATGAGCCCTAAGGAAAAAATGTTTTGGCCCAATAACTCTTTTCACATCAAATCATGGCCTAGGGACTAAAATCCATACTTTGTGTGTCAAACGTCAAAATCACCGACGTATCTTACTCATTGGCTAAATATTATCTATGTAGTATATAGGGCCTTTGAGTTGGTCTAGGGCATCACACATGACCCATGAGCCCCTTACCCTTAGACGTTATGTTTTGACTTGATAATATGGCCCAATCAATGATAATTATTCTTGGTCGCACAAAGCTTGAAATGACCATTTCTTTCTTGTAAGCCAAATATTTCCCACATAGAGATGACATTATAGACTAGGGCCAATGAAAACACATCAACATGACGTTATGGTGAAAACATCCATATAACAATCGATTTCTTTGCTAATTTTCTTAAATCTATTTTGTTAAATTTTTACCTTTTTCTTTTTTTCTCGTTAGTTTTAAAAATAAAAGAAAATACAACTTTAAAAAGAAGAGATGAAAGCCTAAGTGGTCGGGAGGGTATTAAACTCCCTATTGGTTATACATAAACACACCAAAGAAGAAATTATATATTAATGGAAGGGTGGAGATGTTAAATCTTGAGATATAAATGGGTTGGGTCGAGATTGAGCGGACCGTCAAAATTGTTAAACTCCATCGCAATCTTCGCTTGCAATTGGTGTTCCATTCTTTATTCTATCGATTGCAGCCACTTGATTCCATCGTGAGCCCATTCCTCCATTCTCTAAGGAGCCACAAAAATATTTCGACCGTAAAATATTAATCGATAATTTATCAGGTAACCAATTTAACATGTAACCAATTGTTAGAGGCATTGACACTATTGTGGTGTCTGGGAATTAATGGTGTTATGGAAAATGTGAATGGGGAGGATAGGGAGGGTATAATTCTTGTTCAGGGTATGCCAGACATGAATAATAATAAGGGTTACGTTTGTTGTTTCCATCAGGGTTTAATGACATGGCACCGAATAAAAGACGAGGAGGCAAAACAGCTGCCTATAGACAATGGAGGCTCCTGTTGCCTACAGACAATGGAGGCTCAGAGATCTTGTGCTCGCCAATGTCAAGGGATTTTTGGTATGGCCCGCTAAGGTACGCTAGTCTATTTTTAATCCCCATTTGTTTTCCCTTATTTTATGTATGCAATGTATGTTGTTGTTGTTATTTGCATTTGCCACATCAAATTATGTACTTCTTGTGCCCTGTTTTAATACCCGATTGTCGTCCAAGGGTTTGTGTGAATGTTTACAAATTTTCATATGGTTTCATTTCCACTGCACCGATTTCAATGGCTATCGGCAATCTTTTTTGATTGCCCAATATGTGCTGATATTTTCTTCTTAATCCTATAGTTTCAAAACCTTGTTATTGCATGGGGATTCTCTAAAACCCTGCATGAGAAATCAAACCCTATATCATATATTAGTGTTTAAACCCAAGCGATGGATGCAAGTTTTTTGTTTTTTAAGGTGTAAATTGTCTTCTGTATAGCTCCAAGAGGATTACAATTGGATCGAATTCGTCAAGCTCACAAGCGGCCTGTTTTTACCAATACAATGGCGCTTAAAAATATGAATTAGTAATTACAACTATTTTCCATTTGGCTAAGTCCATACTCTTATGTCATAATCACACAGGACTTGCACTTGGAATTTAACCTGACGAGTAGACTGATATTCCACTACTAAAATACAACAAAGTAGAAATGTCAAAAGCATCTATTAACAAAAAAAAATTGCAAGTGTTAGATGAGATACACAACTAAATTCAGAAACCATCAAATATCAATTGATGGCTCATCTCTGACTTCAAAATTTTGGATCATTTTGAAAAGATCTAAAAATGTATCAGTTAATTGACGTCTCGCAATCATTTCACTTCAATTTCACTTGACATCTTACAAGTAGGTATTCATAGTTTTCCTCATGTTATTGGTACAACATACATATATGCATATCTTATATGTCTTATCCCTTATTTTTCCCTCTTTTGTAATATATATATTCTCTTGGAGAAATGTATTTACTATAGTGAAATCTTTGCTACTAATATCCTTTGCATTCACTTGATCTGCGCGCACGAACATCCCATCAACATGGATCTTATATGGTGTCTCTACTTCTAAGAACAATATTGTTAGTATCCACCTTAATTTCATTTAAAATTGTAGAAAATGCTTGCAAAAATAGGGATTGTATTTTTACATAGCCTTCATTATTATCATAAACATGGCATACAATGCCAAGTAAACTTAAAATGATCACATTCTGTTGTCGCGGGGAATTTTCTTCAAGGTTCTCAAAAATTCCCATGGAACCATTTTCTCCATGGTATCTTTGTCCATTTATTATGAAGTCAATTTCCCTCACTATTTCCTTACTCGCACCCAGAGCAACTTCTTTGGCATCATTTTCTATTAAGATTTTGTGAATAACGTTGTTGAAACATCTAAAACCTTGTAGAGATATGAACAATTTTATGGTGTGAGAATGAAACTCACAAACATTCTCATATTTGGCTCATCTTCAAAATGACCTGAGCTTAGTTGAAATCCTTCTCATAACAAATCTCACAGCCATAGCAATGGGATATCACAAAAAAATAGAACTCACTGTGGTTTTCTCCGTGGTAGGGAGGCCCAATGCAATATTGATTTCCAAAAATGCAATATGATTTTGTGTGAAATATAAGATTGTGCTCATCAAAAAGTTCAATCGCCTAGTTCTAAAATTGTACTTCGAAACGTTTACATTGTCAAGGATGGCACCTTATATGTTCTTCAATTCGGTTCTTTTCCTTTTTGTTGAATCTCTTTATTGATCCAATGACAATACCAATAGAGCTCCCAATGAAGAAGAGGAAATGCTCGTCTATCTGTGGGAGAAAACCAAGAATGCCATAATCCACTGTGACTCCTGGAAAAAGTTCTATTTCCTGTGAAATCACTCCTATGCGCAAACACCCCTCTCAGCAGTTCATTGAAGATCTTTGCAATAATGCTCAGCTTCTTTATGAGTTTTTCTCCAATGATAGTTGGCATCCTCTCCGTAGTTTATTGGTGAGCTTTGCAATAGTGTCGATGTCTTAGTTCGACCTTTTCAATAATGTTCGGCCTCTAGGATATTACTCTTCTATATAATTTACTTTATTTTTGTGTTTATTTCGAGCATAATAAGAACAATGTAGTATATGTTAAATTTTGTAAATTTTTATTATTATAATTTGAAAGCAGGATATTATTTTTCTCTATAATTTATTTTATTTTTATTTCAAATATTTATATTTTCATATAAAATATAGTTTTCAATTAAGTTTAAATGAATAAAATTTAAATACATGTTGAAAGGCAATATATAATAGTTTTTTATTTGTGCCAAATCCAAATACTTATACTTTATGGGTTGACCATAAATTTTTTTAGGTTGTTTTTCCAAACTCTTATTACATCGAATGTGTTATTTAAGCGGCATGTTCCTCTGTAGGTTTCATCGTCTATCGACGGCCTATGAGGAGCCTCCTCGTGTCCACAGACTTGGTCCACATACTAAAATTTCGCACACATTGCATGTGCTCTCCTAGGCTCCAACAGTTGAAGCAGTTCATTCTCGCCAGCAACAATCTCAGCAGTTCGATCCCTCCGTCTCTGGGAAATCTCCACAATCGCTAAGCATTGTATCTTTTGAATAACAGGAAAAAGCATTCCATATATTTTTGGAAGTATCAAGTATCTGAGCATTTTGGATCTCTTCAATAATAGGTTGATGGGTCCTGTTCCCACCTCTATAACCATTCTCCGCAAGCTCACTCCTCTGGATATCCATGGAAACCTTCTTAGTGGCTCCATTCCTCCGTATATTGGGAAATTGTGTTCTTTGCAGACATTGGATATGTCTGAGAATAGGCTCATAGGAAGCATACCGAACACTTTGTACGCTATTCCAACCCCCATATGCTCTTCAAATATTTCCTTACTTGGCATCTCTTCTAACTCAGATTACTCACTACCACTTTGTCCCCTGCACCAACCCTCGTATGCTCTTCAGATTCACACATTCCTCTATCCAAAACTCTAAACATATGAACAGCCGCCAAGATGCCTACAAAATGTTTACATTTATCATAAGCTAGATATTTACATATGGCGATATTAATACAAACTAAACATACAAACTTTAACATAATGAATTTTTATTTACCTGCGAATAACGAATTTCTATTTACCTGTGATTAATCTTGCAAGAATATTTCTGGTTAGAAGCCTTAAATTCTTCATTAGAATCGAGGAAGGAAAAGAAGAGTTGGAATGTTTGTTCAAGCAAATACATATGAGATTCATGGACTTCACTATCATTATATTGTGTTCCAAGAGAGAAGCTTCAGTATCAACAAGTTACAACCTCCTCATTTGAATACCACCAAATGCATCAAATTCATGATAATAAACAAGCACCATTCGATTTCCCCATATGGTAATTATGTATCCAATCATCAATACTTACAAAATATTACTGCAATAAATCATCAATAATGATGATTTTTGTCCAACGCTAAAGTTGATGGGCGAAGAGCTCTAAGCAACATCTCTTAGCCAAATTTCATAGTTTGTCATACATATTTGTATCGTTCAAACCATCTACTTCCATAGTTTCCATGGGACACTTGGAGGTCATGCATATCATCTAAAACACAACTATGTAGCTCCACCAGAACCTCTATTTGTACATCTGAAAACCCAAAATTCATGAGACAAAATTACATTGCATTGAAAAAAACCCAGGTGATTTGAAGGTTGGTTGGGATTTAAAAATCAACAGGCCAGGTTGCCACCATGCTTTGAAAAAAAAATTATCCGACAATGAGCTCTACGTTTGGAGCTAACCGAAGTTGCAGAACTTAAAAAAGAAAGAAAAACTTATGTGAACTAAATTCGTTCTCTTCCATATTTTTTTCCATTGGTTCTCTAATATTGGTGTACCTTCAATATATTTACGTAATCTCACTAAATTCCCCTTCAACTCTCACTCGTCCAATATTTTTAGTTTTGAATAGTATACACTTACAGTTTTTGAAGGAAATCTATGAAGTTTAATGAAATGCTTCATTTCTTTTCTCAATCTTCTTTAGGGAATGACACTTTTACCATCTAGATTCCCCCAAAGCACTCCATCATGATGGTCTGCATGGGGGAATCTGCAAGCATCTCATCGTATCATTATGATTTATTGCTGTGATTCCTCCAAAACAAAAATAGCGATCCCACCACCGGAAACTGTTTGGGTCTGTCCAACATCAATCTGCATGATATAAAATATCGCTTAATTTTGAAGAAAATCCCATAAAACTCCAACGATATCGCAAGCACCAAAAGAAGTTTGTTAATCATTAAAATTAAATATCCACTCAGGGAGAATAAAACTAAAACTAACCCAATATCCATGAGCTAGAAAGACATTGCCACTGGAAAACACATGGATGATTTGAAGGTTGGTTGGGATTTAAAAAATCAACAGGCTCTCACTACAACTGTTCAATTATGTAGAAGTTTTCCTTACCTGCACATGTTAGACATCTATTCATGGTGCTCCAGAAAGTACATAACACACATATGAAACAAAGAAGTTGCATGCTATGACTCAGAAATATCATATATACTTGCGAAATTCTCCAAAGTAAGTGTTATCAACCCAAATGGCACTTCTCCATCCGAGTGCCGACACTTCATATGTTGGTACACAAAAGGACACTTTTGGATTGAAGGTCGCCTAAATACTATAGATGGGCATGACATGAGATGCATTCACTCTCCAACCAGCTTGCCATTTTACCTTTCTATGTGTGGATTTACATACATGACTATGTCCATTGAAACTCACGTACATACACGACTATCTTCTTTGAAAACCCACGTACTGTACGCGACTATGCTCATTGCAACCTGCATACAGATATGTACGCAAGTTTCCTTTAAAGAAAATCATGTGTCATACGTGGGTTACCAGTATCAATAGTCACGTACACATCCATTCGACATTAAAAATAATAAAACACGATTAATGGATATTTGTTGAGCCTTAATCATTAACCAACTCAACTGTCTCAACCTCCTCAACCTTTGAAACTGCTCTATTTCCAAAAGTATAAATAGAGGCCTTGGGGAGGGCATTAGGAAATAAATCTTGGAGAGCAAAGTTATGCTGGTAGTATATATTCAGAAGTCTTTCGAGTAGCAGAACTCAGAGTCCTTTGGTTGCAGACGAGTCCTTGTCTCAGGCATTGGGTTGTACACTTATCTCATTCACTATTGTTAATAAAGAGAATTCTTCTTCCAACTTTGTGTTGAGTCTCTTTCATGTATCATGTTTGATAAATATTTTTTATTAAGCACTCTATATATCTTTAATCTAACCTGTCATATATACATGTATAATACTGTACTTGGAGAATTTTCCCTTTGCAGGTGAAGGAGGTGCATCCCTGAAAGCTTTGGAAAGAAGCAGAGCGGGAGAAGACAAAGCTTGGATCAACCATCGATAATCGGGTGAGTTCAACATATCTTCCTATTTCCTTTATGTACTTTAAAGCTGATTTTCTGCAAGTATTAAAAGTAAGTTGGTAACCCTAGACCCTAGGTTACAAGGGTGTTTATTCCTGTACAACAGAATTGGTGACTCCGCTGGGGAATCTGATCTGCTATGGGTTATTTCTGTAGATCAGTGACCAGTATTTGCCTTGATTTTATGTGTGGTGTCCTGTCTTGGTTCATGCTTAGAGTGGTGTCTGAAGACCTTGAAAATTTTTCTTTTTATTAGAAAATTTTATACCTGTACGTGGGTTGATCTTACACACAGTCGTGTACAGAGGCCTGCGTACGCGGTTTGATCTCTAGGACAGTCGTGTACAGTACGCGGGTTGCCCTTGTACACAGTCGTGTACAAGCCTGAGCTTTAAAATTTTTGGGTTAAGGTTTGCTTGTCCCTGTCCCTCTATAAATTTTGTTTGCTGGTTGGCCTTCTTTATAGACATTTCACTGTGAGTTTGATGACCTTATTAGCCATACCTTGTGCTTTCTTGTAAATCCCTTGAGTCCTTAGTTGTTTGGATCATCTTTTTGTTAGCAACCTAAAGTGGATTTTCCTGTTGGGTTATAGGTTCAAGTGTTGGTTGTCTAAATTCAAGCATACTCAAGTTTTGTGCATTTAGGTGCATAGTAGTCTTTGAGCATTTTAAAAAGTGAAAAGAAAACATTTAGAAGCTTTTGCAATTGATTTTGCATAAAGTAGTTTTATTTTCATTTTTTGGAATATAATCTCAAAAAACTACAAAAAATATAGTCTTAGTGTTCTCTTTATCGTTTCATTTTCATCAATTTACATTTACAAAGAAAAAAAAAGATTTTTTTTAGTGATGATTTTCTTTGGAAGTATACCCCTTTGCTTTTTATATTTCTTATAGAGTCAAAAACATCATAGTCTTTCACTCCACTTGCCTTATGAGTAAAAATAGCCCTTAAAATGAATGCAATAATTAAAATTTATTAGTAATTTTTATTTTTTAGGGCCATACACCTACTATCTTAGGCTAGACTTGTGGGATAGGAAGTTTAAACTTCCCATAAGTATTTAAATTCAGACATAGTGGGCCAATCGATAGGTAGATCCTTCTCTTTATCGATAGTATCTGGGAAGCTCCTCTCAAATGGGAGTCAAGCACGAGGCCGCGTGGAGGCATTGGACAGAGGAGATAACCCTCTGATTCCTTGTCGAAACGTAAATCAATATTTTTAGACATCTGGGGATTCTATCCTAGATAGAGTTTCAGGCTCAACTACCCTACCCATACGTACGAATCAGGCTTGCAACTGTCCCCCCAGACTGTTGGTATAGTTAAGGTAGCCTCTAGTCTCTTGTCATCTAGGGTTCATACATAGGTAAACCGGAAGGCTATTTCTAGTTCACCTGGGATGGGCTCGGAAGGTAACCCTTGTTGAAAGTGTAGGAGGGCAGTGGGTGATTCCTCCGCTTATGCCTAAGAACCTCTTCAAGGATGCCAAGTAACTGTTCTTCAACTTTCTTTAGGAAAGTGTATCTTTTACCCTTGATGACTGTTGAGACTTTAGGAATTTTCATAGTGATTTCTCTGTGGTTTATCTGTGTTTAGCCGACCTTAGGGTTTGAATTGTCAAATTTACAATTGTGGAGGACCAACCTATTAGAAGGTCATGAAGGTTGCAAAAGATTCCTCCTCTCATCACATTGGAACCTCCACCTCCACCTCAAAGGCGGAGATTGGAAACAGACGGTTCATTTGAACCAATAGGAGTATGTGAAGTTCTAGGTGAACCAGAACTTAGGGAAAACCGTTTTTATTTTAACACATTTGAGATAGAAGAATTGCAGGATGACGAGTTTGCAAGGAATTTTAATACACCCTTTACTGACTTAAACGATCATGTGATCGTCCAGGTTCGTCCTTTTGATCCACCCATTTTTGGTGTACCTACGGGCAGGATAATGTCTACTACAGGAGAAAGCTCTTTTGTTTTCACCTCAGCCACTCCGGTTGAAGGGTTACTACCTCCCATGGAAAGTACCCCTAGATCTAGTATACCTATTACACCCTTAAATCCAGTTAGCCGGGTGGTTCAACCACTGGATCCCACAAGCCTAGCAGGTGCTTCTAGTAGCATGGTTACTGGGATTCCTAGTATACCTACTGTTCCTTCCTCCTTCACACACATTGCCCAGAGTGGTATGGTAGGATCCTCGGCTTTTGTCCAAGGATTTCCTTGGAATGGGGGGCATATTCCCCAATCCACTCCATACGTAGGCCCATCACCCTCTTATGTAGGAGTGCAGTTTGGAAACACTAACCCTCACGAGCAAGGTTTTCAAACTCTGGTCTCGGCCCCATTCATGAGCTCTCCATTTTCCTTGTTTAGCGGAGCGATACCTGCTCCTATTTTTCAAACCCCAGTTTTGACTAGGATGTCCAGAACCTCTTATACTGCACCTCCCACCCATAATCCTATGGCTTACGGATGGAATCCATTCCAAAGTAACCCATCCACTTCGCAACTGGTGGCAGGGGGAAACCCCACCTTCACTTATGGGAATTTGGGGGCAAGTCCCTCTAATCCCCATTCTGGCACTTTTAGTGCTCCAGTTCGACCCAAGATTCTGTTCTTGGCAACGTTAAACTTGCTAGATCTGTCTCAATTGATGAATGACCCGATGAGGCATGATCCCTCCTGGCCACCTGTCCCCACCAAATTGCCCTCAGACATCCCAAAATTCGAAGGCAAAGTTGGTGAAGATCCTGGGGCTCATGCCACCACTTTTCATTTATGGTGTTCTTCTAATTCACTGAATGAAGATTCACTTAGGTTGAGGTTATTCCAAAGAACCTTGATGAGTACTGCAGAAAAATGGTACATTGAGTTGCCTTCTGCTGCATTTAGTAGTTTTTGGGACTTGGCTAATGCATTCCTTAGCCACTTTCAACTTCTGGTCCGATATGATTTC
Source organism: Pseudotsuga menziesii (assembly GCA_001517045.1). NCBI lineage: Eukaryota > Viridiplantae > Streptophyta > Pinopsida > Pinales > Pinaceae > Pseudotsuga > Pseudotsuga menziesii. Next base: position 720,113 of record LPNX011147451.1, read on the forward strand.
AGAATGGACTTGTTATCTACCTTCCGGCAGAACAAGGCTACCCACATCTCAGGTCACATCCAAGAGTGGAGGAGGCGGAAGAGCCTTATTAAAGCCACTATTCCTCTTGAGTTTTTATTAGAATGGTTCCTTAAATCAATATTGCCTTATATATCTAAGGACGTATCTACTTCAGGAGTGACGAATGAGGAAGAAGCTATCCTCAGAGCCCAGCAATTGGATTTGATATACTCTCAATCTCGGATCTTGTATGAGATTATTCCTGAGGCACCGAGGCCTACCCACGATGTAGAGAAACCTAAGCCTAGACCCCATGCTGATGGTGTGGTTGGGTCCGTTAATTCTCCCACTGTAGAATATTTGGCCAAACAGCTCCATCAGTTGTCCGTCAAACATTCTACGGTGGAGGCAGCAAAGGCTTCCCCCTCCCCCCAAATTGCAAATGTTTTTGCGTAGACCTCTCAAAAGGGAAATCAGTAGCCCAGTGGGAAAAAGAAGAGAGGAAAGAAAGGGGAGGGAAATAAAAACAAGCAGAAACCTGCAAATAATGCTGATGGGGGCAAGAAAGAAAATAAAAAAGTGAAATTCTCATGTAAGTTGGGCCATGAGGATCACCTCACCCATCTTTGTCCCCTTATGGAACAAGCCTAGAAGCTGTTAAAAGCTCAACAACTGGCTGTCCTGAAGGATCCATTTCCCCAAGAGAAAAATTTTACTTCAGCTTCGAATACAGTAGGGGGCACCCCAAATGCCCCTGACCCCAATTATATCAACATGGTTTGATCCTCAACTTTACTACAAACCAAGAATAAGAACTATGAAAAAGAGACCTCTGAGAAGGGTAAGTCTATAGGTGAAACTTCTAACCCTATCATGATCGAGAAACCTGCTAAAACTATACCCAATATACCGAAAGGTGTCTTTAAGAAGACCTTGCATAACCCTAAATGCTAGGGCTGCTTCAAACTACTCCATGGTTGAAGAATTAGCCCAGACCCCTTATGCAATGTCAGCTCTAGAGGTGTTACAGAGTTGTCTCGCCTAGTGGGATGGACTCTTAGCAACTTTAGGCAGTATGGACTCATCGAGTCTCATGGCGAAATTTCACTTGTCTGATGTCAAAGTTCACCTACCTTACCATGTAGCCTTATCAATAGATGTCATCCATGGTGGAAAGACCATTGGAAGGGAATTTGTTGATGAGGGTGCTTCTACATGTGTTATGTCCTTGTCATGTTGGAAAGCTCTTGGGTCCTCAGAGCTAGTCCCATCAAACACCCTACTTACTGCTTTCGATGGAAGGTCATTCCATACACATGGTATCCTACCAGGTTTTGAAATTAAGCTGGCAGGGAAAGTGGTGTCTGTTGAGGTGGAGGTGATTGATGCACCTTTGGGCTATAATTTGCTTTTGGGAAGAAGCTGGACTTATGCCATGTCTGCTATTGCATCGGCCGTCTTTCGGGTGGTAGTGTTTCCACACGAAGGGAAGTTGGTTACCATTGACCAACTCGATTTTACTTGAAAAGGCCGCATGAAGTCTAATGAGTTCGCTGTGCCATTGGTTGATCAGGTCAAACCTACTGCACAGAGCTTAGGGGCTGGAATGTACGCATCATTGATGGGCACATTCGATCTTCCAGCTCCTATTAATTATATAGGTTCTACTAGTGTGGGAAATTCCATTGCTACGGTTGTCGATAGGACTGATCCTTGGGTCCTCCCTACCCACCATGAACCTAAAATGCCCCTATCGGCAGTGGAAGTGTCTTACCAAGCTATCACCCAAACCACTGTTGATCCCATTCCAGTCCCCCTCACAATCTCGGAGGAACTGGAAGAATCCTATTTGACTGCTTGGGCAGAAAACTCTTTGCATTTTACGGACTGCTTAGATATGGTTTTACCTTCTGATGAAGCCATTCTGGAAGCCATGTATTGACATGATAAGATCTGTGAAGATCTTCATCATCGATCCTATTTTCTTCTAGAGCTAAATAGGATAGAGAATCAGGAGTTTCATATGAGACTGGCAGATGATGTTGATACACCCATCAATCCCTTACCAAGGGAAGGAATGTTTGCTGAGGGGAATATGGAAAATATTTCTGCTACCATCCCTATCAACATCTCTGCAAATATTGACGTCATGGATAATATACATATCAGTGCAAACTACTCTCCTGAGGAGATTGCGATCTATACGTCCTTATTTAAGGAATTCCGTGATGTTTTTGCCTGGTCATATGAGAAGATGCCAGGCATTAATCCATCTATAGTCGAGCACTAGATCCGAACATACCCTGACGCTAAACCTATTCGGCAAAAGTTGAGACCTGTTAACCCGTGTAAAGCAGCGACAGTGAAGGTTGAAGTGGAAAAATTGCTGAAAGCCGGTTTTATTTATCCCATAGTTCTGACGGAATGGGTATCCAACCCTATTCTTGTTGATAAGAAGCAAGGGACCATACGCATTTATATTGACTTTAGAGATTTGAACAAAGCCTATCCTAAGGACAACTATCACACGCCATTTATAGACCAAATTATTGATGCTTGCGTGGGAAGTGAAGTTTTTTCGTTTATGGATGGCTTCTCTGGATATAATCAAATTCAAATAAAACCGGAAGACCAACATAAAACTACTTTCATTTTTCCTTGGGGTACCTTCACGTGCAAAAAAATTCCCTTTGGATTGAAAAAAGTTGGGGAAAACTTTCAGCGGGCAATGAATTTTTCCTTCCATGATATCAAACCCATTGTCAAACTTTACCTTGATGATCTGCCTGCACATTCTCATAAGAGGATTGACCATCCAGATCACTTATGGTCGATATTTAAACAATGCAGATACTATAAAATCCACTTGAATCCCTACAAGTGTGTGTTCTGTGTCAAGTCAGGGAGACTGCTCGGGTTCATTGTTTCTAATAGAGGCATTTAGGTGGATCCGTTAAAAGTAGAGGCCATTGTAAATCTGTCTCCTCCTTGTTCTATCAGCCAACTTCAGAGCCTGCATGGAAAGTCCAATTTTCTTTGACATTTCATTGTAAACTATGCCAATATTACCAAGGGTTTCATGCATCTGCTAAAACAGGACACCCCATTTGTATGGGATGAAACTGCACAACTCGCTTTCAAGGCATTGAAAAAAGCTTTGTTGTCGGCTCCTTTATTGTGTCCGCCAGATTACTCTAGGGATTTTATATTGTATCTGGCCACGTCTGAGTCGACCATAGGGGCAGTCCTAGTCCAGGAGGATGATAAGCTCCAAGATCATGTCATTTACTATCTTAGTCGTGCTTTAGCTAGACTTGAACTCAGGGTCTCCCACGTCAGGAAATTGACCTTAGCAGCTATCTATGTTGTTCAAAGGTTACATCACTACATTTTAATGAGGACTACAATAGTAGTGGTGGATGTTAATCCTTTTCAATATGTTTTATCCCGACGGATTGTTGGAGGAAAATTCAACAAATGGATAGTCATTCTCCAAGAGCTTGACTTGGATTTCCAGTTTGCTAAATCTAAAAAATCCTTAGTTTTTGCTGAGCTTATAGCAGAATTTCCAACAGAAGAAGATGTAGTGACTGAAGAAGACTAATTCCCAGATGATCATATCTTCTTGATATCCACCTTTGACCCCTGGTGTGGAGATATACTTATCTATATCCATAATTTGAAGTATCCTGCAGCTTTCTCACGGGAGGAACGACGTAAACTACGCCTTCATGCCAAGAACTACCTCATCATAGGAGATACTTTATATTGTAGGGGGGTAGATTATGTTTTGTGTTGATTTCATACCCATGAGGAAACGGAGATTGTACTGAATAATGCCCATAGTGGAGCGTGTGGGGGTCATTTATCTGGGTTAGCAATGGCCTAGAAGATACTACGTGCCGGTTATTTCTGGCCCACGATCTTTAAGGATTGTGTGGAAGCTGTGAAGCGCTGTCATCCTTGTCAGCTTTACACCAGGAAGATGCGGTCACATCCCGTTCCCTTATTTCCCGTTGTCTTGGTGGGCCCCTTCATGAAGTGGGGGATTGATTATGTGACGTGTAACCCAGCCTCAGCTAGGGGGCACAAATATATCATTGTCGCTGTGGAATATTTTATGAAATGGGCAGAGGAAATGCCCACCTTTACAGCTGACGGGGAAACCGCATCGTTTTTTGTGTTCAATCAAATTATAGCACGGTTTGGTTTACCCAAAGTGATTGTCATTGACCATGGCAGTCATTTTCAAAATAGCATGATGACGGAACTGACCACTATGCTTGGATTCAGATAAGAGCATTCATCTTCGTACTATCCTCAAGCAAATGGTCAGGTTGAGGCTGTTAATATAACTTTGAAAACTATTCTCAAACGTACTATTAACGTAGCCCATTCTAACTAGCATATCATGCTATACCCCGCACTTTGGGCGTATTGAACTAATGTAAAAACTACTACGGGTTTATCCCCCTTCCAACTCGTTCATGGAGTGGAAGCCGTTACCCTGGTTGAATGTGAAGTCCCGTCCTTGAAAATATCTATTCATGTGTTACTTGATACGACGGAGCTTGAATAACGTTTAGTACATTTAGAACATCTTGATGAACAACATAGAGATGCACTGACAGCAAACCAAGCTCACAAAAATAGGGTCAAAATCCAATATGATAAGTTGGTCAAGCCTCAAATTTTCTCTGAGGGGGAACTTGTTTTTCTCTGGGACCAAGACAAAGAACCCCTGGGGGCAGGAAAGTTCAGGTCTATGTGGTTAGGACCTTATGTTTTGTCGAAGGTATTAAAGAAGGGTGCATATGAATTAATTGATTTTGATGAGAATAAGCTACCTGAGCCTAGAAATGGGCTCTACCTGAAAAATTACTATGCTTAACCTTAGCACTTTTTCTTGTATTTTATTGTATGTATTTTTTATGTACACTAGTTCGTTGGTTTGTGTTTTTTATACCATCTGCTGGTTGTTTCAGATGTCTTTCGAGAGGTTCATAGGTTTCACTGATGTTTCACTGATGGTGCCAATCACCACACTTGTAATGTAGCTTCAGCTACATGGGTCATTTATTCTCCCTCAAGACAGTTAGTTGCCTCAGGAGGTGCTTGCTTATGTCCTGCTTCTAATAATGTCGCTGAGTATAGGGCTACTATTGAGCTTCTATGGGATGCTTTTTCATGTGGTATCACTCAGTTGGAAGTCCGACTGGACTCTCAACTGGTGCTTTCCCAGCTCAATCTGGCTTATCAGGTGTGGAACCCTATTCTATTATGTCAGTTTATGCAAGTTAGGTTATTGGAAATAAATTTTGCATTCATTAGATTCAATCATATTCCAAGGAATCAAAATTCATTAACTGATTCATACGCTAATTATATCTTGGATTGGAATTTAACACATTTTTCATAAAAATATACAGCATACACATAAAAAAATTGTAAATAAATCGACAATATATATATATATATATATATATATATATATGTGTGTGTGTGTGTGTGTGTGTGTGTGTGTGTGTGTGTGTGTGAATATATGTCTATAGATAGGTCGAGTCTCTGATCCTCAGATCCAGTCATAACTGTATAATATACAAAAAATATACAAAATATGGATCAAAGTCCATCAAATTCCATAGGTCTAAGCTGGACCACCCTGGTCCCCCAGGTCTCCCTGTACTCTGCCTTCTTCAGCCTCTTCGGCTTTAGCAACCTCAACAGCATCTATGTATACCAATACTACTCTAGCTACCTACCTCAAAAGGCGTATCCAGACAGGTGGTACTCCAACCACAAACTCCTGCATGATGGCTGGGATGTGCTCAATCCGTAAGGTGGATACTCTATGGGTAAGCCTGGCCAGCTTCCCCTTAAGAACCCTAATCATCCCTTGGTCCTCTCCCAGGACAGGACACACATACATGTGTGGATGCCCTTTAGGGAGAACTGGTCCAATATCTGCATTTTGACATGTTTATAGGATTATAACTCTTATACATATGTCTATATCTCTATATTTAAAATTCATAAAAAAAATTTAAAATTTGAAAATAAAAAATTACCCGACTCTCCCCATGCTCCTCCTGGAGGGAGGATGAGGTCTGGATCACCACGAAAATCCATTCTAGCATATGGAAACTGCTCCAGTGCTGGCAACTGTTGCTCCCACCAAAAGTAGAATTCATCATCATAGACGCTTTGCATTGAGCCACCACCTTTCTGGCAGAGGAAGATATCTCCCCATCTACTCAGCCTAGGCTGACGAGGAGAATGAACTGGTAAGGGTACTACAGGGCTCAATCTCGACACTCTCTTAAATAAGAAGGCTACTAGTATGCTAGAATATCCAAAATTATTTTTCCTTCCTCTCTTGCAATCAGAGAGCTGTTTCCTCATAATCGGGATCACTCCCGAGCACCAATCATATAGGCCCCCCTGCATACAATCCACTACTAGTCTCATCTGGTTCCGTGTAGCAAGGTGAAGAGAAGATGATCCCGCAACCCTCACTATGGTACTTGTCAATACCTATAGAGGAATATCACGTATGTGTACAATAGGAATGCAACTCCCTCTCTTTTGTGTGCCTAGTGCGCAGTATATGTCAATGTAGTTTTGGACACTCAGAGGGTCACTGCCTCTGCCTGTTCCGTCCAAGTTTACCGGAGGCCCCTGTCGTGATAGACCGAAAATGAAATAGATATCTTCCAAAGCAATCTCCAAGGACTCACCTTGAAGTTCAAACATGCCCAAATCATGATCCCAATAATTTATCATGAAATCTAAGAGGCGGACGTTGGCCCGCATAGGTGATGTATAGAAAAACTTTAACAACCCACTTGATCGTAAGATATTCATGGTGGGGGCATCTTGGAGTGCTTCTTGATCCATATCTTCATGTTCACGCTCCCTCCACTCAAGCACCATCTTTAAACCTAGTAAAACAAGCATTGCAAACCTTTAGTTCATGTAAAATTTCAAAATTTGACCCTATATGCTTCTTGTTCACCTCACGCAGCGTACGCGACTGTCTAGTAAGGCATGTCGCGTATTGTACACGACTGTCCTTTAGGGAAACCCACGTATAGAACGCATGTACATGAGTTTCAATATAGCGAACCCGTGTACACAGCTTCCTTTGTTGAGGATGCTCAAAAATATAAAATTTGGGCTCAATTTTGAAAATTGCTAGGATCAAATTGAAGAGCTTGGGGTGTTGTCTTACCTGACACTTGTGCATTTGGAATTGGTCCACTAGATTGTCCACATTGAGCAATTGAAGGTAGAGGTGAAAACTTGTTTTTTATGGCTAAAAATCCAAATGGTGAGTTTTATTTATATTTTTGAACTATTTATAGAAATGTTATTTCTCAAGTGGGTTTTTTCCATATAGTTCATAATTCATCAAACTAATACCATATCTTTTTGCCTTGTGACAAGTTTATCATCGTTTCCAAGGTGTTTTTTGCTCATATAGGATGGTTTTTTGTTATGTCACATGCATTTTGCATCTATACCTACTCCATCTTAAACTTAGCAATCAACATTTTAACCACGGACTGTGGTATTTTTAACCATTAGCTCTTTGTCTTTACCATCGTTCTTCCGTGGATAGGGCTTTCCTCTCATGAGTATCCTCATCTAGAACCTATGTTGTCTTTCGATACTCATGCTGCAACTGTCTTAGGTACAGGGGAATCTTTTTAGCTTTTTTCACACCAAATGGAGCCTCATTTTGGTCTCTTTTTACAAGCTATCCCTTTATAGGACTCCCCGCCCTTATGGAGTTTCTTTAGGCCCTGGTCTAACTACTTAAAACAGACTTGACTACCGAGTTAACTTGTCCATTCAATCTCGTTAAGAATATGTGAATGGGCATCTGCATTGGTAATAGGTTACCCCTTTCTCGGACCATGTGGAATAATACAAGAAAGGATCACTCTCTTTTCTAGGGAATTGAGAAGAGTATTATCAGGCATAGTTTTATCACTTTTCCAGACCTGAGGGAATAAATTTACTGAAAAGGAACACCCGGTATGAGCTTAGTTTTCTCTTTTTCGTGCTCTGGACCTAGACATGAAAAAGATTCCAAGTGTACTTTATGTATTTTTCATGGTCATTAAACACTAAAGAACAAAGCATCGAGTTTATTGTTGTAAGCCCCATTTCTCGTACTCAAATGGATCTTTCCAAGTGATCTTGATTTCCTTCACACTCATAAAAATCAAGCTATATGCTTCTCTTGAAGGAGCATTGGGTAGGTGGTAATTTAACCTTTTTCGGACCTCCCTGAATAAGTATGAAAAAGGTTCACCTTTTCTTGTACGGAAGTTAAGAGAGTTCTTCTTTGGTATGTTTTATACTTTTCCTGCCTCAAGAGACTAAATTGGATGAAAAAGGACCCCCCTGGAGTCTTCTTTGGAGTTTTTAGACTCTCTAAATGTGAAAACACCAACTGAGCATGTACTAGTTCGAGCTCATAAAATCCATGAATCAGTGACACTATCAAGCATTATTCCTTCTTCTCTTCAAGCTTGTTAAAAAAATGAAGAGAGATCCTAGTTGAATTTCCTGGACTCGTTAAAATTTAACAGGGAAGATAAGGAAGAAGTTTTATTTTGGTTTTCGGTTAGTGGCAGCATGTCATCCTTGAACATAGCACCCTCTATTTTTTTCAATACTCATGTCTCAGTGTTCAATTTTGGTTCAGCTATTACTTTGAGTTTTTTACTCCTCCTCTTGTCAGTATTGCCTAGGGAATCTGATCATGTCTCCTACATGACAGATAAGTATATTTGTTCTATCTATAAAGTTAAAAGATTCCTTGGGCCATCTCTGTGTCATGCTCACTATTTAAGGACTTAACTCAATGTTGATCTATATCGTGATCCCATCATTGTCGTATCTGTTATCACTTGTGTCTCCATTCCTTTACCCAGTTCCTAGTCACTCTTGTGATCCGTTGGAGGATCTATTGTCTTCCTTATCACAGTATGGTTCTGCATCAGCCCTTTCTGATGACGAAGACCTAGAGTTTTTAACGATCGTACCTCAGGATTCACTTTCATTATGGGTGAACACCTTTGCTTCAGTTGTTAATTATCACCTATTGATTGACAAACTGTTGAATCTGCTCCATGTTCAACTTCAATAACATCTATTCACATGGCTTGGATTGTACTGGTTCTTTGGGATTGTTTATGAAGACCTTAGTTTCCTATCTATGGACTAAGTTACGCAATACTATGTTGTACCTATTTACATAGCTTCCAGATCTTTGAAGACTCATCATTATTGTATATTGTGGCTTCACTCCACCTTTGTAATATACGTGGTCTAGTACCTGTACTATATGATGCACTCAAATATTGTAAAGGATCTAGTGTTCCAATATATTGAACATAGCATCCTCAGATATGACTTTGTATATGACATTATTATGTATTCGTTTCAGGTACTACCTTTGATCCATTGGACTTCTGAGTTCTCCAAAGATAATGATTATAATGTATTTCGGCCATCACTTCCCTCTGACCTCACACATTAGGGGGCATATGTTATCAACCCAAATGGCACTTCTCCGTCCGAGTGCCGACACTTCATATGTTGGTACACAAAAGGAAACTTTTGGATTGAAGGTTTCCTAAACACTATAGATGGACATGACATGAGATGCATTCACTCTCCAACCAGCTTGCCATTTTACCTTTCTATGTGTGGATTTACATACACGACTATGTCCATTGAAAATCACGTACATACGCGACTATATTCTTTGACAACCTGCATACTATACGTGACTATGCTCATTGCAACCCGCGTACAGATCTGTACGCAGGTTTCCTTTAAAGAAACTTGCATGTCATACGCAGGTTGCCAGTATCAATAGTCGTGTACACATTCATTCGACTTTAAAAATAATAAAACATGATTAATGGAAATTTGTTGAGCCTTAATCATTAACCAACTCAACTATCTCAACCTTCGAAACTGCTCTATTTCCCAAAGTATAAATAGAGGCCTTGGGGAGGTCATTAGGAAATGAATCTTGGAGAGCAAAGTTGTGCTGGTGGTATATCTTTAGAAGTCTTTGGAGCAGCATAACTCAAATTCCTTTGGTTGCAGAGGAGTCCTTGTCTCAGGTGTTGGGTTGTACACTTATCTCATTCACTATTGTTAATAAAGAGAATTCTTCTTCCAACTTTGTGTTGAGTCTCTTTCATGTATCATGTTTGATGAATATTTTTGATTAAGCACTCTATATATTGTTCATCTAACATGTCATATATACATGTATAAGATTGTGCTTGGAGAATTTGCTCTTTACAGGTGAAGGAGGTGTATCCCTGAAAGCTTTGGAAAGAAGCAGAGCAGGAGAAGACAAAGCTTGGGTCAACCATCGATAATCGGGTGATTCCAACATATCTTCCTATTTATTTTCTGTACTTTAAAGCTGATTGTCTACAAGTTTTAAAAGTAAGTTGGTAACCCCAAACCCTAGGTTACAAGGGTGTTTATTCTTGTACAATAGTAAGGTCCTAAACAAAAAACACAGATCTCAGTGCTGAGACTGGCCATTATCATAACAAACAGGAAAAAACGCAATAAAATAAAAGAATACCTGTGCAATAGAATATTCACACAAACGTTTGAAGCCTTCTAAAAGAGATTGATCAATAACTCTTAGAAGGTCTTGTGCAATATCTGTTGTCATCTCTATTGTACCAGTGTATATAAATCTGACACTAGTACCCCATCAGAATCATAAAAAATTATTGGATAAAACGTATTTGAGTTCTAACATGTCATAATTTCTTTCATATTCAGCTTAAACTCTTTATAATAGAAATGAATCCTTCGTTATTTCCATAAGAAACACATAGAAGAAACCATAATATTACGTCATCATTAGTTCAAAGAATGCCTAGGTTATATTTGGAATTTCAATATCCTTTGCCTCTTTTTCCTATTGAAGGTTCACAAATTTATCCCCAAACAATTTGTAGTTATTGTTTGAAGCCACAGTGCATTTAACATGTTTGACAATATCAAATTCTAGGGTAAACAATGCAGTCTACAATAACATCAAATTATATCACTTTAATTTTATAGGAATCGAAAAATGAGAGACAAGCCATATTTAAGATAACCACTTGTATCCCATGCCAAAAAAAAATGACACTCATACCCGGTAGCCACCATCAAACATAGCATGAAATGCATCTGAAGATGCCATAAGTGCAATCTTGTGGGCATAAAATCGCCTACCTGCATTTAAGCACCATATTGTTTTCATTTGTTAGAGTAAAAACAACATTCTATAATAACTCATTCAATATTTTTGGAAAGCTTTATCTTAACTTTTCCATAGAAACCAATTCAGCCTCCTTTGAGTAGCTATCCCCTTTCAAAGATCTAAGGATATGCCATTTACAATAAACTTATTAAATGTGTTATTAAATGTTTTACTGCATAACGTCACCCACCTCCCACTAAACAGGTAACATCTAATAAAGTGTGGTTGTTGACTTACTACTCTCCCAAATATACCTGCAATTTTTTTTAAATATGAACAACAAACACAGATTAAAAGAAATTCATTCCAAAACTAAATTGATCGTCTTGTTTATTAGAGTAGAAATACATTAATAATTGATAACCACCCTCATAAGTAGTAGAGTGTTACTAAAATGAGTTGCTTGCTTGCTGATAAATATCATTTGAGAAGTAGCCTATCGAGTGATGAAGCTTCCCTGCCTCCCTCTAAACAATGTCACCGAGCTTAGGAAGCTATGTCTGCATGTGTTGCAGAGGCTGCAACTGCTTTATTGGAGCCAGTGGCAACTTGTGTGACTGGACATAATGATGCATACAAGATTTCTACAGATGAAAAATCATTAGAGGAATTTTGGGGTCAAAAATGGGCCTCCTAAGGAAAATAATAAAATAATAGTTAAAATAATAAAATAATATTGATTAATTTTGGAGGAAGAAAGAAAAAAACTACATTTTGTGTTCGTATTTTCGACATATCTCCCTTTGTTTTTACTCAAATTTCTATTGGGAGAGCTCGTTGGATGCGTAATTTGATTCCGCATCCAACAAGTACCCACATTGCATACTTTTGACGGACCCCGCTACCCCAAAAAAAAGAAATACCTGAAAAAAAATGTGATGATGACATCATCATCACGTTTTTTTAGGTATTTCTTGTTTTTGGGGTAGAGGGGTCCATCAAAAGTATGTAGTGTGGGTACTCGTTGGATGCGGAATTTGATTCCGCATCCAACGAGCTCTCCCGATCGAAATTTGAGTAAAAACACAATGAGATATGTCAAAAATACGAACAAAAAAAGTAGTTTTTTTAATGACAAATATGTCAATTCAACCATTATGGTTGACTTATTTTATTGAAATTCTATTGGTTCTTGAATTCCAACTCACAAAAACTTATTTTGGCATGTTTTCTTATAAGGCCCATTTTAGACCCCAAATTTCCTCTAATGATTATACTAAATGCTTTGATAATGACAAGAAGTCAGTTGAGGTAAATGAAGAGTGTGTCAAAGTAGACACATTGATCCAAAAAGAAGCAACATAAACAAGAGGTAGTAATAAACTTGTGGTGTCTTCAAATTAATATAAATCCTTTATAAGGTTTTCTTCAGAACCTGCTAAATGGGTAGAGGAGAAGTAGATGGATCCATGGTTTGAAGATTCAATGTCCTCTAAGCATATGGATAAATAGCAGATTGGAGATAAGGATGAGAGGAGTGTAGATTCTAAAATGTCTACTGAATCATTAACTGATCCAAAAATTGAAGAACAAAAGCTAGAGAGCGTGACTGCATCATTGTTTCCTTCTCCAAAGAAGCAAGATGTTTCAAATTTAGCTACAAGGCAAGTCAATTCAATCAACACAACTCCTATCAAGGCTTATGTTGCACAAAAGGTTGAGGCTGAGCAATATGAATACAAGTCAAAGGGAATCAGGGTGAAGAAATCTTGTGTGATTCCAGCAAAGAAAAATTGCATAGGCCTTAAGAAATATCATGGGCAGTCTAGCTCACAGAAGTTTAACCAAGGGAAAAACACCCATAATGATGCTCGTAGTGTATTGGACATGAGACCTACTAGCTAAAATTATACCAAATACCAGAATTTCATAAGGGTTAATCTGTGTAAACGCAAGCCCCCCAGGTTAGTTTCATTCCGTACCAATCCTTATAGTAGGCAAGGACACGTACAAATGCCAGAACCAAGTTTTAGGAGCAAGCCTTTATTTACAATGACCTCTGCATCCTATGCCTTTGCCCTAGATTTAGGTGGTGTTACTCAGTCAATTCAGGAAGCTGGATCTTATTAAACAGATGAAACAAGAGAAACTGGTTCTAGTTCGTAAAATAACTCTAAAACAGTGACAGTTTCAAAATTCCTTAAAATGGAATTTTTTTTTTAACTATCTTTAAATATTAAAATAAAATTTTGGAAGTAATAAGCAATCCATATTTAGTAACATTATGCGTATTTTTAATATTTAACGTTTCAGGTTGTTGAAATGGCATATATAATATGTATGTATTTAATATTTATAAAAATTCAGGCATAAAAATTTATTTAATGTATTTTTGGAACTAAGCTTCCACTATAAGCATTACAATACATGACCCATTAACTTCTTGTGACCAAGCTCATGACTAGTATCATTCCAGTATTATGCTTACAGTAATATGAGCTTAGTTCTAATCCCTATAATAACCAACTTGTATCTAATTATTATGTTTATACAATATAAATGACCAATAAGCAATGGTATAATCAGAACCATTAACTAATCAAAGCTTATGAGTAAGTACAAGCTTCGGCATGAACCTTAATCATAGAGGTAAGAGCTTACGTATTCTCCATATAAGATTATGTGAGAGGATATGATTATTACCCTGTATATGACTGCAATCTAGTTTACATTATAACATTATAAGTAGAATGACCATAATAAGAGTAATGCATCAACTATGACCTTGTAAGCGTATTTAAGAGCAGTCTATGTGTTTCACTTCCCATATAATAGAGTATGAGTCGTAAAAGTAAGTAGAGCTTAGTTGATATGACACAAACTAGTACCATGGAGTTAGAAGGGAATTATAAGTAGTCTCACTCTTATTACATTACCTTTACTATTACTGTTATACCTAAGCTGATAAGTCAGCATATAAGGGTTATTTAATGCTCAAACTGGTTGCTTTTTGGCTAAGCAACTCGTTGGATGTTTTCAAGAATGTTTTGATTTTCCATTGTTTGAGTGCTCTTTGTGGTATGATTTGATTTGGAATTGTTTGAGTGCTCTTTGTTAGACTATTTTTTCCAAAGCTCTCCAAATTTACACTTGCACTTTCAAATTTGTTTAGGATTTCTTTTTTTCCTTATTATATAGAAAAGGTGAGGATGTAACATTCCTTCCTATTGTTTTCATTTCATAGCAGAGATTGCTTTGAATGAACAACAAAAAGAGGCCATATCTTTCTATTAAAAGTAATGTACCAGTGGATCTAGAGTGCAATTTGAATAGAAAGCACCTAAAGAGCACTTTAACTCTTACTGCACCATTGAAGACAATACATGTCTTTGGTTGAATATTGCTAGCAAATCTTTCTTTTCAGTCATCTTTGAATAATAGTAAGATGAGAAGTACTCTTTCCACCATAAATTATAGGATCATAGTAGAGAGAGTTGGATGTTCTAGAGAATGATATGACTTACCATTGTTTGAATGTTGTGTTAGAAACCTAGATCACTGGTTCCAGAGCTGTCTGAATCTACACTTGCACTCTCTCTTTTTTTGGATTAAATATCTTTGCCTTGTCAAAGGACATTGAATCTCCTCTTTTAATGAGTTTCCTAGGGCTGAAAAATTATGTTGGTATGAACAAATTTCTTATCTATAGGATTAACAAAGGTTGCATTACACAAATTCTATCTTAGTTATGTATAATCGGGTATAATTTGAACCAAGTTGGATTTATTTACCCATATCTATTTATACTATTTTGGAGATAGGAACTGGAGGTAGTTTGAACCTAAGGTGGCTCTATTTAACAATGTATTTGCATGCTCTCTTAGAGATGAGAAGAGCATAGGAATTACCGAACTGGTTTAGAGTTATCATAGTATCATATTTGAGGAATGGGGATCTATACTAAAGGTGCCTCTCTAGGAAAAAAAACTAACTTTATCAAATGAAAAGCATAGGGACCATTGATTGTAGGAGTTTGCAAGTACTATAACTTGGAATCTAGACAGATTTCCATATATACAAGTAAATGTTGTATATTTTCATCTACCAAAGACTTGATAATCATTAGAAGATAATTGATAGCTCCAATGTCCAAAAACATATGAACTTTATGAGATTTTTTTGGCAAAACTAGGGTGATAAAAACATGATTATAGAGAGATTAAGACTAGTAGTTAGGAACTACACTACTTCCAAAATTTGAGTACAAGTTATCCATAAGAGATCAGAAGGCATAGTGAAACAATAACCTTACAGGTAGAGCAATTTCAAGCTACCTTTTGTTTGAGGGATTTAGGAAATTGACTGCATTGATATTTGATATATTTAAATGAACCAACTTCAAATTTAGTTTTCAAAAAGAAAATCCATATCTTAAAGGTAGTCCTATTTTCAACTATGCACATTCTCCTAGGGTCCTTTGAAACGGCCACGCACATTCTTGGATGTCCTTGACAAGCTCTATTGTAGAAACCCCATTCTTTTTCATGATCAATGTTAGATTTGGTTTCTCTAGAATTATCTAATATTTTTTTCTTAAAGGATTTCAACTGCCTTTAAAAGAGACCCATATTTTATGGGCTTCCCGGGATGTATTTAGCTTCATTCCTTGAAAAATCATACTATTTTTCAAAAGCCACAAAGCAAGGAAAAGCCTTGAAAGCTTTTTCAAATTTATTAGATAGCCATTAGAAAAAGACAATCAACCAAATTTGACTGATCCCATTTGTTTGTTCCAGAAACAGTTGTAATAATTCATTCCAGACAACCTTAGATAAAGGATAATAAACCAATACATGATCCATTGTTTCCACACTACATTTACACAAGATGCACCTGTAGGGGCCCAAGACCATTCAAATTCCTTTTTTTTCCATTGTCCCATGGAAGCCAAAGAAGACGCCTTGATTTGGGAGGACTTTCCAAATTCCTAATAATTTTACATCACCAAACTATTTCTTTTTACTGCAATTCCTCCACCCTTGATGAGTGTCCCAGTTTGGTTGTATACTCACCTGTTTCTTTATTTTTAGACCATTTAATTATGTCATCTACATTTTCTCCTTGAAGGTTCAATGCTTCTAGTGATTTCCAATCTTGGGAAGATGCATTACCATTAGGAATTGCTACCTCTTTCAGAAATAATATTCCAAATTAATGAATATTTTATAAGATATTTTGACATATCATATATTGAAAGAAAATGAATTTAAAGAAATTTTTATTAGAAGGCATATGACGTGGGTGTGTGTAAGCACACCAATGTAGATCCATCTTAAATTAAGATCTTTTAACCAAAGAGAGATTTGGATTTTAGTTTTTGGATCCCTCTCAGTGACTTATAGATCTGAAGTTAAGATGGATCTATGCTGGTTATGATATAGTTGTATCATTTGAAACATTTAGTGTAATTTGTACCTTTTTTCTCCAAGGAAATCCTCACAAGGAACCCAAGGGATGTTTTCCCACTTTTAAGGATGGAATACATAGTAAGCTTGTAGGCATAGACTAGTGCTCCTCACCTAAGGGGATTCAAACTGGGCACCTGTTAGCATGGGACTATCCAAATGCCCAATAACATACATTGGTGACCACTTAGAACTGGATAAGATAAACTCTTGGGATATGTATACTTTGTAGCTAACGGGTATTTAGCTTATTATTTTATAGAAAATAGAAAGAACTCCATGGTATTCTTCTATCGTTGATTCTTGAGATGTAAAATCTTCTTGCTGTCCTGAATCAGGGAAGGCATAGTTTCACTACAAATTATGTTCCAAAATATTAAATCTCTTATTTATGATACATTTGATAAAGTAACATGGAGCTCATATTAGCTTTTTCTATTTTCATTGAGTGATTTATTTATTGCCATTACTTTGGTGAATACCTTTTCTCAAAGATTGGGTCCAATTTCATAATTTTTAATGTAGTAAATCTATAATTTGACCACCTTATAATAAATTCGACCACCATTGACATATTAGTGTCTGTTGGATGGGTGCATGATTGGAAGGTGTGCAAATATATTTGTGTTGAATTCAATCTAAATGCTAGAAATGATAAAACATATATATATATATATTACATAATAACCACTAGGATGTTTTGGCCATTGTGTTACAATCATCAAAACCCCGTTTTGACAATATAATATCTTGATCCATGCAATCAATGTACATACCCCGCAGGTACATATATTGTTATATAAAGGAGGAAAAACCTAATTCAATAGCAAAAAACCTAACCTTTGTAATCATTAATGCCTAACCAAGACTAAAATTTAGACCAAATTTAGACTCGTCACTTTGTAATAGATTTCACATTTCTTATTTCGTGTTGTCTTACATAAAATCTTTAGCCAGAACAAATGATTAGTTTTGTCATATAACAACACAAGGAAAGTAATAAAATACAAGGGGCATTATGTTGGTTTAGAAAAACTAAAGTTCAATACTTTATTTGTGTCAAATAATGTTTAACTATAGTAATGTGCTCATTGTGAACAACGTTCTTTCACAATTTCAATTAGATATGACATCTTAGACCATATTGTGTTAAATAAAAACAACTATATTCTTATTTCGAATTATGGTGCATTAAAGCTAATGTGTGATAAGCTGAAAGGCTTATGTTTATATCTGTCCAACTAAATGTTCCTTTCAGAAGTGGCTTCTAGGCAAGGTTTTATAATAGAAAGGCATATGGATAGAATGTGATAGATATGGATGTCATGATTTGTGACCTTACTGGGGTTTTTCCAAAAGAACCATTCACTGTTAAGATGCAAAATCTTGGCTATATGTGCCAAATAGTATATGCCAAAGAAAGAAAGAAATTATATTAATGGCCCCTAATTATTGAGAAATGGTCAATGGTACTATTTAAGAGTTTGTTTGGTATTTGTAAACTCTTCTAAATTTTGCACAGGGAGTTATGAACTTGACTTTGTGTTAACATGGTAAAAAGCATAACATTTTGTTGGCCTTATCAGGTCTTATGAATTCTGAATGGGATATGTATTTCTACTTTCTTCATATTAATTTCAATGAGGTTGGAGTCACTCGAACATCCTGGAATTATTAATGGTAATGTTAAAAATTCAAGTCAAATGATAGAAAAAGAAGGATAAAGGAGAATGCCAACATATGGTTTAGGAATTTAATACTTTTAGTAATAGCTTCCAACAACAATTAAAGTGGGGGGAGGGTGTCTGAAAAGAAAACGTAAGTAATAGAAAGAATGAGCTGTTTTTTTTGTCGTTTTCGTACTGAGAGAAACAAGGCGCAGTCTAAATCCTAGTATGGATGAGATGTGTCATGCTTGTAGTTTATAAATGAAAATGAAACAAAGGTTGAAGTCTTCATAACCTTAAATTATAGGATATCTTGAAATGGAAGGGTATCAATGAGTTTAATGTTCATGAGTATGCTAGTGCATCCTTCCAAAAATTTACACCATTATTAAAACGCTATATATGCAAAGTAACTAATGGTAAAGATAGAGTTATGAGTAAAATGGGGTCACAAGCTAGTGAAAACTAAATACAGTATAACACCGTGAGTAGAACCTTTATAGGAAGAGTTAATAGTGGTAAATGTTGATAATCTGGCATCCTAAGTGCACTCTTCTTGTTTCATGTGGTTTCTATTATAGAATAAATGTACAATAATTAATAACTTGATGAAGTGATGGAATGCCCCTTCAAAATATCTTCATGGAACAATCGTTAGTAAGATGAGAAACCCCTCAACTTCATCTACCTCCTTGTGGCCTTATCAATTGTGGAAACCGATATGATGCTTTTCCCAATTGACATCTTACTAATTTTTAGATTATAAATAATGCACATAATATAAATTGTATTTGTTGGTGTTCATTGTTAAAATATTCATGATATCATATATGATGCACATAGTAGGCATCTTATTTTAGTAACCATTCATGATTTGTTCTCTTACCATCCCATTGCTGAAAAAAATCACATCATCAATGATATCAACATTTATGTAGCAACACACACATCCTCAATTGGATTCTACAACTATTTCTTATACAAATACCTTATTCTTTGTCCATATCAAGTTTAGGTTATTAGGTATGAATCAATACTTTATGTTGTTCTCTAAGACTCTTTTGTGGACCACTTTAATAGATTGCGTATTGTTTAGGATATTTTGTTTCCTGAGCACAGTAGAATTTTGTGCTTATTAATGTGTTTGGAAAAAGAAATTGGATTTTAAGCATGATTGTCTTTGGATCTTATTGTCTTTTATTAGAATTACAAATGATAAAATCTATGTGTTATATTTCTCCTCTTCCCTATTCTTAAAGGGTGTTAGCTCACTGGAAGAGCGCCTGCTTTACAAGTAGGAGGTTGGTGATTCGATTCCTCCATGCCCTAATGATATTGCAATGTATTTCTAAAGGTAAAAAATGTAGTAGTGCAAGATGGATGCAATATTAGACGCAACACTAAATGCAAAACAAGATGTAAATTTAGACGTCACACCAAACACAAAAGTGGATACAAAATTTGACCTTATGTTAGACGCAAACGTCGACACAAAAATGGATGTCACACTGAACGCAAAATTGGATGCAAAAAGAAACTCAACACTAGACAAAATTAATGACTCAAAACTAGATGCAATAGTAGGTCCAAAACTAGACACAACAGTAGATGCAAAAGTGGACTCCTAACTAGACATAAAATTGGACATTAAATTGAGCACAAAATATGGTTTATCGATGGACATAAAACTAGGCGTAACACCAGGTGTAAAACTGGAAGCAACACTTGGCGCAAACAAAAACTTAAAACGAGGCACAATATTGGATGCAAGATGGGACAAAACATTTGATGTAAAACTAGACGTAATATTGAATGCAAGATGGGATGCAACATTGGACACAAAACTAGATGCAATATTAGCTACAAACATGGGCGCAAAACTAAGCGCAACACTGGGTGCAACATTGGGCTCAAACATAGATGCAAAAAAAGACATCAACCAAGATGCAATACTAGGTGCAAACCTAGATGCAAAATACAACGTAAAACGAGATGAAACATTAGGAACAAACATGGATACAAAAAAAGACGTAAAACAAGATACAAAATTAGATGCAAATGGGGATGCAACATTATAAGTAAAATTGGATGCAAAACTAGACGCAATATTGGGCCAAAAATTGGATGTAAACCTAGATGCAACGTTAGATGCAAAATTGGACACATAATTTTATGCAAAACAAGGTGCAAAATTGGGTGCAAGACTCGATGAAAAACTAGAAGCAAAATAAGATGCAACATTGGATGCAAAACTGAGCATGAAATTGGGTGCAAACAAGGATGTAACAAAGGACACAAAAAACAACGCAATAGAAGTTGCAAAATTGGGCGCAAGTAAAGGTGTAACAAAAGATGTAAAAAAATGGGTGCAAAAATGGACGTAAAAAAGGATTTAAAAAGGATTAAAAAAAAGATGCAATAGACAACATTTTACGAAAATGTACAATAGCGCCAGGTTTAGCGTCAGATTTTTCACCACAATTGGGAAAAAAATACACTAAAATTCGGCACTAAATTCGACGCTAAATCCAATTTTTGTTGTAGTGGTGTGTGTTTATTAATCAATAAAAATGTTATAAAATATGTCTAATATATGTATGCCATTCATGTGCAGGTAATTTTCTATGAAGATATTTTGGACCCAAAATGGATATGTCATACATTATGATCCAAGATTAAGGCATGTATTTGACGATGTCTTAGTGAATACATAGAAGAACAATGATGGCCAACAAAATGTGAGAGAGGACTAGAGAACATCAAATAAATTGACATCCATGATGATGTTGAAGATGGTTATGTTTAGGAACAAGAAGACCACAATATAGAGTTAGATTATCTTATAGAAGACAAAAATATGGATCATAGAGAAAATGATGATCCAAATACATATGGTAAAAATATAGATGGTCTAAAAAAAATTTAATTAATGATCAACATGATATAGGTGAAGATGAGGATGATTATAAAACCACTTTTGCAGGATGGTGTAGCAAGAATAATATTAGATACTTGCAAGAACATATGAACATTGACAAGGATACATTAGATGGCATTGTTGTAGACAATAATGTAAATGACTAAGACTTATGCAATTTTAGAATTTAAATCCATGTTTAAAAAATGATGATTTGTATGTCCAAACATTGAAATGCTTCAATACTATTTGTCTCGATACAAATTACCTATTGCAATCTCCTTAAAGTATTCAATCTTTGGTATGAATTGTTGACTGAAAAATTTAGGATTACTTGGATAAGATTTAGCATGGTTAGTGGTCATTTATTGGTTGCTAATGGCTTAGAGGCGTTGTCAAGTTATTGGTGGACTTGGGATGAACAAAGATGTAGAGCCTATTGAATAACAATACATTAAATATGCAATTGTTATAAAAAAAATACATATATCGTATATGCACAACGATGTAAATCCAAACCAATAGGAATAATGTATGGAAAGTAGTTCATTAATTTATATTAAAAAACATATTAAAATATTTCACTAAGATTGATATTTTAACATTTAAACCATTTATACCCTACCCCCTAACCCCTAATGCCTTAACCATTCAAGATAGCTTTGACAAAGATCCTATATATGGGAACAACAAATGATGACAATAAGACACGCATGATGAATGTTGATGGAAACATGGACGATATCAAAGATTATGTGGGGACATTATACATACTTGAGTCTTGAAACCCTCCCATACTATTAAGGAATGTGTCTAGTCTAACCATGTAAATTTTCAATGCATATCGACACAGTTTGAAGAAATTTCAGCATTGGCCCCATTTACTACTCATTGTGTAGGGTCAATGGATGACATTGGTGATGGGAGTGTTGGAAGTGTTGGAAGTCCCGTAACATTTCAAGAGATTTTTGACAAATATCTATATATGGGAATGATGAATGATGACAATGAGACGTGCATGATGAACGCTGATGGAAACATAAATGATCTCAAATATTATGTCAGGAAATTAGACATCCTTGAGTCTTGAAACCCTCCCATAGTGTTAAGGAATGTGTCAAATTTCCATTAACCCGATATAATCCCTAATTCATCAACCATTAAACCACTTGCATGTTGGACCCTATAAAATTCTTTCAAGATGTCTTAAATTAGTATAATCATGGTTTAATCATTTTGAATAATGCCACAAGAAAAAGGCATAGACATGGAAATTGGCCTCTTCATTGGGTTTTGTTGCAAAGTTGGGTATGTTGGGTTTGATCTTTGTTGGCATGGCTGGAAAAATTAGGTCATGATGAATATGATGATGATGATGATGATGGAAATGAAAACCATGATGATGGAAATGATGATGACAATGATGTCCTTGGGTCTTAAAACCCTCCCATGCCATCAATGCATGCACCTAATCTAACCATGTAAAATTTCAACACATATAAGAACATTTTGAAGAAATTTCAACATTGGACCCATTTACTATTGATCATTGTGGAGGGTCAATGCATGAAATTGGTAGTGGGAATGTTGGGAGTTTGGCCATGACATTTCTAGAGAGTTTTGACAAATATCCTATATATGGGAATGGTGAATGATGACAATGAGATGTGCATGATGATCATTGATGGAAACGTGGAGGATATC
Source organism: Pseudotsuga menziesii (assembly GCA_001517045.1). Taxonomy (NCBI): domain Eukaryota; kingdom Viridiplantae; phylum Streptophyta; class Pinopsida; order Pinales; family Pinaceae; genus Pseudotsuga; species Pseudotsuga menziesii. Next base: position 743,108 of record LPNX011147451.1, read on the forward strand.
AAAGGTTTGGCGGGGACATTAGAAATCCTTGAGTATTGAAACCCTCCTGTTGTAATCTCGTAGATCACATAAGGTTACCAATAATACATACTAAAACATATATATCTACAAATTAGAGACAGGAGACAAGAACAGATAGGAAAATAGATTATATTATTGCAATGAGTTCATACAAGGCAGAGAACTAAACTGACTCTCTCGTTTGGCTCAACAACCTAATATATACAATTTACAAACAGTTACAAAATAACTACCTGTCGGTTCGGTGAACCGACACGACTTTTAGTTAGCCGACTTAATCTTCTAGTTTAGTCGGCCGACCGACTTAGTCGGCTGATCGACTAAGTCAGCCTATCGACTTAGTCGGTCGATCGACTAAGTCGGTATTCATTCAAGTCGACTTTGTCGACTTTCTCCTTTCTACATCTCCCCCACGAACAAAACGTTTCTTCGTCCCGAAGAAACAGGGAGGTACAAAATGATGTTTGTCGAATGCTATTGTGGTGGACTGTGCAGACGAATGGTTGGTCTTTTCTGGATGCAGATCTCGACAATGGTCGGAGCTGTGATGGCAAGGTGATGCTGAAAATCCGTCCAACTCTGCAAAGCTTTCTGGATGTCGATCGTTAATGTAGTTAAGCTTGACAATACCGACATATTTTCAGAGAGTGGGACTTCTGCGATTTTCTCCATGTTGGGGCCCAGGATCTGGTTCTGTTCTTCAGCTGTGTCGATGAGTCTTTTCATCTGTGGGCAGATGATGTCGAATTTCTCTAAGTTTGGAAGAGCCTGTTGCACCCACTGATGTGCTTCCCATTCCATCTTCTGTAGCTTGTTGGTCTCCAACATTATTTGTTCTTCTATTGTCTGCCTGAGTGCTGACTCTGTCGTCTTCCTACCCTCCAAAGCCTGAATTCCTTGACGAGTCTGTCATGTCTGCTGATAGACCTACCCATAGTGAGTAGGCCAATCTCTTAAAACTTCTTTGATGATGACAGACTCCTCCATATGGTCTTGTAGCACTTTGTATGCCTATGAGAAGGCATTGTGCTATGCCAGTAGCGATCGGGTAGTCTCCTCCTTTCATTCTTCTTTCGTCTCTTGGAGATGTGCCTAGATGGTCGACACGATGCTTTCGAAAAGATGATATGCTAATTCAAGTGGTCTATCTGTGTCAACTTTGACAGGTCCTGGAATGATGGACTGAGCTAGGGTCCTGCACTTGTTGAGAAACTCGACCTGTTCTGTATTTTTGTCGGTGATCTCTTTGGTTTTTTGTGCATTCCTTTTCTTTTCTTCCTTGGCTAAAGTCTTGAGGAGTTGGCCGACTTCTGTGTCAGTCAACGAGCTTTCATCCCTTAAGCTGATCCGAAGGTTGGAGGTTTTGGTATGATGCTCTTTCTTTTTCTTATGCTTTTTTGCCTCTGCCTCCTGGGTACCTGGAACAGTTAAGGGGGGGCCTGTAGTTGGTGGGATTGAAGTCGATGGTTTTTCTGGCTGGGGGGTTGGTATGACCACTTCTGGTTGTGATGATGTAGCTGGTTGTGAAATATCTGGCTATGAATCCGGTGGTGGTGGGGGTGGTGGTGGCGGTGGTGATGGAGTGGGGAAATGGTCAGGGGTAATGGGTTTGTTGTAAGTGCGTTGTGGACTTTCGTCAAGAGTTATATCTACTTCTATTGGTGTAGTGGTGGGTAGGTCGGTCTGGGGTTGGGGGTTAATGTGTTCGATGGTAGACTTCACATGGCCAATTATGTCGCCTTCTTAGTCGGATCGAGTGAAGGTCGATGTAAGGTGTGCAATTACCTGGGGGTTTTTCCTACTGCTAGTATAGAGAGGGGTCCTCATGTGAATTTTCTGAGCCGAATGAAACAGCTCAGGCAACGTCTTAAATAAATATTTGAGTTCTGTGTCTTTGTTGACTTTTTATTTCACGGACTTCGGTGTCTTGCTTTTGTATAAGTCGAGGGGACTGACCAATTGCTGTGCCAGTGCTTACTTCTTGACTACTGGTGTCAGTGATGGAGGTGGAGGGGTCGACACAAGATCGATGACGTCTTCAGGTGTCGTCATTGTTTTGGCCTTCTTGGGTCGACCTTCAGGGGCTCCTGCTTCAAGAAACCATTGAAACTGAGTTTCCACTGGTACTTTGTTTGCAGTGGCATCCTCTACAATGTCAACGGTCGCAGCTACTAGCTCTTTTGGGCTTTGATTTTCCTTCTGGAGGCAGCTATCTCAGTGGCTAGTTTCTTGATGATGCCTTGTGATAAAGCATACTCAGGGTCATCGGCCTCGATTTCACCCGTCGATACCTGATTTGGGGCGACACTTGCTGGAGCCGGGGGAGTTGTTTGCTGCGGTGGTTGTGGTTGCGGTTCTGTCGGCTGATGGTCGTCTCTCTTGGCTGTCGGAGGCTTGATGATTATCTGTACCTAACTAGTGGGCTCGATCAGGGTGTCCTCCGACACAAATGTACTTATGTAACGGTTGAGCTCATAGTCTTCCTCTTTCTCCTGGTCGGTGAGTGGCTCTATGATTGAAAAGTCGATCTATTTTTCTGCCTCAGGTATTAGTATTTTTTTCTGTGCCTGTCGGGTCAACTCCTAGAAGATCTGGTGGACAGACGAATAGTAGTCGAGAGACTGGGCCTTGGGGTCCTGACCCTGCATATACCAAACCGACGTATGGTTGAGCTCCAACTGTATATGGGAGTTCGCTGGTAGATTTCGTTGGATGTTTTGAAACCCTCCATCTAGTTGTGCGAACTTTCAACTGCTGAAACCAGTTTTCCAAAAAAACTTTCCCCTGTCCTAGCTCATGCGGGGTTCCTTTTTGGGAGAAGGGTTTAAACCTATTCATGTCGAACTTTGTCAGTTCCCGGAAGACTATACTGCCTTCTGGACAGATGTGATATATAACAATCCAGAGAATAAGGGAGGGGAACTTGATGATTCCTCCCGTCTCTTGGCAGCGCTCGCAAATAGTTTTGATCATGTCGGCGACATAATATCCCCATCTGTAGATTCGACTGTCGGTTCCAATTGTGTCGAGGGCCTCCAGCATTTCTAGTTTGAGTTCGTTTCCCTGACCAGCCAATGTAAGTGTGATTGCAATTATTTTAGACACAATCTGTGGCATTCGTGTCGAAATCTGCCCGATCATCAACCCTTTGTATTTTTTCCCGGACGGTGAGCCTGTAATCTCTTGGACCAACCCTTCCTTGATCCCAATTGGCACAGGGTTGCCTTGGTTAGACAGACTAGTAAGTTTGGAGATGACATCCCCGATGATGTCGATCGGCTCGTTGAAGTAGAACCGACCATTGTGGTATCGACTGATAATGAATTTTACGACCGCTTCTTTTGTTCCACCGAAGCTTGCCATCAGGGGTGCATTGGGATAGTTAAAGATGGTGCTCTTTTGGATTTTTTTAGTGTCCTGGGTCATTCTCTTGTTGACAAAGGCCCATTCTTGGATCTCGGTCCAGAGTTTCTGCCATTGACCCTCCTGCACTTTGGCGTTTTTGATGTTTTTCAGCCTGCGGACCAAGGGTGTATCCTCAGCCTGTAGATCTTTGGCTTTGGTCGATGCTCGGGTTAGCTTGGGAGCCATGGGGTCATATTGGGTTCATGGGTTTTGGTTGACTGAGGACTCGGATGCTCTGTTTGAGAAGGGTGTGGTGAATGAACCTTGGGCGGTCGATTATTTATAGGCGATGGTGTGATTGTGTTTGGAAATGGATGTATTAATGGCGGACATGACACTCCAGCTGTAATACTTGAGTGCAAACTAATGGGGGATTGCCTTCAGCACTCGAGGTCATAAATGCGCGATGGGACTTTCGAGGTCGTCGACCGGTGTCGGTGCTGAGAATGGTTGGCCGGACTGGTCGATGAATATGGTCGAAGGTGATGATGTCGGTTGTCGAAGTAGTGAGTTCCTGTCATGTTTTGTTGTGTCAGGTGTATTACTTTGTTTTTGGAATTTTTAGCTTTTTATGGGTTTTGATTGATGGTTAAGGTCGTTATATGATTTTTTTTTTCTTTCAGTTTTTGTAACGTTTGAGTCGGGCTCCATTAACGAGCTTCCGAAATACTAGGCCCTGCAATGTTTTTAGTCGGATTGAACCATTGGGGTGTATCTCTTCGACAAAGTAAGGTCCCATCCATTCTGTGTGGAGTTTCTTGGTTTTTCCTTTGACTCGACTATTATAGAGTAAGGCAAGGTCTCCGATCGACAGGTTTTTGTTTTTGATGTTGAGGTCATGCCATGGTTTCTGCTGTTGCTTTTGAATCTCTTGGTGTTGTATCGCTATGAGTCTGTGTTCTTCCAGCTTGCTGAGTTGAAAGAGTCGGTCCTTTCTTGCATGTTCGACATTGACATGTAGTAGTTGTGCAATAATAGGTGTCTGCTATCGAAAATGTAGGGGGACGACTGCTTCTTGCCTGTAGACTAGTCGAAAGGGGGTTTGGTCGGTCGACCATTTATAGGCTGTCCTATATGCCCAGAGGACCGTAGGGATATTCTCATCCCATTCATCTTTGTCGGTACTGCATATTTTGGTTAACCCTTTTGTCAATGTTTTATTGAAAGCTTCACTCGTACCATCCGACTAAGGGTAATACGCTGTACTCCGTCGATGGTCGATGTGGAATTGGTCGGTCAAAATTTTGATAGTTTTGTTGATAAAGTGTGTCCCTTGGTCGCTGATCAATGTTAGTGGACATCCGAATCGAGTGATGATTTTCTTGTATATAAACTTAGCGGCTACCTCACTTGAACATGTATCGACGGGTTCATCTTCTACCCATTTAGTGACATATTCTACTGCAGTGATAATATATCGTGCACCTGATCGTTTGGCTGGGATAGGAAATGGTCCTATGAAGTCTATAGCCTAGATTTCAAATGTGAGACTAGGGTTTACATATATCAAGGGAATTTCTGTGCTCGACAGAGGTCGACCAAGTCGTTGACATCTGTCACATCGACTAACAATTTTTTTGCAATCTCTATGGATCGTCGGCCACCATAATCCTAACTGTTGGATTTTCTTTGCAGTTGTGTCTTCTTGGAAATGTTCTCCTGCAGGTCCATAGTGTGCTTCATGCATGATTTGGTCATGCTCATGGTCGAGTACACACCTTCTGAGAATGTCGTCTAACCCCATTTTGTACAGAAATCCATTGATGAGGCTGTAAGGTGCAACGTTCATAGCTAAGATTTGTTGTTTCTTGGTGTTCAGACCTTTTGGTGCTTGACCTATCTCTAAGAACTGAGCTATTTCTTCGAGGTCTTATAGCATTGCTTCTATGCGAAATAAATGTGCATCCGACAAGTCATCGTCGACTTCGGTCGGTTCCTCTCCTATGTCTATGCAGGATAGATGGTCAGGCCCGACATTTAGTTTTCCCGGTCGAACAATGACTTCAAACTTGAATTCTTGAAAGAGAAGTAGCCAGCAACAAATTCTCCCATGATGAAGTGGTTTATTGACAAGGTACTTCAAGGCTTGATGGTCGGTATAAAATGTGAAGGGATTTGCTAAAAGGTAATGTCGATACTTTTGGATGGAAAAGACCATACCTAGAGATTCCCTTTCGGTGGTCGAATAGTTTCTTTCAGCCTTATTTAATTTTTGACTACTGTAAACTATAGGGTAATCCATCCCATCATCCCCTAGTTAAGTTAGGATTGCTCCAATTGCTATTCCTGATGCATCGATATGCACATGAAATTTGGTCGACCAATTTGGAAATTTGAGTATGGGGGTTTCGACCAGTTTTCTTTTCAGTTTGTCGAAGGAGATTTGGTATTCCTCTGTCCACTTGAACTCTTGATCTTCTTTTAGTAGTTCTTCCAGAGGGTAGGTCATATCTTAATAGTGTCTTAAGAATTTCTATAATAGCCTGTATGGCCAAGTAACACCCTGACTTGTTTGGGGTTTACTGGTGGTTTTAGGTCAAGGATAATTTTAATTTTTACAAAGTCGACCTTGATACCATATTTACAGACAATATGCCCTAAGAGTATGCCTATGGGAGTCATAAAGATACACTTCTTAATGTTGAGGAAGAGTTGAATCTGTCGACATCTCTCCAGCATAAGTCAGAGCCATTTGCAGTGATATTTTAAGGTGGAGTATATAGTCCAGTCATCGAAGTATACTGCCATGGTATTATATATATATTCTTGGAAGGTCTTAACAACAATTCGGGAAAATACTGCAGGGGCATTCTTTATCCCAAAAGGCATAACTCTGTAAGCAAAGGAACCAAATTCACAGACAAATGTTGTCTTCTTTTGATCTTCCTTTGCTATTGGGACTTGGTTATAGCCTGAGAAGCCATCTATAAATGAATAACATTCATGGCCTACAACTTCATTTAATATTTCATCAGCATAGGGGGTGGGGAATGGATCTGTCAATGTTACTTTGTTAAGCTCCCTAAAGTCGACACAAATTCTTAACCTTGTCGGGTCATGTTTCTTGGGCTGTATGACCATGGGACTTGCCCATTCAGACTGGTTGATAGGGTAAATGATCCCTGCTGCTAACATGTTGTCGATTTCTTTTTTAACTATTTCCTTGTACTTGTGAGCTAGTTTATAAGGTCATTTCTTGACAGGTCGGACATCAAGTTTAGTATCTATTTTCATTTCTCCCATTTCTTGTAATAAGCCTTTTAAGTCTTTATAGTCCCTTGCAAAGACATATTGGAATTCTCTAAGTAAGTTCACTATTTCAGTGGTCTGTTGTTCGTTCCAGTACTCACCAATCTTGGCTATTTTTGGTCGATCATCATTTGAAATGTAGGCCTCTTTAGTTTTCACTTTGGCATATAGCCACTCTGGTGCTTTAGTTTCATTGATCATCCGACTTCCTTCTTTGAACTATGAGAATGTAGCAGGAAAGTCGGCTGCAGTCATTCTGTCAAGATCTGGTTTGTCGGTGGTCTCGACTTTCAGGATTGAATGGATAGGTTTTGTTGTTTCAATATGGTCGGTTTTCCATCTGAATCTCTTGCCTTCTGTGTGTTCATTTTCTAAGTGTAAATGGGTCGCCTGTGGTCTGGATTCGGTTTGTATATTGTTACAGTCCTTGATCTGTCGGTGGTTCTGGGAGGGTTGTTTTTCGGTCGGTTGGAGAAATTGTTTGAGTTGCTGTGCTGTCTCGGTCAGTTTTTTATTTTGGGGTATGAATTGGAAGTCTTTGATAAAAATTTCCTTGCATGCCAAAAGAAGGTTTCTTCTCTAGCTTCCTCCATCTTATACCATTTATTGGGTAAGTCGTCTAGGGTTGAAGGGAACAAATGGGGCCAGGCTCGCTCGTCTTTGTAGCCAAGTCTTCTCCACTCCGTTTCACAAGTCTTAATGTGTTCTTCTGGGTTTTGACCTTGGGTAAAGATAGGGATTTGGGCTTCCTGGGTTAACTTGTTTCTACCAAACCGTTCGACAAAGAAAGTTGAAGCAGTTGTCCAGGTCTATAGTTTTGTCTGATGGGTATCCCACCATCTAGCTGCTTGACCTATAAACGTTTCCACTAAGCTTTGAAGTCGACCATGTTCTCCAATATTTTTAGATACTTGTTCAATTTGCATGACTGGGGATTCCCTCTCCTTATACCTGGGTAGTTGTGTAGTGTTTAAGTTGGTTGGTTGTAAGGTAGGGCGTTCCCTTACTTTCTTTTCAAATATTTTGGGGATAATGGATACTATGAAGCACTGTCGGGTGGGTTTTTTCTATACTTTTTGTATAGTCTAGCACCCTCTTGCTTGTGTTTCGTAATTTTCCATCTCCTAGTCATACATTTCAGCATATGAGTTATAACCAATTAAGTCTTGGTTACCTAAGTAAAGTTCTCCATAGTTGTTCGGCTCTGTGTAGTCCGTATTGTTGTGGATCTGGTAAAGTTGTCTAAAATCAACTTCCTCATCAATAGGTTCTATCCAAGGTTCTCCTTGGGATGGATGAATGTGTATAATGAATTTTTGACCATTTCCTTTTAGCTTGATTCATTCCTTGTCTAAGGATATGGAGGCTTTCATCTTCTGTCCCCAAGGTCGACCGACTAGCGCGGGGAATGAACTAGATCCCTCTTTTGGGTCAATAATTTCAAAATCAACCTTGGTTGAAATTCCTTTAATGGTCGTGTCAACATTTTTCCAAACCCCAATGGGTTCAATGAGGCCTTGGTCGGCGAGTTTTAGGTAAATACCTAACTCGTAGAGTCGAGGTATTCCCATCTTTTCCCATGTATCCCGGGTCATGATATTTACCTGAGACCCGAAGTCAAGCACTACTTGTCGGACGTGGTAACCTTCGATTTCCAGGTCGACAAGTGGGTCGACATCGTTTTTGTCTTTTTGGTTTAGGCTGCAGATGTTCTTAGTTTGTTTTTCGAGGTTAGTACTTTTTATTTGATGCAATAAATCAATGAACTGAGCTACGGATTTGTCTGTTTGAGTGAGATAGATTAATTGCTGTATTGTGTTAGGTCGACTGCTAATGAGGTCTTCTTGTTGTGCAATGTCATGAAATATGTGGGTTGCCTCTTGATATGTGTGTTTTTTCTTTATAGGGTCGGGTTAAACATTTGTGTCTTTAATCTTGCTAATTTGGGGTTTATCAGGCCCTGTTTTTGTGCCTTGTCGAGTAACAATATGTAAATTCTTAGTAGTTAGTACATCATGCTTTTGTACACAAGAAAAGACATTAACATTTTTCTTCGTATTGATTTTCTCTAACATAGTAGGACAATACTCAAGGGAGTGATCGCCTACTCCACAGTGTATACAGAATTTAAGACTAGTTATGTCCTTATACGGACAATCTGCGTGCTAATGACCTTCTTTGTAGCATGTGAAGCACTGGGTGGGTTGACATGTTCGTATGTCGCGATTCCTAAGGAATCGACCTCTTCCTCCATAACCCTGACGTCGGTTGTCGTACCGGCGCTCATATCGCCGACCGTCGTAACTTTGTCCGTTCTGGTTGTTTGTATTGTTTTGCTCATTGTTTTGCGCTACTACATTCGTTTGGTAGACTGCCTGATAGTTCTGTCGGTTCTTTAGGTTTAACTGACAGTCAGCCGTGTTGTGACTTTTGGTCTCACAGATGGTGCACCAGGAAGCCTTTCCGTTCTTCATGTTAAATGAACAATCTTTCGTAGAATGATCTCCGTGTTCCTGGCAAATGTCGCAAAATAATTTGGTTTGTACAAAGCGGACGTCTTGTCGGCTATATTCGTGTCGATAATTATCTTTCGAATGACCGACCGTCGAGTAGTTGGTACACCATATTTCCTGATTCTTGAGGGTTAGTTCCTTCAAAGACTTCTTCACGTTCTCGAGCTGTTCCTCTAATTTGTGGTCCGTAGGGTAAGCAGGTATGTCTTCGTCCATCTCGACCTGTAGAGCTTTTGTTAGCGCATCTTCATACATTTTGAATGTCTCCAGACTGATATGTCGACGTACTTTCTGCAATAATACTACAAGGAACCATTGAATTAGTAACTATTCATCAATAACGTAATCTAGATGGCTTAGTAGGTCCTTCCAACATTTTTCGTAGTCGCGGAATGTCTCCCCTGGCTTTTGTGACGTCATTTTAAGCTTTTTGGTGGCCAGGTGCTTGGCATCTGGGGTTTTGAAGAATGATAAGAACTACACCTTAATCTCGGCTTTCGTTGCTTTGGGTTTTCTTTCTGAAAATTTCATGTACCATGTCAAGGCCCTTTTCCTTAAGGCTCCGGCGAACTGTGCCATTTGTTGGTCTTCATCTGTTACCTGGTTTGCTTCCCAGGTCGACTCACAGATGAACCAATGTCATCTGGGGTCTTCATCTCCCTCATAGAGAGGGATGTGAGCCGATCCGTGACCCATGTCTGAATCACTTTCACTGCTCTCAGAAGTTGGCGGAGGTGGAGGTGGGGGTGGTGGTGAAAGTGGTGGGGTTATTGATGTAGTCGGGCCTGCGGAATTTTGGTCGACGGATCTTGAGCTCCCATCGGTCGTCAAGTCATTGTCGACTTGCAGTCGGTTGATGTCGACTTCGGTTGTCAATGGTCCACTGCAACTTTGTGTTCGCAGGTCTGCTTGTTCGATTTCTTCTAAAGCTGTACTTGGCGGGGGGGGGTGCTCCTTCATGTGTCGGTAAGAGCAAGTGGATACTCCGGAGGGAGGGTGCCACCTGAAATGTCACCCAGTTTCCATCGAGCGGTCGACGTATAATAAGGTGTTGACCCATGTACGTTTCATCGCCTAGTCGGCTCCATATACTGAAGTCACCAGCTCGTAGTCGGAGGTCATCTTTGACAATAGTCTGTATTCTAGTACGTGGATTTTTTGGGGAAAGGGTTATCCCGTCGTTGAGAGCTGTTATTTGGAGAGCTTCTGGCTACTCTATCCACACTTCTTCCTCCTTAGGGGATACCTCTTGCTCTACGCCCTCTTCCCGTCGGTCATGACCTGACTCTGGGTTTTGTCCACTTCTTCCTCCTTAGGGGATACCTCTTGCTCTATGCTCTTTCACGTCTTGCTTCCCTTCTCTACTGTCTTTCATCCCTTTCTTGTTTCTGCATGTCTGACATACTTTCATACAATACTATTTTCTTGAGGTCCTCTTTGGTCAAATTTTCATTACTGGTGACAGTTATCCGATTTAGGACGACTATGATCCACTATACTCTACCTCCGACACATGACCAGCTACCCCCCCATAACCTACCCGATGCTTTTAGAGAGCCCGGGTAGTTTGATTTATTTGCTTAGGAAGTATTTCCACTCCCTTTCTGCAATGAATTTCTCCCACTTCCTCTGCTTCTCTGACCAGTTGGTATTTGATGGTTGTTCGCACAGTGGTGGACGAGGTTCCACGATGTGGCCTGCTTCGTTCTCTATCAAGAATTTGAACAACAAGGTTGGTAGGGAACACAAAAATTGTTCGGTGAAATCTATGTAAAAATTTTCTTTGACAGTTTCCACAGAAGTTCTGTCTTCGACTGCTTGCTCCTCACAGAAGTCGTCGGCGATTTTCTCAAACCACTCCAACAAATTTGTTCGGCCTCCTCGGATCAGTTTTTCTAGCAACTGTTGTTCTTTAGTCACATCTGCCTTTCTCATCCAAAAGTTGCTTCAAGAGTTGTGGCACTGATTCAACAAATTTTTCATGTGTCTCTATGAAAAATCTTGGTTTGGCTTCAGTGACTGTTAATCTGTTCCTTCTTGCGTAATTTTGCAAGTAGTTCACAATTTTACGGTCCCACCAGTCCTTAATCTCCTGTTCTGGTATCATATGTGAGCATATATTTCAGACATGTACTACCGGCAACGGAACCAATGTCGTAATCTTGCAGATCACATAAGGTTACCAATAATACATACTAAAACATATATATCTACAAATCAGAGACAGGAGACAAGAACAGATAGGAAAATAGATTATATTATTGCAATGAGTTCATACAAGGCAGAGAACTGAACTAAGCTCTCGTTTGGCTCAACAGCCTAATATATACAATTTACAAATAGTTACAAAATAACTACCTATCGGTTCGGTGAACTGACACGACTTTTAGTTAGCTGACTTAATCTTCTAGTTTAGTCGGCCGACCGACTTAGTCGGCTAATCGACGAAGTCGGCCTATTGACTTAGTCGGTCGATCGACTAAGTCGGTCTTTGTTCAAGTCGACTTTGTCGACTTGCTCCTTTCTACACCTCCCATACCATCAAGGCATGTGTCTAGTATAACCCTGCAAAATTTGAATGCATATAGGTATAATTTGAATCAATTCCAACATTTGCGGCCCCATTCACTACTCATTGTGATGGGTCAATGGATAAAATTGGTGATGGCCATGTTGGAAGTCCCATGACATTTCAAGTGAGTTCCAAAAAATATTCTATATATGGGAATAATGAATTATGACAATTAGATGTGCATGATGAACTTTATGGAAACATGGAATATCTCAAAAATTATGTGGGGACACCAGACATCCTTGATTCTTGAAACCATCCCATACTGTCAAGGCATGTGTCTAGCCTAACAATGTCAAATTTCAATGCATATATGCACAATTTGAAGAAATTTCAACATTGGTCTCCTAAAGAAATTTTGAAAAGAAATCCACCTCGCTAATAATGTATATGTAATAAATTCAACAATGAAATGTTTTTGGACCAAATACGTAATGTCGATTATTGACATATTTTTCAACTTAAATCTTTATTCTTATCAAAATTTTAGACCTATATTTCGATGGGTATTTTGACTTATATTAAAATGGGTATTTAATCCTATATTGTGTTGACATCTTTTACCTAAAAAATTAGATATAATCAAATCATATAAAAAATATGTGCCAAATACAAGGTTGAAATTTCGGTTGAAAATAAATATCCAAAAAAAATCAACCTTATTTGCAACTTATATTTGATACATAGAAACCCTAATTATGGAAATGTGTAAAAATAATAATGGAAATAAATCATTCAAAATTCATTATTTTAGGTGATGAATCTCCTTACGGTGAATAGAATGGTTGTGAGAGGCATCCATGATAGGTCCATGTCTCAAAAGAGAAGAAAGGAATGAACTCACTCAAAATTCACCATTGTAGATGATGGAGCTCCCTATGTTGAAGGCAATAGTTGTGATATAATACTTTTGAAACAGTCTTAGTAAGAAATAAGGATTATGTTTGTAGTGAAACTAGTGATTGTTTTGGAGCCAAAGTATTACTCTCCCAGGATATTCCCAAAAGGAAATCAATAATTTCACTCTTCCTACCAACATTATTGCATTAGAGGGAATAATTCATCAGGGGTTGCTAAGTATATAAGGAAAAGAACTTCATGTGTGTTTCGTATGTCTATGGAAGAGATATATATGGATTATTAATGGTTGGATGAGGTGCCTAAGGTGCTCTTATTGAGTAAATTTGTTGAGTCATGAGAGTAATGGGTTGGGTTGAGTGAATTATAAGCATGTTGTTCATTTCTTCATCCTAGTGGCCTCATAGCCTAGATTGGAGGTGGCATGTGTATTGGATTCCTATGGTTTGATGACCAATTTCTCATATGGAGACAATTTCTTGAAAAATTGTTTGTGAAAATATACTTGTTCAATATTTGTTTCTTATTTCTACAATTTAATTTTATATTCTCTATTATAACGATAAATTTGTGCACATTGTGTGTGTGAATTCATTTAATTCTGAAATGGGAATGTGTTTTCCATTATTTAAGCTAGTATATGCATTAGTATTCCACTCCATTTCATTAATTGCACTCATGCATGCATGTATAACACATTGGGATTCTACTGGAGGTCAAACATGGGTTTAAATGGTGAATTGTATTGTTAACAACTTAACATTTTTAATTGGGTTCAAGTGATTGCCCATTGTTGGTTATGGAAACCATTGGAGGGTAAGCCATAGGTCCAAAGGGTAAGTGATGAAATCCTGAATGTATCCACATAAGAAACCAAACCTGAATATGCATTAAGTTTCATCAAGTAATGTGTAAGGTCCATGAGGAGGTTCTTGCATAATAAAACATGATGAATTAAATTTTCTTTGTATTTTAGATTCAAGAGCTATAGAATTATGTTGAATTGAATATTGGGTTCATTGGGAGTCATACACAAGCCAAAATAACAGAGTCTAGGTTCCACCTGGATTTATGGATTCAAAATTACATCATTATGAATCATTCCCCATCATGAGTAAATTTATAACAACATGAGTCAAAGTTACAACATCATGAGTCATTCTCCAAGTCAATCTTGTGCACTAGGATTGAGCCTCGTGTGTCGAGGTAGTCCCTTAGGGAGCATGAGTTGGACTCAAGAAACTTGGAGTAGAATCTTGAGTTGGACTCAAGAATTTCTAAGCCTTATGTGTAAAGGATAAGCCTCATGTGTTGAGGAAAGTGCTTTTTATGTCAAAGTGATGGTGTTATACAATCTTGTGAGTCAAGACAGATCCTCATGTGTTGAGGTAATCCTTTGCAAGTCAAAGAATGAATGGTGTGTGACATAGAACTAAACTTGGTATTAGAGATGGATAAGATATTAAGTCTCTTCTAGAGACTGGACACCTCTAGAGTAAATTACTTTAGCATATGACCACTTGGAACAATAGCAGAACGATATGATCACATCATTGGAAAAATATCCTTAGTCTATTTGATATGATAAACTTAATTAAAGTTGGAACAAGTTCACCATGCATATAAGAAAAGAGATAAAGATAATAAGTGATAAGATAAGAGAGAAATTGAATTGTTCACTTCAATGATGTTAACAAGAAATACTTCATTTAAATAAGAGAGAACTCGAATTGTTCACTTTAGTGATGTTAACAAGAAAGACTTTAGTTAAAATAGTTAACTAAGTGTTTACAAAGAAGATCTAATTAACTAAGTGTTTTCATTATGACACTTGAGTTAAACTAAAAGACGACACTTGAGTTACAACACTTGAGTTAGACTAAATACAACACTTTATTTAGCAGCCTAACTAAGTGTTCTAGCATCCAATTGAAGGGTGAGTTCATATCGAAGTTAGAAGACAGAGATATAATCCAAGAATGAGAAGGATTGTGTACTTATTATTGTAGGATTTTAATGAGATCAATGTGAAGAGTGAATTCTCTCTTGAAGGCATTCGTTATTTTGTGCATGTGAAAAAAAAACCGATTTTGTGTTGGATATACTGCTAGGTTCTTATCTTAATCGATCTTCTCTCTTACACTGATATTGCACCATGGGTGCTTAGTATTTCTCTTTGATATTGCACCGAGGGTACTTCATGTAATATTCTATTTGTAAAGACATTCTCTGATATCTATCAATATATTAAGGAATATTTTGTTGGGGTTTTCTCCCTCAAGTTATAGAGGGTTTCCCTAGTGCAGGGATAATTTTAAGGAACCATACTTATTTAAAAGTGTATAAATGTTGGCAAATCTTACCAATTATTAAAATGCCAACTATAAAATGTTTGGCAATATTTTTCAAAAAATATTTCAATTTCCAAGGATTTTATGTTGTTTATATAAAAATTTGGCAATTTTTAGGGTGAAAAATTTTTACCCCATCAAAATTCGGCGAAACAAGGTGTCACGTACCCATACCCCAATTATCATGCGGAATTAAATATTTCCTACATAACCTTTGTTGATATTTGAAACACAGGGCATGGCTGTGAAACACTCCTCAACATTCATGTTTTGATACCACACTGTCATGTCCCCTCCCGTCCACCATCAATCAATTCAATGATCTACGAAGAAAGATCTCAGAGGAGTTCGAACAACGGGGGAAAAAATTGTGACGGAAAATGAAGGTCACCATCTATTCCACATCTGGGAATAGATCAATGGATGAGGATAAACCCGCAAGAATCAATGGTGCAGAAAGCTTGAGTTTGTGGAATCGGGAAAATATGGAAATTGCGGTCCCGCACCTCGCATCCCGCATCCCTCATGTGGAATAGACTATTGTAGAAAGGAAAGTTGTGGAAATAGATATCTGGGAAGTCGCATCCTGCATCCTGCAAGTTGTGGAAAGGAGATTTGTGGAAGGAAAAATTGTGGAGAACCGGATTTACAAAATTTTGCTTCCGCCCGCATCCCGCAAGTTATGGAAGGAGATTTCTGTGAAAATTCAACCTGCTAACAGAAGTCTTGGACCGATTTGATCATTCAGGCCATGATCAATACGGCCAATCTAAGCCCCATAATGAAACTTAGAAATGCATTGAAAGTAAACATACACAAATGCATACAATTGCAATTATACAATGGAAGTAAATACATTCATCAAAGCATTCAACGTGTTCATCACAATTCATTAAACAAGATACAATTTCAGAGATTGCACACAAGAAATACTTATTTTGAAAAAAGCTTGTCCCGCAACCAGCTACGTCGTTGCAACGTTCCACCCAACCATAGGGCAATGCACCCATGAATCTCTCAGCAACACTAACACCCCCAAGCTGGGCATGATTCCCACAAGGAATAAGGAACACTAGAAGGCTCACACATAACCAAGGATACAACAAAACTCAACCAAGCTAACACATTTGGATTTATTAGGATACAAACAAACAAGCCAATATACTGCTGGGATTATCAGACTACAGTCAGTCAAGCCAACATTCACATTAAGGACTAGCCAAGCTAACTAACATATGGGTTTATCAGGCTGCAAAGGAGATGGAAAGATTGAACTGCTAAGCTAGTGAGCTCAACCACCAAGCTATGGACACCTGCACTAGATCGGGCTTGGCTCCTAAAACATCTAAGCACCCAACACAAGGAAGCATCCCCTTCTCTGCCACACAGTCCCTCAAGCTATTCCTTCCATTCCAGTGTTGTTCAGGGTGTGCAAAGAAGAAAACTAGTCCCTCTAGATCTATTTGTGAGGTTCCTTCCTACACTAGGTTTATCAAGCTAGTTCAGATCCAATTCCACTCCAAACCAGTTCACACCAAGGAAAAAATATGCACACATAGAAAAACACAATGTTAACACAGCAAAACAGGCTTCTACTCACTCTATGACAGAGGAGACCATTTCACAACAACACTGAGGATGGTAACAACAGGCGAACAACCCAAAACAAAACACGGTTCTGCAAGAAGGACGAACACACATCGCGCATGAACAAAATAGAATAGAGAATGATCAGAATGGACCACAATGTTTTGGTGATAGAGGAGACTTGATGATGGACTGGGCATGCACAACGAGTAAAAAAAAACTGAAAACGTGAAGGATGGATGATCAAAAACGTCCCGCCGCTCCCCAAAACGTGAGGGAAGATGAAAACGTGAATGCATGAGGGAATGGGCATACGTTTTTGGGTGTTTTCTTTTGACACATGGTTTTTCCCCAATGGATTAAGGTTAAACATTCCCCCCCTCCCCCCCCCTTTCCCCTCATCCTTAGGAAATCATTCCCCCATCTCATTATTTGTGGACTACTACAAACTCATAATGTCCATACTCATCCTGTAGGGTGTCTTGGACATCGGTGCTACTCCTGGCATAAGTTCAATTGTGAATTCAATGCCTCTCTTTGGAGGAAGCCCTGGAATCTCATCAAGAAACACATCCCTGAATTCTTGCAATACAAAATAGTCCTCCAACCTAATAGTTCCATTCTCTGTTGCTTCCAAAACATGAGTTGCATACACTCTTCAACCCTTCCTATAAAACTTCTTCAACTCCATTGCTGAAATATGCCTCACAGAAACCACCTTTGGAATGCCTCTTACAACTATTGGTTTCTCTTCTTCATCCATGCATTCAAAAGTATTATTATAGCAGTCGAGCTTTACCCTGTGATCTTCTAACCAACCATTCCAATGAGAACATCATAGGAACCAACTGGTGGAACATTCATATCTACACAAGTGACCAATCCATTCATCACCAATGGTCATTTCTCTACCACTTCACTAACCTTTCTCTTAGCTCCAGTGGCTAGCTGAACTAACCATAATTTTCTATGCTTTACTTTCTTAAAAGAACAAATATACACTACTCTAGGATCAATGTAAATGTGAGTAGAACCAAGGTCAATCAAAATAGAAACAAATTGCTCAACAATCTTACCTGTAACTTCAACCACAGTTGACTGGTGATCTTCTTGGTGGTCCTCTAGTGCTGCATAAATTCTAGGGACGACCCTTTCTACTTGACCCACTATTTTTGCCTCTTGAATGTTGTAATTTGGCCTTGCATTCTCATTCTCAAGTGGACAATCCATGCATATGTGGGGTCCTCCACATTTCCAACATTGGAGTGGTGCTCTCTTCTGTTGTGGATCTCTTGGCTCTTCTCCCACCACTCTAGCTTACTGCTTCTCAACTTGGGATAGTTTTTTCTGCTAATTCCTGAAGTTAGAAGGTTTGAAACCTTTTTTCCTTTATTCATACTTCTCATTCTTCTTGTCCTTCCATGTCTTATGATAATCAGGTTTTCCTTTTCTTTTCTCATAGCAATACTTAACTTTCCTTATCACTTCTTCCAGAGTTCTAGGTTCATAAAACTCAATTTTTTATTTGTAATACTAAGGAAATCCACTCAGGAAACACTGGATTTTCACCTTCTCATCTTTGATGTACCTGACATACCTCAACAATTCCAAGAACTTATTTGCATACTCTTCCATGGTCTGCTGTCATAATCTCAACTCATGGAACTCTTTGATCTTATCATCATAGTACCTGTTAGAGAGGTACTTCTGCTTGAAATACTTATGGAACTGTTTCCACACAATCTTCATTTCATTAATCTTCTTCACTTTCCTAAAGTGCTCCCACCATATGGATGCTCTTCCAATCAAATTGAAGATGGCTACTCTAGCCTTCATATTTCAACTTCTTGACCATTCTTTATCTCACCATTGAAGGTAGGAGGCCTTGCCTTCTTAAATTCATCACATGAATGGTTCCGGTAGTTCCTCTTTCTCTTATTGTCATGAGAAGAAGAACTTGAACCACCCGTGGATCCTTCAGAGTCAGATGACCCACTATGAGATCTCTTTCTTCTTCTAGCAATGCTCTTACTTCCTTCTGGTCTTACTGTCTAGTCCTCAGAGTTCATCTGCCTCTAAATGTCTATCAAAATTTACAGCATGGATACATTGAGCTGATTTTTCTCCTTCAGAGCCTTAACGAATCTTTCATTATCTGCCCTGTAACTTTGCATCCCCACCCTTAGGCTTCTCATGGTGGCTACAAAATCTGGGGGAGTATCTTGAAACCTCCTCCCATTAGACTTTGTCTCAGCATTTCCAACTTGGACATTTTCCCCCATAACATCTTCCTCACATTCATTGGGGTTCTGTGCATCATCACACATGTCAGTTCTCATGGCTCAACCAAACCAACTTTAACGAACCACACTATCTGGAATGTTGCCCTTTGAAGGTGACTATGATTATGCAAAATGTGTTAATAAACAAAATTGTTAGCTGCATAATAAAATCAGAAGTAAAAAGCATTTACCAACAACTCTGTTAACTGTTCAACTTGGCCCCTTTTAGGCCCAGCGTTGCAACCCACAGCTCTATTAAACCACAATTTGGGTGTTCTTTTCTATTTTAACTGCTCGTTCTAGCCCATCCAGGCCCAATGTTGCAACCAACAGCTCTGATACCACTCTATCACGTACCCATACCTTGATTATCATGCGGAATTAAATATTTCCTACAGAACCTTTGTCGATATTTGAAACACAGGGCATGGCCGTGAAACACTCCTCAACATTCATCTTCTGATACCACACTGTCACGTCCCGTCCCATCCACCATTGATCAATTTGAAGATCTATGAAGAAGGATCTCAGAGGAGATTGAACGGTGGGATAAAAAAATCATGACGGAAAATGACATTCACCATCTATTTCGCATCTGGGAACAGATCAACGGCTGCGAATCAACCTGCAAGAATCAATGGTGCGGAAAGCTTGAGTTTGTGGAATCGAGAAAATATGGAAATTGCGGTCCTGCACATCGCATCTCGCATTCCACATCCCTCATGCAGAATAGACTGTTTCAGAAAAGAAAGTTGCAGAAATAGAGATCTGTGAAGCTGCATCCCGCAAGTTTTGGAAAGGAGAGTTGCAGAAGGAAAAATTGCGGAGAACTAGATTTACAGAATGTCGCTTCCGCATTCGAAAAGTCGCGGAAGGAGATTTCTGTGGAAATTAAACCTGCTAACAGAAGTATTGGATAGATTTGATCATTCAGGCCATCACTAATTTTACCAATCTAAGCCCCATAACGAAACTTAGAAATGCATTGAAAGTAAACATAAATAGATGCATACAATTGCAATTATACGGCGGAAGTAAATACATTCATCAAAGCATTCAACATGTTCATCACAATTCATTAAACAAGATACAATTGCATAGATTGCACACAAGAAATACTTATCTTGAAAGAATCTTGTCCCGCAACCAGCTACATCGCTGCAACATTCCACCCAACCATAGTCCAGTGTGCCCATCAATCTCTCAGCAGCACTGCCACCCCCAAGCTGGGCATGATTCCCATAAGGAATAAGGAACACTAGCAGGCTCACACATAACCAAGAATACAACAAAACTCAACCAAGCCAACACAATTGGGTTTATCAAGATACAAAAAAACAATCCAATATACTGCTGGGTTTATCATACTATAATCAGTCAAGCCAACATTCACATTAAGGACCAGCCAAGCCAACTAACATATGGGTTTATCAGGCTGCAAAGGAGCTGGAAAGATTGAACTGCTAAGCTAGTGAGCTCAACCACTGAGGTATGGACACCTGCACTAGATCGGGATTGGCTCCTAAAACATATACACACCCAACACAAGGAAGCATACACTTCTATGCTACACAGTCCCTTAGGATATGCCTTCCATTCCAATGCTGTTCAAGGTGTGAAAAGAAGAAAACCAGCCCCTCTAGATTATTTGTGAGGTTCCTTCTTACACTAGGTTTATCAAGCGAGTTCAGATCCTATTCCATTCCAAACCAGTTCAGACCAAGGAAAAAATATGCACACACAACAGAACACAATGTTAACACAACAAAATAGGCTTCCACTCACTCTGTGACAGAGGAGACCATTACATAACAACACTGAGGATGGTAACGAAAGGCGAACAACCCAGAACAAAACACGATTCTGCAAGCAGGACGAACGCACAGCGCACATGAACATAATGGAATAGAGAATCATCAAAATGGAATACAACGTTTCGGTGACAGAGGAGACCCGATGATGGACTGGGCATGCACAATGAGTAAAAGACTGAAAACGTGAAGGATGGATGATCAAAAACGTCATGCCGCTCCCCAAAACGTGAGGGAAGATGAAAACGTGAATGCATGAGGGAATGGGAATACGTTTTTTGGTGTTTTGTTTTGACACATGGATTTTCCCCAATGGATCAAGGTTAAACATCCCCCCCCCCTCATCCTTAGGAAATCATGCCCCCATCTCATTATTTGTTGCATTGACATAGCTAGTTGTGGGTTTTTAATTAAATTGCATATTTATATGATGTCCAAAATTATAGTGTGTCGGCTAGCAAAAAATACCATCGGCATCGATTTTAATCGCCGAAACATTAAACGCTGAATCAATGGTGGGGATTTTGCCTTTAGCTCCACACCATGATTAATTACAATATTTACATCATATATAGTTAATGCAAATGGGGTCAAAACTGGGGTGTTACACAAGGCTTCAAAATAGCGAATGTTTATGCTTTTGGTTATTCATTTTTTTCAAGTGCTATTGTAATTCCACAATTAAGATAATAAAAAAATTAGCATGTTTCACCTAGATTTATGGACTTGGGAGCCTTATAAGCACACTTAATAACAAATCAAGTTTGACTCTTATCAAGTTTAAAAAAAATTGAAAAAAAAACATTCATATAGGCATGATACGATAGTACAATGTGGTTCCTTCATAGCCTTCCACACATCCTACTAACTCATGATTTACTATTTCATCATACAT
This sequence comes from Pseudotsuga menziesii, assembly GCA_001517045.1. Taxonomy (NCBI): domain Eukaryota; kingdom Viridiplantae; phylum Streptophyta; class Pinopsida; order Pinales; family Pinaceae; genus Pseudotsuga; species Pseudotsuga menziesii. The sequence goes on from LPNX011147451.1 coordinate 764,652, forward strand.
ATGTGACATGATCCTACTAGTAAGGACCCCTCTACATTATCATGAACTATGCAACACTTGTGTAAGATACCATGCAATGAGATATTATGAACATGGGTATATCTTAATACTCTTGCATTCCTTGACTTAACCTTCGTAATATGCCTAGAATCCTAGACCCAAAGGATTTATAAAACTCAATTGAAATTATTTCTACTCTAAGGAGTCGAATACTAAGAATTTTTTTATGAAATGAGCTAGACATTTTTCACTTTCTAAAATAGCTATGTAGCATTCTCTCATCTCATCGTGTATCATTGTGTGATATTATTGGGGTCCTTATTAATGTTCAATATTATCTTATCCATGCAATCCTTCACCTTTCTAAAGTTGTAGGTTAATTGATTTTAATTTCAGTTGGGCATGCCAATTATAGTGTCTCTAATCATTCTGAACTCAAATTGTAATAAATTTAAGAATAGAGAATTAGGTCGATATGAGAGCCTCTCTAATCTAAGTGTTTAAATCTGCTAGGGGTTTCACAACAATTAAAAGAGCTTATAAATTTAGTTTCAAGTGGAATTAGGTCCAAAGGATAAGTTATGTAGTCCTAGATGTATATACCTAAGAACTCAAATTATTATATCTTTTCCAATAATGTCTTGTGTCTATGAGGATCCCTTGCATTTTAAAACGTGGATAATTAAATTTGGATAGGACTTAACACCCAGAAGGGTTGCACAATATCGTCGAGTAAAATTTTGGGCTCATCAAATATCATGGAAGTAAAAAGAGAATAGAGTCCAAAATCCCTCATAATTTATGGACTCAAGAATATTATAAAGAAGACTTCATACTATTTTAAGTTTGTCTATTAGAAACCACAACAAAAATCGCTTATAAATTTAGTTTCAAACAGAATTAGGTCCAAAGGATAAGTTATGTAATCCTAGATGTATATACCTAAGAACTCAAATTATTATATCGTGTCCAATAAGTCTTGTGTCTATGAGGATACCTTGCATTTTAAAACATGATTAATTAAATTTGGATAGGACTTAACACCCAGAAGGGTTGCAGAATATCGTTGAGTAAAATGTCGGGCCCATTAAATATTATGGAAGTAAAAAGAGAATAGAGTCGAAAATCCCTCATATTTTATGGACTAGAGAATATAATAAAGCACACTTTATACTATTTTAAGTTTGTCTATTAGAAACTTAGCCCAATATTGAAAAGAACAAAATTCAAATATCCATGGTATGGGAGTGATACATGTGGCACAAGCAACATAAAGAACAAACCTTTCACACAACTGTGCTTAGGACCAATTATCAAAGTAGGGGTTACAACTTGATGAAGGTACTACAACTGCCTGGGAGACCAACAATGATACAATTAAAGAACGGGACCCTGGACCTACTTTTGTATAAAAATATTGCCCATTTTATATGGGATTTATAGGCGCGATTCCCACCAACAGCACTGACAAATTGCATGTTTTTTTCCATATATAGATGCATATGCACACTATAGAACTAGACTAAGGTCTTTATGACAGATTGTATGTGATACTCCTATGATTGTATTATCATGTAAGGATTTCGTAACTAATGAACAATATGGCCTTCAAGTTAATAATTATTTTAGGCTGTGAATTTTTTTCCGAGGAAAGAAAAAAAACCACTCTTAGGACCAAACACATATGTATAAACCTGTGAAGAAATGACCATAACCTTATGAATGAGTGATAAGTGACAATAGTATCAAAAGGTGGAAGTGGTGGTTTAACTCAACTGTGTTTATGTTCCTATGTCCACCATATGTTTCCATGTCAAAACCACTTCTAAAGGTGGTGTTGAGAGGTGAGAGGGGAATTATCCCCCAAGCTACCTCATCTCTTGATCTCCCTTTTTAACCGTCGATCGAAGAAACCTATGTACATTCGAATCTCAAGATGCATCAATGTATTCAAATTTTGTCACTTGCTCAATTTTGGAGAAATTGATTCAACGATGGGATAGTTCGAAGGCTCATCTAGTTAGCAGGGGTTCTATAGAGAAAACCTCACTTTTAACAGTTTAATTTGATTAAACACAAAGAAAATTCAATAATGAATATTTAACAGATAATCATGGAAAGAGAAGATAAAAAGAACACAAATACTTTAATATTCTTCATGTATTCAAATTTGTGCAACTCCAGTCCTTCCTTGTTACAAAGCTTGAACTATGATTTTATACTCGATGAGATAATTTAATCAAATTGAATTAAAAATGGATCAAATCATTTATTTTTAAAGAAAAAACACATCTAATCCCTAACTACTATATTAACCTATTCAAAATAGAAATTACAAATCAATTTAGGATAACAGATCCCTAATTTTCAAACTAACTTTGACCTTACCTTTCATAATTCAAAATAATTTCAGACTATAATTAAGGGAACACACTCCTTTTAGAAATTTAGAAGACCTTCCAGAGGTCAAATATTGCCTTTCCCTAGATGCTCCTACATCAACATGGCACTCTCAAGGCCTTCCACTCGTCCTAATAACTCATGCTTTGTTGATGCCATTATGCATACATGCAATATCATATTATTCACGACGCCTCCTTATTTTCCTATATGACATCATCATGTGTGACATGGATCCGGTTAATATATCACATGGTGAGATGTTTCGCATGTGAGCATATCTTAAGACTCTTGCATTCCTTGAATTAACCTTTCTAATATACCTAGTTTCTCACGCCTCTAGAATTTATTAAACTCGATTAAACATATTTCCGTTTGAATGATGAAATCAACTAGCTGCATGGCACTCTCTTAACCTGCCATGAGCTTTGTATTACAATCCCTCATTATCGATTTAACATATTTCCATTTGAATGATGAAATCAACTCGCTGCATGGCACTCTCTCCACCTGCCATGAGCTCTGTATTACAATCCCTCATTATAGATTAAACATATTTCCATTTGAATGATGAAATCAACTAGCTGCATGGCACTCTCTCAACCTGCCATGAGCTCTGTATTACAATCCCTCATTATCGATTAAACATATTTCCATTTGAATGATGAAATCAACTAGTTGCATGGCACTCTCTCAACCTGCCATGAGCTTTGTATTACAATCCCTCATTATCGATTAAACATATTTCCATTTGAATGATGAAATCAACTAGCTGCATGGCACTCTCTCAACCTGCCATGAGCTCTATATTACAATCCCTCATTATCAATTAAACATATTTCCATTTGAATGATGAAATCAACTAGCTGCATGGCACTCTCTCAACTTGTCATGAGCTCTGTATTACAATCCCTCATTATTGTGGCCACATTATCCCTTACCTTTCTTTACATCCCTAAAGCGACATGCAATTCATTTTAATTTAAGGCCAAGTATGTTTGGAGTTATGCTCGTGGCATAGCAACATAAGGGGATATATTTTTTCTTACTCTAAAAACCAAGAGGAGTTTAAAATAGAGTTAATGTAGATTTTTGGTCCAAAGCATAACTTAATGTAGATTCTTGGTCCAAAGCATGACTGATGTTGAAAAGAAAAGAAGAACCTAGAATCTTTGCACATCTTATATTTAAAATATATATAAAATACAGTTGAACCTTTGTTTGGGTTTGGAACCTAGAATCTTTCCACATCCTAGATTTAAAATATATATAAAATCCAGTTGAACTCTTCCTTGTTTTGGTTTGGAGATCGAGTACTAGGTAATTTTTTATAACAAGTAGTTTGGTGTGGCATAATCATTTATGCTACTGCCAATAACCCAAATTTGTAGACTCGTTTTTTTTTCAAAATTAACCAACATATGAGTTATGTTTGTGAATATAGTTGTGCAATAAGGAGTGGAATGTACCTAAAATTTTCTCAACCCAATGGACCTTACGTAGTATAAATTGAACTTAATTAACTTTGGATTCTAGATTTATTGGCACATAAAGATATAAGCATAGGAAGGTTGTGGGACCAAAAAGAATAATAATATAATGTCAATGTAATAGTGAGGGTGGAATTTGGTGTAAGAAGATATCTATGAATATTAATTCTTATCAAAATTTTGATGTAGAGAACCTTTTGGTTATAATGAAATCAAAGTATATATTCTTATTTGCATGTATAGAATTGAAAATTTGTTATCTCTATATAAATCTAGTACTTATTATTTGTTGTATTGTAATGGTGGTTGTCTTAACTCTCCTACAAATAAGAAAAGGTGTGTGAGAGAGAGATACTCATTTATATTTATGAAAAATGGCACTACCTAAGGTAGAGAGCTTTTCCACTTAAAAAATTTGGTAGCATTTAAATGAACTTAAGCTTTTTCATTCAAATATAATTCTAGGGAAAACTCTTAGGCACTTCCCCTTATTCCAAGGATGATACCCATGGTAAATCGATTGGTTGTAATTTTGGAAACCTATTCTAACAAGAACATCAAATGACACTCATGATATTTACAAAAACAACGAACCTAGGTACTTAACCACAAAACCTCTTTTTTTATTTCATAATGCTTAACCGCTTAAACTGAAATAAACTCATATTATTCAAAGTAAATTCATTACTTTAAAAATAATTTTATTAAAAAAAATATTTATATAAAATTAAATTTGCATTAATAATATTAACCTTATATTTCTTAATTATAAACCAACTTAATTCTTAATTATAAACCAACATTACCGCTCATTATACTAAGTACTCCCACTTAAAATGCTTAAATGCTTAGACCAAACTAAAATATCAACGAGTACTTCCATTTAAAATGCTTATGCCTAACTAAAAATTATTCATATTGAAATTTAATTATTATTAAATTTTTACATAGTAAAATTGATCAAAATTGCATTTTTAACCATCTCTTCTCTTTTCGATGTCACATGGGAAAATGAAAGGTTGACAACATTTAAAAAAAAATAAAGCATAATTAAACAATTCCTCTCGGCCCATAATAATTTAATGTGTATGGAAATTCCATCACTTGTGTAAAATGCATTATATAAGAAAAGGGGCTAACATTTCTATAAAATATATTTAAGTGTGTCCTTTCATGACCCAATTAATCCCTTCCCTTGCTTTATTGGAGGGAAGAAAATACCACATTCCCTAATCTTTTATCAAATCAGTTTGACAAATAATATTAATATAATTGCCTCAAATCATGTTGACAAATAATATTAATATAATTGCCTCAAATCATTTTGACAAATAATATTAATATAACTGATTTTGATAAGGAAAATAACGCTTTCCCAAACTTTTTCCCTCAATCAATTCATAAATGATTCTAAGATACAAGTCAATGCTAAAATATTAAAGATACCAAGTCCACCCACATCAAACATCAAACACCTTAGCCTTTCCCATCCACTCCATATTATAAAAGTAGAATTCAACCAATGTGGAAGGGACAGATACCTTACAATGACACATATAAAGGGGACACAAAGGAACGTAAAGGCCCACATCTTAAAAGAGGTTGAGAAAAAGGGGGACACAAAGGAACGTAAAGGCCTACATCTTGAAAGAGGGAGAGAAAAAGGAGGAGGTTGAGAATCTTTAAACACAATTTCTTCATAATGCATCCTAAAGCGAAGGGTGAGAGGGTGAGGGTGAGGGTGAGGGTGAGGTTGTGTGGAAAAAGGCAAAGTATTTTGTGAGTGGTTACTTAAACAAATGATTTAAAGAAGAGAATTCAAGAAACTCCTAGAGGCATTTGTATGTAACATTATGATATTAAATTAAAATGTAGCCTTTAAGATGTATTATTTTCTAAATTAATGTTTTTATTGAGTAATGTATTGTATTAATGTTGATTGTTTTTATTTGGGAAGTGTCAAATATTTTTGTTTACTAAAATATATTGTAATTAATGTTGATGGTTTTTATTGGACAGTATCTAAGATTTTTTCACAATGTTTATTTTAAAAAATCTAATTGTTCCAGGTTTTTTTAGAATTTATAATGTATTGAATTTATGATGTGTTGTGATCATTGTTGATAGGTTTTTATTGAAGAATTCTAATAGTTTTTTTTATGAAGTTTTTTTTGAAAAAATCTAGTTGTTCCAGTTTCCTGGAATTCATACTTCCTCCCACTTCCTTAACTTTTACGAGTTCCACTTTTTATAGGTATACATCCAAACAAATCTAATTGATTTCTTATATGATAGTTATTTAGTTTTGTTTTATGGGGGTTGTTATGTAGCAGCATATAAGTCTCACTTACTATTATCTTTATGCTAATGGGAGAAATCACAAGGAAATGGGGTTTCTACTAACATAATGGTTGATTGGTTGGGTAAGTATGCTTACCCATTAGATTTACTTGCCCTTTATCCTCTATGGAATGTGTTTTTTGGATGTATATCTATGGGTAAAATAATAGTTGGGTAATTACTATTTACTCACTCTTTTTTTATTAATCATGTGAACATTTAAGTAACAATTGCTACATGGGAAGATGGGGAAGCATATAAGGGGATGGATACAAATCTTTAGTCATACCAATAACTTAATAGCTAAAATATACCATGGTTCAAGAGTAAAAAGCATACTATGGATGTGGAGCAGAAGTAACCAAAACATAACTAGATCAATATATAAATAGTAAGCCATACTCAATCATGCATATAAATTACACTTCAAATTTAAACGAGGACCCAAAAACTTCTTCTTTATTCATAACCATTAGAATGCAACCAGCATAGATGTCCATTACACTAGTAGATCCATCACAGACATCCCATAATTTCTATTACACTCGGGATTGAACAATATAATGAATCTATACTCTACTAACTTGAGTGTGTATGTGTTTGTAACCCTTTTCTTTAACCTCCATGGGTTTTTATACACAATGAGTTGTTAATATTTACCTTGCCAAAACAATTACAAAGGGGTAAGGATGACTAGGTCAATTCACTACCCTTAGTCGGTGCATCAATTGTAATATATCCTCTCGACCATTAGCATCCAAATTGTAATGCATATTCTTGATGTTGCATCTCTTTCATTGGTCATGAGGCTCTTCTTAACCAACCACCTTCCACAACACTTACTCAAAAAAATAAGGGGTTATCAAGCCCCAACCAAAACAGTTGATCCTTCAAACAAAGAGGCCAACTCAGGGATGAGCCTTTTCATGCCCACAAGGCATAGAATAGACGGTGGATGGGTGTACTACTAAGGAACTCCTTGCATAAGGTCATTGGTTCAAAATTTCGTGGGTGCGAGCCTTACAAGAAAAAAAGATAGCCTCGTCATAGATACGCTAAAATTGCTCGACCTTTGGTTTCCACTTGCTCAACAAAATCGATGTACCAACAATAATGTCTAGACCTTCTCATTATTGGGTTCAATGGGTTGGGTGGCCGCTAAAGTTTTCCACTTCGGATCTATAAAAGAATTGACCTATTGAAGCGTTAAGTGGGTCAATTGAGCTAGGGGATGAAATTTATGAAAGTCCTTCTTATCAATGACTACGGATTCATGCGAAGGATCCAATCGATCATCAATTACTTGAATTTATTCATATTTTACTTGTTTCAAAAGGGGATCTATGATGGACAAAGAATCCATTTTAATATTTAATCCACTCTTTCAACTCCACCGCGGGCTCCTACTTCTACTCTAGAAAGTACATCCGATTAAGTACAACAATAAATATGTTTCTAGTATGTGTTGTTGTTGCATGTAGGGTTTTTATGGTCGAATGAATTTATTTAATCAGAGGGGGAAACATTCCATTAGTTTCCTTTGTATTTCACTCCCCTGAGATTTTGCATCTTGCAATTGGTTCTCTAATCCTCTGGTCTTTAGGAAAATCCATCCCCATGAAAAACTGATTAGGCTCACACTTTCTTCTAGTTGTGTAGTTGAACTAGTCTTGGGTACATAAAGTTCTCGACTCTATGGTTTAGGCCACAAGCCTTCCAACTGCATGTGAATGACCTCAAATTTCTAATATTCAAGGTAATAGGCTTGTTTTTCTTGTTCCTATTTTGGAGTGACCTTAGCAAGTTGGGGTTCTAGTTATTCATTGTCCCCTGCAGTGTTACCTTCTCATCTCTACCCAATATATGTGTTGTTCAATATCACTAGTGGTCAACTTCATAATTGTGATCAAATTTGTAGTGGACCATTATTTCAACTTTGTAGCTCTAGTGCCCTATCCTAAAAGGGGCATCCAATTGGGTGGTTGTCCACTAACAATTAATGGCTTGGGATTTTTGGATTTATGGGATTCAACTTTTTCTTATGGCTTGGTTGTCTGGTGTAATTGAATGATGCTTCTAAGTGGCCTTATAAATAAATGGGACCACATTTTTTTGCTCCTGGAAAATCTGTGACAATGTATGGGGTTTTGAGAAAGTTTCTCAATCCACGCCATGACAAAGATATTATATAATGGAGACAAAGGGGGAGGGGGTTTCTTGGAGTGTTTTCAACAATACCCTCCTCATATGATTCTTCCATAATTTCATCATTCTAGCCACCCACATCCCCTTGACATTTTCCTAATGAAGGGGGATGAAGTTGGAGCTTGACCCTATTAAATTGAGCACACAGATCTGTGGACAAACACACAACTCACAAGATAGATCACACAATTTACTCAATTATTGAAGAATGAAATAGTGCAAAAGTGGCTTGCAGTTGTGAATGCTTTTCATTAATCAAAGAGTAATTAGATAATAATTACAATGAAGTACAATGGCTTAAATAGCCACATGCAATTCAAATCCACATGAGGAAATTTGAATTTATTAGACTCTACTTAACTGTAGGTAACTAAGACCTTGTCTAAATCACTATCGGAGGACTCAATAGTTAACAGACCTTGTCTAAACAATTATAGGAGTTCACCGAAGTTCTAAAACACAACTAAAGTGTCTGCTTCAGTGTTGACTGAGGCTAACTGACTATGGTAGGTGAGAAATGCACCTCTCCTACATGCAGCCATGCAAACCTAGTGCTAACTGAATGTAGAGGACTAGAACTTAATGTAACAGACTCCTAACTCAGCTTGACTAGTCACCAACTCAACTCAACTTACCTTGGTTTGTATTGGCACTCCCAGTGGCTCCTAAATTGTAGGGATTGGTCTAGGAGGCTCCTAAACTGATGCATGCAAGTGTAATCAGTGGCAGTAGGCCTCAATGAGTGTTCCTCACACTTTAGTAACTAGAACATGTGCCCCAATAGGCCAAGTGGACCCAATGGTGCTAGTGACTAAAAATAGACTGGGTGGACTCCCGATTTAGACATGACTCCTGATTTAGACATATGACCAAATTGGACAAGGGAGGATTAATAATCCTAACACCCCCCTGAATTCTAACTTGGACAATCTATGGGCCCTGGTAACTAAGATCATAGGTCACCCATTACATCAAATAAAGTAAAGTAACTGCTCAATACAAGGAGCTGGGGAAAAAACCACATGGGAAAAAATCCCCCCCTCTAATTAAGTAGGTAGAATTAGGATCAATCTGGTTCTTCTGTGCATAGGTATCCTGGGGCCTAGCATGTGAACCTCTCCATCATTATTTCTGGAGGAATCTTCCTCTTTGGAAGAAGAATGATATGCTCAACTAAATCAGAAATATAGATAGCTGCCGGATGAAGATTGGACCCATGTAGAGCAACTGAAGTCAACTGATAAGTGAGGAAAGGTTCTTGAGGATTCAGAACATGTGAGAAACACTCAAGAAACTGATATGTTGCAGCCATGAACAGCAAACCATGAGTGATAAAAACAGCCCCAAGTGTTAGGAGTAAGTGTCCAGGCGGATGTAGAAAATATTCCTCTTTACTAGTTCTGTGAGGAGTTGAGCATGTGACCAAAGGTAGAGAAGCCCTGGGACTATTGAGAGCGAATGCTTGAGCTCCATATTCTGATATAGCTTTTGAAATAGCTAATGAATCACAAAATAAAATATCAGCAACCTCATAAGAGGAAACTAACACCAAATCCCTAGCAGCAATTTTGAGGAAGAATTGCGGTACTTGATTTTTCATACCAGAATTGGTGAGAGCAGCTACAAACATGACTGAAAGCTCTTGGATTTTAAAATATGAACCAAATAATAGCAGATCAGAAATTAAATCAGATCTAAATAGGTTCAAAACATATCCAAAACTGTGAAATGAAATGAAATCCCCAGCAACAGTTTTGTAAGATACTTGCAGTACTTGTTTCTTCACACCGTTGATGAGAACAGCTACAAGCAATACTAAAAGATTATGAATTTGAAATATTAAACCAAGAAATATCAGATAATATCTAAATAAGATCATATCATATCCAATAAGTTTAATATCAGATTCAAAGAAATGGTCAACCGAAACGATGGATGCACAACTTTCTTCTTCTTCAAAATTCTGAATTTTGGTGCATGCAATCCCGCAGGACTTTGCTGGAAGATCTAGATCAAGGGGAGCGAATGGATCACTCTGGTAATCTGATATTTCTTCCAAAATATCCAAGGTATTACATTTTTTCACACCAGCAACAAATTTAGAGGGAGAAAAATCAAATGTCTCTTCACTTTCAGAAGCAATTACTTGCAAATTTTGCACAGAATTCAAAGGAAAATCACCGGTGAATGTTTGCATGGAAGTACAACAATATTTTTCTTCAATATCAGAGATTTGAATGTCTTCTTCTATTCCATCCATATGAGGATATGAGATATCATATATATCATAAACTTTCAGAGCACCAGGAGAAGGAGTCACTGCAAGGAGATTGTCTTCAATTCGAATTGACTGTGTAGAAGCTTCTGCTTCTTCTTCGTCTTGAACAACTTCATCAGAGAGAGTGGAGGTTGATATTTTTGTATCATGGATTCTTATGGTTCTGGATGTGCTCTCCAAATTTCTATTATGATCCTCATCAATCATTCCAAAGGTTCTGTCCAATATTTTCCAGAGATCCTTTGGGTTTTTAATAGATCTTTTGAGGTAGCGCATGCTAGGAGAAATGGCCATATACATTGTTCCATAAGATACATCACATTCATTTAGCCAGTCATACTTTCTCTAAAAGGAATCTTCACCAAGTCCAATAGACACCTCATAGAGATATTGTCTCTTCATAGATGCAATCATCTTCATCTTTCATTCTGAATAGTTTGTGAATAGGGTGAGAAGAGGAACTGATGAATCCATAATTGATGAAACCATTCGAAGTTGTACCTCCAAAAATACAAAATGGGCACCGTAAGGTCGACAACCTACACATTTCAGGTTTTCATAACACCCAGCATATTTGATCAAGCAAGCTTGATCAACAATTCCTTAACTTGGGGTATTAAGTGGTAAACCTTCTTCTTCTGGTGCAGAGCTGGAAGGAGCAATTTTGCTCAAAAATGATCCAGTAGGAGATCTGAGGAGGAGAAGCGCCTTGTCCACCGAGGATCTGATACCATATTAAATTGAGCACATAGATATGTGGAAAAACACAGAAATCACAAGATAGATCACATAATTTACTCAGTTATTGAAGAATGAAACAATATAAAAATGGCTTGCAGCTGTGAATGATTTTCATTAATGAAAGAGCAATTAGATAATAATTACAATGAAGTACAATGGCTTAAATAGCCACATGCAATTCGAATCCACATGAGGAAATTCAAATTGATTCGACTCTACTTGACTGTAGATAACTAAGACCTTGTCTAAATCACTGTCGTAGGACTCAATAGTTAACTAACCTTGTCTAAACCATTACTGGAGTTCAACGAAGTTATAAAACACAACTCAAGTGTCTACTTCAGTGTTGAATGAGGCTAACTGATTGTGGTAGGTGAGAAATGCGCCTCTCCTACATTCAGCCATGAAAACCTAGCGCTAACTGAATGTAGAGGACTAGAACTAAATGTAACTGACTCCTAACTCAGCTTGACTAGTCACCAACTCAACTCAACTAACCTTGGTTGGTATCGGCACTCCCAGTGGCTCCTAAATTGTAGGGATTGGTCTAGGAGGCTCCTAAACTTATGTATACAAGTGCAATCAGTGGCAGTAGGCCTCAATTAGTGTTCCCCACACTTTAGTAACTGGAACATGTGCCCCAATTAGGCCAAGTGGACCCAATGGTGCTAGNACTCCCGATTTAGACATGACTCCTACTTTAGAAATAGGACCAAATTGGACAAGGGAGGATTAATAATCCTAACAGACCCCATTCCCTCTAGAACCTACATCTTATTTGTATTATTCTACACTCTTTTCCTTAGAAGATGGTGCCACCCCAATGGTTTCAATAGTATGAGCACCTTTATATTTTGAGGGATGGTGTTGAACCTTATCACATGAATATGATGTTTCTATCACAGATGCTTCATTATAGATGAACGTTCAAGGAAAATGTGAGAGAGATCATGATTGATCATCCTCTATCTTAATCATTAGCACCACGTTGTTAGGCTCTTCTAGTCCCTAATATGAATCCATAGTGTCTTCCACGAAGTTGATACCAAGGGTTGTGCAAAAAATTGTTATGTTCTTAAGGAAAGAGTCTATCAGAACAACAGTTGGAGAGGTTGCAACCCCAATGAGAGAAGGTTAGGCTTTGAACGATGGTTTTATCAACTTGTCTGTGGATTTTGTAGGGTATCAACTCATGGGACTAAATACCGTAGTATTTTGGGGGTGCTTCCCGGTAAGAACTCTACAACCAAACCCAAACACTCCTTCAAATCCTTCCCTATGAAGTAAGATAGGGTTTCAGAGATAGGATGCTTCAAGATTGTTGGCAGTTCTAGTGGAACTAATGCTTATCCAACTTCAACTTCCCTCATATCCAAACATAAAGGTGTATCACTCTTCTATGGCCTTGCACTTCTTCACAACTTGATTCACAATAGGATTGGAGGTGAGCCTCACCTCCTCTAAGATAATAACCTTAGAACTAAACACAGATTACAATAATATAAGAGAAAGCCAAAAATAACTTGTATTATGAAGAAGGATTAAGATCCTTTATATAGCTTACATGAAGGTTCACTTGGACCTTTTCAAAAGGATCTCAATAATGAAGCTTTATTATTTAATAGTATATATCTTAACTAAATAGATAACTAGTGGAGTACAATAATGGAGAGGTGGACCTCTCCTTGATCCGCATGGGCCACATTTTGGCCCAATTCTTCCCAGTTTAATATGAACAACATCCTTTCTATCATCCTCCCAGTTTATTTATGAAAACACATAGTAAAGATCAAAGCATAATTATTGTAGGGTAGTGGAGGTCTGAAATAAACCCAGACACAGTGCCTAATAGAGAGATATGAGGGTGTTTCCTCCCTGAGCATACCTCTCGACTGAAGATTCAAATCATAAAAACTATTGAAGGTAGAAAGTTCCTACATAGACTAGGATAGGAGGTCACATATCCAAAAGTAACCCAATTTGAACATTATTGTTATGTTGAAGCTGAGGGAGGTGCCTACATAGAATAGGATGGGAGGGCATGTCTCAAAAAGGAACCTGATCCAAAAGTTGCCTAAAAGAGAGAGATGGAGGGTGGATCCACCCCTAGCACATATTTGGAGATAAAGAGCCAAATGATAGTATTGTTGAAATTATAGGTCTGGAGCAAATCCAAGTGTACTACTTAAAAGAGAGATATGGAGGGTGGATATACCCTTAGTACATCTCTAGAGATGAAGAGCCAAATGGAAGTACTGCTGGTAGTTGAGGTATGAAGTAAACCCAATTGAATTTCTTGAATGAGATATATGGAGGTTGGAGCCACCCTAACACATCTCTTGAAGTGAGATGGAGGCCATTGATACCCAAACACACTCTTGCAAAGAAATGGAGTCCATTGAGACCTGAGCACATCCCTAAAATAAAATAACTCTAATTGTTGATTGTTGCATGATCTAATGGATGGAACTTTGAGTTTGATGCTCTACAATGTTTGGAGTTTAACTATTGTTGAAGATAACCCAAAAAACATAATTGATATGTGTATTGAAGAGTGTGCAAAACTTAGAGGAGGCAATGTGTTGTGTTGCAAAAGGAGGAAGACATAGAGAATGTGCACTATATTGGAGGAAAAGAATAATGAATTCATGGGATGAGCCTCACCTGTCCACTAACTCTTGAAAACAAACTCATAATTGAACTAATAAGATTAAACGCACGATAAATGGAAGAATTAGAGCGATTTTCATTATGAGGATCAAAGGCTTTATATAAGATTAGAATAGGTCCACTTGGGACAAAGTCAAAGAGGATACCTAACTAGCCATTATTTAATAATAAATATTACTTACTAATCTAGGTAATAGGTGTAGACGCAATCCCAGTACATTAATGGAGAGGCCCTTTACATACATAGGCCACATGTTAGTCCAATTTCTCCCAGTTTAAGATGAAAAGCATCCCTTATTTCCTCCTCCATATTTTAGTGTGAGAACATGTCTATAGTGAGAATTGCATGGAGAGTGTTGTAGGATGTTTCAAGTGAGGTAGTCATAGTGGATGTGTTTTTGTAGTTGGAATATGCAGTAGAGAAACAAGTGGGGTGCAGATCCAGGTTGAATGTTGTTGTGGAGATGTAATCTAGGTGGGGATGTGGGGTCGGACCATATTCTATATCTACATGAGAAGTCCATGTGAACCAATAATGAAAAGACAATCTATGTGAATACATGAGTAAAGAGCATGACATCAAGATCTAGAATGCATGCACTATAGATGAAGTATTGTGTTGTGGATATTTAATGTTGAGAAAAGGAGGATCGAAGGAATGGTGTTGGATGGGAATTGAGGGAACAAAAATTAATGTTGCAAAAAGCATTGATTAATGTGCTACTGAGATATAGTGGTGATAGAGCTGGAGGTGGAAGTGTTGGATTGCTGAAGAATACAACAAAAATTAAGGTTTATATGGAAGAAGTGAAAAAAGGAAAAGTGGCTAGGGTTTCTTGATTAAGGTTGGAACTAAGCATGGAATGAACTAATGAAAACCTATGTGGAACAAAGAGCTACCAGGAAAAAATAATAATAATGATAGGTAGGGCTGAGCAAATCCAAGAGGCAAGTTGCAACAAATAAATAAATAATTGAAAAAAAAAATTGTTGTTAGATTGAGGCTAAGGTTGAGGAAGGTGGGAGTTTGGGTTAACGACAGTGGCAAGGAGAGGTGAGGTAAAATGATGTGACTACATATGAGGCTATTTTAGAAAGTGAGGATGGATGTGTAGAGAGAAGCAATGGATAATAAAAAATGAGGGAGTGTAGGTGGATATTTGGCAGTGGAGGTGCATGGGTGAGTAAGGGTGGCACCCAGAAAGTTTGGCATAGGGATAATGTCATGTCCCCATATTTTTGGACATAAAATTGTTGACCATTCCCAACACATTGGGGGGTGAAAGACGCATTAATTACCTCACCTAGGGAATTTTGTCCGAATATTATTTATGAGGAATAAATTAATTAGCCTAGGATAATGTTGCTAAATAAACAGTATTGAGGCATGCTTTTAATTTTTATTTATCATTAATATTTATTGTGCAAATAACATATGTAATTGAGCTTTCCATGTCAGGCACAATTGGAAAGCCAACTTGCCAAGGGGGGAGATTAAGAAAGTGGAAACTCTTTGACAAAAGTAGTCAGAGAGAAAAGGGAAAGTGCCCAAAAGCTATGACAAAAGCTATCATAACAAAAGTAGGAAAGTTTTGGAAAAGGAGGGTGTAATTTCCTTTTGGAGACTTAGAAAAGATGTCATAACAAAAGCAGGAAAGTTTTGATAAAGGAGGATGCAGTTTCCTTTTTTAGCCTAGGAGAATGTTGCTAAATAAACAGTATTGAGGCATGTATTTAATTTTTATTTATAATTAATATTTATTGTGCAAATAACATGTGGAATTGAGCTTTCCATGTCGGGCACAATTGGCAAGCCAACTTGCCAAGGGAGGAGATTAAGAAAGTGGAAAATCTATGACAAAAGCAGTTAGAGAAAAAAGGGAAAGTGCTCAGAAGCTATGACAAAAGCTGTCATAAGAAAAGCAGGAAAGGTTTGGCAAAGGGGGGCACAGTTTCCTTTTGGAGACTCAGAAAACATGTCAGAATAAAGGCAGGAAAGTTTTGACAAAGGAGGATGCAGTTTCCTTTTGGAGACTCAGTCTCAAAAGTAGGGAAAAGCATAAAATTTGTAAGGGATAAAAGTATCAACTCTTTGAATAATAAGGGTGAATTGCTCATTCAGATGGATGAATTGGATAGGGAAACATCTCCACATGGCCCCTACATTCCAATTTTCTCAAGGAGGGCCCATGACTTGGCTAGGGTTAGGGATTTAGGTGTTGACTTGCTCTCACAAGTCACCTATTGCCTCTACTTGATAAACAAGTCACCTAGAGTTCTATTAAATAAAAATTCAATATCATTCACACATTTTGGTTTATGTGTTTATTGATCTATGCTTATGTGAGCATGCCTTTCTGAGTGATGTGACTCAAACACTTGGGAAATGAACCCCAAACCTTCCCTTCCCACTCCTTTATCCCCGTTTCTTATATTTGCAGGTATGTATCGCTTGATGTTCAGATATTGAAGGTAATATCAGATATATTTTTCAGCCTCCATCTCATCCAAGTAGAGCTCCAGTGAAGCCCATGCTTCACCTACGCTCTCAACCTTTCTCTGGTCATGTTTTGGGCCTCCTTCCCACCATTTTAGAGTATTCTTATGTAATGGTCAGTATATAAAATGATATATTATTTATAACAGATTATATACTCTGTCATTTATATTTATCAGGTTGAAATAATTCTTTACCCGAAGTTTACCTTCTCAGTTTCACATAAAAAGCTTGATTTGGCATTATAATGGGGGAAATTGATCAATCTAGTGCAATAAGGAATAAGAAAAGGTTGTGGGAATGATTTGAATTATTTTATATGTTCATTTAAGTGGTATTATTCTCTTTCATAATTCATCTGCAGTACTTAATTTAATCTATTATGATTTCTCTACTTTATTTTGCACCGTAGCTAGAATACTAGTTTTAAATGACTAGTTTTACCATTTATGCTATAAAATGAGTTATGTCCACTCAAATCCAGTTCTGTAAGTTCCCATGGATTAATGAAAGACCCACATTCCCATAAATAACTCTATATAATATTTTATTTAGTTCCATATAGTCATTTTGGATTCTCCATTGCACATGGTCTCACTAGGACAAAATTGCCTAAAATTCCCAATTCTTCCCTAAACCCTCCAGAAAACTTTATATATGTTAGAAAAAATCTCCAAAATAATATTTTATGCTATATGAAGGCCTGATAACACCTATTCACTTTTCCCCAAGCCCCTGGTCGAAAGAACAGAAGGAATTTCCCTAGTTTCATGGTTGGGTGGCTGAGAAGCATGGGAGTAGGTTTCCGCATAGCGGACTCTGAAACCTGAATGGTCCCCAATATAAATGTGTTAGGGGAAATGAATTCAGTGTTATGAACTTATTCTTGGTTTATTCCCACTACCTACTCCCATGTATGCAAATTTCCCCAGCAAAACACCTTGATTTTCCTAGTCTGAAGATGCACTGAGTGGTTATAATTCAATATTAGAAATTTTATTTAGTTTGTAGAAGTAGTTAGTGTTCAGGTCTGCATATAGTACTTGGGAACATTAAAGATAAAGTAAAGGATATGGCTAGAAATAAATGGGATATAAACCCAAAGTGTACATATTTAACCATTTGTGTGTAGAGGAGGAAATTAGAAGGGTGCACATGATCAGATCTACAAGAATGATCTATGTTAATGGCATGGAAGAACTGCAAGAGAAAGGAAACAAGACTAAATATGGAGTGGCCTTAGTATGGGAGAAGTTAAATCCAAGGAAATAGTGGTGAAGGCGATAAATCATTGCTAATCGGGTAGCATGTACTGGCCAGTAGTAACCATGTTGTGGTAGCTATGGTTGTCACTTGAAAAATAAGGTTGAAGTGAAAGAGATGACCAAAAAATATGGTGGAGTGGCTTTAAAGGTTAGAGAGAATTGTGTTTAATAAATCATGGATGTTACTATGAAGGGATCTATGTGAAAGAGAGTGGTAATGACTAATAGTGTAAGAGAGCACTTGGATGAAAATGAAATATAGAGAGAATCATTGGCAAGGGCACAAGTTAGCATAGAAAAGTGAAGAGCACGATGGGAAATGGAGAAGTTGGAGCTTGAGTAGGTAGCATAGCGGCTAGAGACAAATGAATCAGTGATTGGGATTTGGAAGGGGTATCAAAGATCGATGATGAGATAGTGAGTGGAAAATTATAAGGAATATACTTGTGAGCTATTTAGTCTAAGAAATTACGGTTGGAACTAGGGTTAATAGAATATATGTGAGTATGAATGTGTAGAGAAGATTTGGTAGCAATTGATATTGGAGGAGAAGCACTCCAGGTAGTAGAATATGGGTGATGGAGGTAGCACGAAGAGGTTGAAGGTGTTAGATATAGATATATGAGAGAGCCAATATTGGATAATGATTATTGTTAATTGATTGATCCACAGTATAAAAAGAAGAGGAAAAAAGTTCATATTAGTTCTTAGGACCATGATCTGATACCATTTGATCTGCAACAAGATAGGAGGCATGGATCTTGGTTCAAAGAGACTCACCTTCTCTAACCTAATAACCTCATAACTAAACTTGTATCACAATAATATTAGAAAAATGCATACGAGAAAGAAAAAACTAACTTGTATTAAGAAGAAGGCATAAGAGCCTTAATATAGTTTACATGAATCTCCGTTTGGAATTTATCAAAATGAGCTCATATTAACTAGGTAACTAACTAGTGGAGCATAATAATGGAGAGGAAGACCTATCCTTGACCCACATGGGCCACATGTTGGCCCACAACTTCTTCTTTTGGGACCACATGCTTGGGTCAAGAAGTGCAATTGATGATTTATGGTGAGATATACAATTTTTCAAATGACATCTTAGACTATTGACTTTAGTCCATAGGTGGAATTCCTTGTAAAAAATTGGCTCTATTAAATAGTATTGTAGAGTAATGAGATCGAATTTCTTATAATCCCCTCATGGAGGCATGAATGTGTGGTATTTGTTCGTCTTGAACCATATTTTCCTTATGTACACATTCAACAACACTTTAGGGATGCATAGGATGGGGGTAGTTATTGCAATCATATAGTCACACCACTTACTAAAGGATACATTCTAAGCATCCTTCTAGCTCTTCCATGGATCAAATTACAATGCCAACACTTGGGGGTTGGTAACCGGGTAAATTTCTTTCCCTTGCAGGGGATTACACTTCCACATTGCAAAAGAAAGCAAGGGGTACATGAATATGAAGTAGGCGGAGAGGCATGGGTCGAATCAACACATGCCCGTATTAGTTAATCCATGAGGAATTTGCACCGATTTAGTTTGAAACCTTACACATAAAACTTGGTCATAGAGAGGGAATCCAAAGTACATTCTTCTTTACTATACTTCCTCATGATTCAACCTACAATTAATGAATAAGACAGTTATACCTAATGGTTGTGGAAAATAGATAATACAATGACACTATGACCTCCCCACCGTGTACCATTTTGATCATAAAGACTCAGTTCATCCTTTCTTACAACCATGTGCCCCTCTACCCTAGAAGACATGAGAGACACCTTATCTTTCTATCATTAGTCTGATCAAGATATGGATATATTTTTCATGAATAGGGTATTCCTAGAAGCCACAACGAATTCCCATGAACCCTAATGATCAATACTAGTGCAACACATGAATTCTTCAATGGTGTCAAAGAATGTGGTATCCCTCAACACACCCAATGTATACTTTCGAAGAAGATAAAAAATCCTCGATTCAAAATTGTCATACATTTGATATTTTGACTAGACTTCTAGTTTTAGTAGAATAAGGTACCCATATAAAAATGGGGCACATGACATATTTAAGAAGATTAAAAATGATGCCATGGTCGATCATAATATATTTTGTATTCTAATTAAATCTAATTTTATGTCAAGAACTTATTTTTCACTTTATCTCATTTATATATTTGTATCAAGAGGTTCATTACATATCCCAATATAAGGTAGATGTGTCATATGCATGTATGTATGTATGTATGAGAGTAAACTAAAATTTTGTAAAAAAACACATCTAGTAAATTTATACTATATTGTAAACAAAAATTAAGAGTTTGATAATCGTGAAAGTATGCCTATGGAAGTTATAACTTAAGGAATATATACACTAGTAAAAAATGTTACCTTTTCAAAGTTAAATCGACACCACTTTTGACATAAGAACATCGAAAAACAGTCACTATTACATGTCATAAATCATGTGTCGAAACTTTGTCATATTTTTAATTTGTCGTTCCAATTTCGAACTTGTGACATTATTCTTTGTCTACATGGAAATTCCTCAAGAATTCC
This sequence comes from Pseudotsuga menziesii, assembly GCA_001517045.1. NCBI lineage: Eukaryota > Viridiplantae > Streptophyta > Pinopsida > Pinales > Pinaceae > Pseudotsuga > Pseudotsuga menziesii. The sequence goes on from LPNX011147451.1 coordinate 785,118, forward strand.
TTTTTTTAGGTGAATTTGGTCCTCCAAAAAAATACCAACATCATTCTAATGACACCAAGTGCTACATGTTGTGCAAACTTCTATTTGAAGCAAAGTAACTATTGACAACCACACCTTAGCGCACTGACTTCCATGCCAATGTCACATCATCAAAGCAAAGTTCATGATCATCACTATGATGTTAGTACATATGGAGTATAAAAGATAATTTAATGTCAAAATTCTGATGTGAAGCACAATATCAATATTTATCTCTTGTTGACTACTCTTAGTAAACATCATGATTGAGTTTACCGTTGACAATTTGTGGTAGTAAATCTCATAGTTGTTATTGTAGGTTCCGCGCCCATCCTTTGGAATCTTAGTGTCTAACAAGGTCTAGATTTTCCATACTGGTAGTATCTTTATTCAAAATCCAAATCTTGTTAGACACTAAGATTTCAAAGGACAAGTGCAAAACCTACAATTTAACAATGATAAATTTTTCTATCACAACTTGTCAGCAACAAACCCAACCATGATGTTTACAAAGTGCAGTCTACTAAAGCCAAACAATACAACAAAATACCCTTTTGGGGGTGGTTTTGGCTTGCGGCATTTTTTCTAACCACCCCCCCCCACAAGTTTTTTTAGGTCTTTGGGGGCGTTTCTTAAAAAAAACCCTCAAAAGTCCGGAAAATTGGAGTTTTGCGGGTAGTTTTTAAACCCCCCCCCTTAAAAAGTCCAATTCTTAGGAATTTTGGGGGCATATTTTTAAACCCCCCCCACAAAAAAAGTCCAATTCTCAATAGACCCCCTAAAGGTGGCTCCCTAAAGGTGGCTTGCGGCAGTTTTTCGCAGCACCGCCCCCCCCGAAAAAAAAAAGTTTTTTAATGTATTTGGGGGTGTTCCTTAGAAACCCCCCTCAAAATTCCTGAGAATTTGACTTTTGGGGGTGTTTTTTAAACCCCCCACCCCCCCAAAAAAAAAGTTTCATGTTGGACTTTTGGAATTTTTTGGGGGAGGGGGGGGGGGGGGGGGG
>LPNX011147451.1:786220-826956 GCA_001517045.1 Pseudotsuga menziesii
TTAGGGGGGGTTTGGAAAGACCCCCCCCTAAAGGTTTACCTGATAGCTTTTAAAGGTAGCAGTATAATTCAAATAATATATGTAGTATAATATATAGTAGGATCACTAAAAGAACAACCAAGCATAAAAATAATAGACACAATATTTTGACCTTGGAAACCACAAGGGATAAAACACAACAACCTTGTGATAGAGATCTTTGTTCAAAGTACAACATACATCCAAATACATAGTAATCACATATAGCAGAAGATAAACCCCAAGAACAAAGGAGAAACTCCTCTAAAGATAGGGAACCCCAAAAAATACTTCTTCTACCTGGTAGTGAACTTCTTCCTTGAGTGGAGAGAACTTGGTTGGGTGAAAATGAGTGAGGCACCAATTTGAACACTAACTGTCACAGAGAAAATAAGCACATCTCCTTACTACAAGTTGTATTAGAGGTCCTAGTCACGACCAGGTACATCAAGGATCCTCTCAACTTCTTGTACTGTGGGATCCACCAAATATGAATAAAAAAACAACATCAGTTATATTTGTTACCATCAATGTAGACATGTACTCACAATCCATCATGTTATATCTACTCAGGTTCTCAACTGTGTTCTTCCCTTAAAGGAGGAAGATCTCATTAGGTCTCAGCCACACCTCCAATACCAATACATGGTATAATGGTCTAAGATCCTCATCTTGGACTCAAGAATAACTTCCTTGCACCTATCAAATAATTCTCTCCTTATCCCTATAATTAAATTGAGTAGTTGATCATGTCCTTCAGGACTAAAAGGATCTAACCATTTCTAGAGTCTCTCATGACTCCAACTAGATTCCAACGACTTCTCATGATCATCGATAGAATGAACAATTATAGCAAAGAGATCATCATTCATTGGGGCCTCCTCCCAACCATCAATTTCCATATGAGATCCTCTGGACCTTTGGGTAATTTGTCCACATATGACTGAATGTACTATATCCACATCTATTTCATATTAGTATTACTCACTTTATCACAGAATCCACGCTCCTAGAATCTTTCAGCTTTTGAGCATCCTTCTCTCTCTCGAACACTAAATAGCAATGAGATCTATAAACAAACAAACTATAAAGAATATTATTTTTTATTGTATTAAGATGTTAATACTAGTGTTAAATATAAACAAATAACTATATAGAATATTATTTTTGTTAACATTCTATATAGTCTATAAGCCGGTTTACGGTTAAGTCAATTAGAACAATATAAGTCATAAGATTACCCACCAAATAATTGGTTTTTGCAACCCATCATTGACAAATGTTGTTGTTGGTTTTTCCAACCCATCATTGACAAATTATTTGGTTTTTGCAACCCATCATTGACATTGAAAAATGTTGTTATTTTTTCCAAAAGGGTTGGGGCCTGACAGGTCATCCCGGGCTCCAAGGCGGTGAGATTCTCGTGGATTCCAAACACCAAGATTCACCACATACCCTTTTCACTACATGTTGATTAACATTGATAAGGTTGGGATTTATAAACACAAAATAGATCAACTTCTCTATCGATGTGGGACAAATACAAAACAACGACTCAATCTGCATCGTTCATTCTAGATCTAATGATTGTTGAGTCTCTTGGATGAATTTTGCTGTGGATTTCATTTCATCGAACGCCCTACTTCCTGCATCAAGAACCCATTCATTTCATCGATCTCCCTAGAATGTAATCAATATCAATGGTTGAATTGGGGTTTAAGCAGATCAATTGGTGAACAAATACACCTAGCTTTGTCTCTTTACCATTTGACAGTCATATTTGCATTGAAGTTCAATGGAGAGTTGGCATGGATAATTTACAAGAATTAGAGGTGGTCAAGTATATGACCATAATGCCAATTGTGAAGAAGCATAGGAATTCCAGTGGAAATCATTGGTAAAGTAATTTGAAACCTACTCTTCTTCTTAATTTAAGAAATAGTGATATGTTATGATTGATTGGATATTTTGTGACCAGATTGTGATTTGGCATAAGCCATCCTGTGCATGGATGTTGAAGAAATCATTTATTGAGGGTTATTCCCACCATTCTTGAGCGTAGGAACTATTTGGAAACACTCTGTCTATTCCAAAAATTGATATGGAAATCATTTCAGATAGGGAGGGTGAGGAAGATTTTTGGCCTTCCCGCTGAGGTCTAGAGGGATCAAAACAAAGTATTTCAAGGTAATATATTCAACCCAAGGAAACCTTTGCTTCACAAATGCATTCAAAGATACCGAAATGTCCAAAGACTGAACTATTAAATTTCATTTCTCAACATTCCAACCACAATATTTTATTTTCTAACGCTATTGCAAAATTTCATTAAATAACAGATCTAGACACCCAAACAAGCATAGCTAATGCAAAAGCATGTTCTCTCATCTTCAACATTGAAGATCAGTCCAAAAAGAGTGAATAAATTTTATGAGCAATTCAATTATTTAAGTTAAATTAATGTATTATCCTAAGTTTTCAAAATAAATCTAGAAGGTTCTAGTTACGTTATGAATCATAAGGACAAGATCTTATTCATGAAACTAAATTTGCATGTTGGCATAATTTGTGGGAGAAGCTAGCGAATATGATAAGGATTGATCTATTCGGTTTACTAAAGATATGATCAAGTTTCCTAATTTTAGAAGTAGTTGCAGAATAATAGGAGGTCTGTTTAGTGAGCTAGAGGCATTGACTTCCAGGATTTATATTGTAAGTCTAAGGACATAGTAAACTTGGATTATTGAATTTATTGACCAAAAGAATGTGAAATCAATCCATGGAGAGAAATGACAGTTCTCTTAATATAATACACATCTACATAAATGAATTGATAAAATAGTGTTTCATTATATTATGGATTGTTTCTGTGTATGTTTAGTGGAAGAATTCTATTCTATGTGATATCTTAGGAAATGGTAGAATCTCAGTGTTTGTGTAGAGTTGAGATTAATAGAGTTTCATTATCTATGTGAGGCCTGAAACTAATGATATATTGGCATTTTAATTTCTCATGAGAGTGGTAAATCATGAGCTAAGTATTTGAGATAATTCAGTGGGGGATAACCCTGTGTATATTAAGTCTGTATATGAGAGAGACATGAGAAATCTCCGTTGTAAATAGAGATAGAATTCAAATTCGGCTAGAGGACTTAAGGAAAAGGGGTTGATGTTTGATAAAAACTGGAAGAACAAGAAGAGGAACTCATGTCTGACACCCAGTAACTTCAACTCATAACTAATCTAATGATGACCAAATCTTAAGTCATCACTCATTCTTTACTGTTTCATACCCTTTGTTGAATTGTGGTCAAGTCCTTGTATATTGTGGTAGGACAAAGAAAATTTAAATAAGTGATTATTATGCAATGAATTAAAGAATATGGTTGCATTCTTAGAAGCAGTGTGCGAGATAAGTGTTTCCTCTTTCAACTAGATCGATGCAAATTACTTGGAAATTGCTATGCAAGAGCACTCTGTATATGTTGAGTATACTAGATCTATCTTGCCATACAATTTTTGGAAATGGAAATGTTAAGGGAAAAAATTAGCATCTTGTGAAATGCAAACAAATGGATGAATCCTTGTGATAGTTTCTGATTCCCATTCCTTTGAGCATCTTCTTTGTGTCTACAATGTAATAACATGGTGACTTCAAGTGCAAATTGAGTAGTCTGTATTTAAACTTAGTTTTGATTTTCAAATTCAAAATGATTTGTAGATTGGTTGTTCTGTACAACATAAAAGGTCTTGGCCTCAATTGAGTTAAGAAATCGGCTTACTATTATTGTTATTTATTGCATATGAATTTGTTTCTAGATGCAAGCTTATTCCTTTAAATATTTAATTTTGGTCATTTTGTTATTCTTGCTACAATGTGGAAAATAAATTATATTAATGTTAAAGATGATCAAAAGTGATCATTGGAACTTCCAATTACATCATGTAGAAAACCTTGATGGAGTGCCTGAAGCAACTCCACACTATTGACATTAAAATCCAAAGTATCTAGATAGAATATGTTACTGACTCATACCGCTGTCAGAAGATGAAGTTATCAAAACCCTCGATCAATCACTATAAAGCTCCTGAAACCTATTTGACTTATCATCTAGAGTATAGATTGTAGCCTTGAAGGTATCCTTTTTAATCTTGGTTCATAGTTGGTTTACAACACATGAATAATATTTATCTCTTCCAGTATGGTAAACAAGCAACTCATTTTATTTTTGCTTACTGTGGTTTTTTTACTTTTGAAAAATTAATGATGAAAATTTTCAAGAATTAGAGTGAAGAAATAATATCTTGCATGTGGATCATTTATGAATTCATAGTGACTTATGAGAATCCTATACATTTTGTATTTTTCCCTGCATTAACTTATTTGTCAATGTATTTTTAGTTAGAACTTGAAACCTCTTACATATGGATGTGGATACTATATCAAAATACCAAACTAGTGTCTTCAGCAAGATGCACAGTATCCCCTTCCATTCTCTACTACTCAATGGTATTTTGTTGACCATGGGATTTACCTATCCTCACTATAATTGATTGTCTTTGTTGACTGAGCACAAAAAAATATAGAAAGGCTACATGATTACACTCACATTCTAATATCTACAATGTATTTTTTCTGAACCGCCCTACAATATTAGGATCTAGCTGAAACTCTGCCACCTATTTTGCATGATGAAACTTAGAAGAATTTGTATAGTTTATGATGTTGCAGATATTGAAGGAGAATTTGTATGTAATGCTCTCCCATGTGATATTGTGGGGATGAATTCCAAGCTTATGGGTCAGTTCATTGACTTTGTTGCTGATAGATTGCTGGTGAGTATGCTCCGAGGTTTTATACTTTGTACTAATCAAAATCATTGCATTATTATGAGTCATCTATTGATTCAGTAGTGCTATTGTGGGGTTGGTTAGGGATTGATTTGTAAATTTTTTGTGATGCATTCAGGTTTCCTTGGGTTGTGCTAAATTTTATCATGTGCTATCGAGCTGTCTTTTGCCAAGGGAAAAAGACAAATGTAGGGGTTGACCATTTCGGGAAACATTGTCGTCTTCAACAAATTTACAAATCACTATTTTGGTCCACAGTATAGGCCACTTATTTCACAAGCAAATTCATATAGTCCATGATAACAAGGGTGAATGGAAGGAACTGACTTACCCCAGATAACCCATAGAAAAACTGAATTCACCAGATACAGGATGAGGATCCAAGATCCAAAGTATAAATATGATTGAATTGTATCACAACTCCTAAGAAATATACGAATATAACTCCAAGGAACTGCAGAAGTAAACAACATCAAGTACTCACTCTATATTTGTCATGTGCATGTGTGTCCTAAATAATATACATATGTATGCAAAATGAGTTATACAGTAATTCTCAGTCATTATCCATGTCTATGGGAAGTACCATTTATATATTAGATTATGAATTTGAGATATAATTTCAAGTTCCCATAACACCAGTCTAATTTTAATGCTACATAGACGCCAAAGGCACAAAATAATAAAAAAAACCCAACATGCCCAAAAGATTTAGACCTATAAGATCAGCCAAGGTTTTGAAATTAATAAAAATGTTAGCTGAAATGCATGCAATGTCCACAAAAATCATCTCACATGCGTCGACTGCAAAGAATATGCTCGCACTCCTGAGCTTCCAACAAAATATGGCTGCGGCTTACGTTTTGTGTGGAGGCCCGTACAAATGCATAGGACTTGGTAATTATGACAGGATTTAGGGATATCATGGTTTTGAATGGGAATATATGGTGGAAAGGCTAGAAAAACTCTGACATGTGGCTCATTCCACCAGGTTACATAGAGATTCACCATATCCACTGGAAGGCTATCGCAATCTCCGCTTCTATTCAAACCATCTCTTGGATACTCCCTATGGATTTCCCTCGAAACAATTCTAGACCAGAGGTGGGATCCCTCATGTTCATGCTTGCTTAAGGGTGGTGCAATTCTGGTGTGTGGTGGTGCCATTAAAGCGCCGCGGTCGACAATTTCAGGTTCACTCAGGCGAAGGACCTCCTGGGTAAGATTCATACTCTTCTTGCTATTTGTTTGTGTAACCTTTCCTGAAACGCTCTATCTATCCACCAACCCCTTTTCTTGGCCATAAAGTTGATTTGTGCAAATCTTCTTTTCAACTTGAACCACACTCTTACTGCATTTAGAAGTTTCTAGGCTCTATCCCACAGCCATGCTAGTTTTTTTACAAATGCCTATGCATGTGGTTTTAGACTCTACCCGACCCATTACTAAAATTTTCTTCAGATATCGATAACAAACTTCCTGTCTATAATCATGCCTCCCTGAAAGCATCATCACCATGAATCCATCCCTCCCGTGACTAGTAGGTCAGAACCTATGAGCCCACCCCTCCAGTTTTAGAAACAGCTGGTGGAAAAGCGAAAACATTACAAACGTGAAATCCCTGAGTCGGTCCAAGCCAACATTCAACATGCTAAGAGAGAGGCTGAAATGGAAAGAATATTCCTGGGACCAGAGGAAATTAAAAATGAATTCAAGGAATTAGTACCATATCCTGGCTTGTATAGAGGAAGATTCACTCTTTATAAAAAATCTCTGGACCTGCAATGGTCGCAGAAGATGATCCTAGGCAAAACTTTAGTGGAAAAGGATGAACAACATGGGGAAATTCTTCTTCAGAAGGACAAAACCATGTTGCTCCTGCAAAGGATTTTGGACAATCAAGTTGAATTCGCTAAGAGACTGGGCATGAAGCTAGTGCCTCATGATCAGTCTATCGATTAAAAATGTTTTTCTTTTAGTATCAGTTCTAGTTTATTTCTGTTTTAAAAAATACTTCAGTTAAATGGTGACATTTTCAGTTTTCATGGAAGATACATTTATAAGACTCATCAAGAACTCACAATCACTTTGGTACTGTCTCGTTTCCTTTCGAGGGAGACTACTAGTTTGATTTCCAAACCTGTTTTCCCAGAAATTGGAGGGCTTTTTTTTCTTCTGTAAATGTCTTTTTTTGGAAATAGAAGGCAATAGAAGGATAAACTAATTTACAAAAAAAAAAAATTAATGAAAATATGATAGACATTCTACTCATTCCACATATTCACAACACAACATCTCATTTCATATGCAATGACGATTATATAATACTGATGTATTACAAAATCATAAATTGTGCCCATGGCATATAATGACAATTTGTGCCCAAATATTTAAGTAAATGTAAAGATTAATCCCGAACTACAAAAAATGTATAAACTATGTCCTCATATAAGTATAAATAGTCAATAAATCAACTATTCTCAGTTGATACAACATCACTGAAATCACTAGTCACACAGTATAACCACTGGTTACATAGTTCAATATCATCCTTATTGCAAGGAATGAAGCTCAACAAATCATCTGCTAGATTACATAATGCTCTACTGCGACGTGGTAGAGCTATATTTACAAATAAAGGATATAAAATTTATGTTGGATTCACAATATAATAGCCTTTTCCAATAGGGACACAGTGTACCATTGCATTTGGGTCAGTCTTATGTATTGTCTCCCTTGCAACTTTAACCTTTGAGTTTAATGCAATGAGAAATCATTTATTTCCTTCCAACCCCAATTGGGAAGTTGGTGTCAACTCATTAGCATTATCTTGACCTTGCAAATAAATGAGACAAAGTAAGATGCATGGAAATAAGAATTTAAACCTTGATGATCCTAGATTAAATAATTACAATCTTACCTGAATTGGTGTTTTCATTTTGTCAATTTGCAGTTTTGATGGAACCATTGGTGTTTTCTATACCAAATGTTGATCATATTTTGATGCACAACTCTGCACTCAATAGACAATGATTTCTAATATATTGATAAAATAAAATAAAATTGAACTAAATTACGAAAATTTTCAATACTTACTAGGGATGATGGAGTATGCATTGAAGTTAATTTCTTTTGTATTAGTCTGTTCATAAGGGTTGTTATGTCCTTTGTATTACTCTGTCAAGGAAACAAAATGTTATATATATATATATATATATATATATATATATTAAAAAGATGAAAATAAAATATTATTTAAAAAATAATTAAACAACTAACCTCCACCACAGGCGTGATTTTAGCATGAGCATTTTCTACAGTAGGACATTGTTTATATAAGGAATCATATATTAGAATTCATATCATTAGTGTGAAGATATGTATATTGAGACAAGAGTAAAGAATTGGACACTAACACTTTCTTTGTTGACCAAAAATTCTCTCTCCATATATTGTGACTCATTTCAGTAGTTCAGTTATTGTTGTTTTCAAAGATGTGATTTCCTGTGTTTTTTCTTTCACTATAGCTTGGATTATAGCTAGTGACTCCTTGTATGGAATTTTGCCAAAAAATTTAGTTGGCGTAACTCCTAATCCAATTCCATGACATCGTCCTCTTGCATAAACCCCTAGTACCTTAGCAAGGAATCATCCCTAACTGCAAAGTCTTGAGATGCAACTTCTACTTGTGCTTGTTCAATGTTTTGCTAACATTGACTACAATTAAATCAGATCATAGAAGAAAACATTTCCAACATGAAATGTCACGTCCCCATCCCTCCGACCGGCGAAGAGGACGCGACCATGGCGTTAACCATCCGAGCTAAGAGCCCCATGAACATGTGATTCCATAAAAATGTTGAAGCAAAATGCTAAAAACAGGATGCATTGAAATATAACATGCACCAATGTGATTGTTTATCATACACAATGGAAACATCATACATTCATACAAGCATTCACTCATCATGTTCATCACATTCATTAACAGAAAATATGGTTGCAGAAGTAAAATGAGCAAGATCACTTATCTTATGAAGAAGTTGTTCTGCAACCAACTATGTCGCTACAACATTCCACCCAACCATAGGCCAACGTGCTCCTTAATCTCTCAGCAACGCTGCCACCCCCGAGCTGGGCATGATTCTCCAAGGAATAAGGGAACAAGCAGGCTTACACATAGCCAAGGATACACAAAGCATAGCCAAGCCAACACAGTTGGGTTTATCAGGCCATCAAGGAGTTGGGAAAGGCTAAATGCTAAGTTGGTGAGCTCATTACAGAGCTAGGAACACCTACACCAGAACTAGCTTGACTTCTAATACACCCACACACACCTAACACAAGGAATCAGTCCCTTCTCTGCTACACAGTCCCTCAAGCCTTGCATTCCCTTCCAGTGCTATTCAGGGGTTGTGGAGAAGAAAGCCATCCCTCTAGATCCATCTGTGTGGTTTCCAGCCACCAGGTTTATCAAGCAAACCAAGCCCCCATCCCTGCTCCCTACACAGTCCGAAGACCGACCATTGCACATATGCAATCAATCAGCGGTTATAGATTAACAGGGAAAATAATTCCCAAGTGAATTATACAGTCCCAAACATATCAGTGAACACAGCTCACAACAAGGGAAAAACCACAGCCCGTCCTGGGCAACAAAGCCACCGGGAAAACATACATAGACCACGCTGAGGAAGAGAAAAATGAGACTTCCAACCTGTGCGTGAAATGAGCAGACTCCCGTCCCCAAAATATAAAGAAGACCACAACAATTACCACATAAGGGAGACCACAGCAACACAACAAATATTGAGGAGGAGGACGACGACCATAACTCACAGGAAGAACAACAGTTCCGATCTCAACATTAAAATGAGGGGGATATTACATGACCATACCAGTCTGTAAGGAGATCATACAGCTGAAAATGTGAATGGTCCCTTCACAGCGATTCGTGGATGAGAGAGCACAACTCCCAGCTCATTGTGTGAGTCAAAAACCAGGAAATCTTGTGCGTGAGAACATCAAACAGACAATGCCCCCTACATGAGGATGAATAGCTCTGCCTATGCACGTGGATGAGCAGACAATCATGAGGAACAAACAGACCATGGAGATAATGCGCAGTGGAGAGAATGAATGAAGGGCATAATCATTCTTCTGCCCATCGTGAGGTTCAATCTGCTGGTAGAGTGTGCGTGTAGGCAAGGACTGATAGTCCTGCCACCCCACTCCCAAAAACAATAACTGCCTCAACCACCACCAGCAATTCTTAATGGAGGTGGTTGGGTAAGACAAGGTGGTGACACATGGGTTTTTCCCTCATGGCTCAAGGTTTGACATTTCCCCCACCCTTATCCTTGTGAAAATCATGCCCCTTCTCAATTTAGTTGCAGCGAACGTAGCTAGTCGGGTTCACTTTAATTAAAGATGCATATGTACATGATGACAAGACTTTATATCTATGCTACATGCCTCGATACCCATCGGTGACAATTTCAACCTAAAACATAGCATAACCAATCAATGGTGAGGCCTTGGCCTTTAGCTCCACACCATGATCATTTACAATATATACATCATGTACATCTAATGCAACGGGGTCAAAACCGGGGTGTGACATGAAAAATGAAATTTTAATCAATATCTAAATTAAAAGGTTGAGAACATACTATTGTTTCTCCTACCGCTAGTGTGATTGGAGTGCCATCCTTCTTTTGATGGCACTTCTTCCATAAGTCTGCCCTAGTAATGCTTGTAGTTGTATCATCAGAGGCTATAGATTTTTTCTAGTTGCAACAAGTAAAATAGTATGGTTAAGTTGTGGCATTACAATGAAACTAAAATATGCTAATATTTCTCATATCGGATAAAATATCATCACAATTGTTTAACATATCATCTTCGACCCGTTGATAACCTCGACGTCCAGAGGTGTGCAAATCCCTCTCCTTTTATCTATTTTCCATGTTTTTTTTTCTTATATCCTAGAAATCAATTGAAAATAAGATATATAAGTCAACATTACAAGCCAATAGACATTCTAAAAAACTTGATTATATAATATGTGAACTTTTTGCTTACCAGGAATTCAGTGGTGGCTTGTGATAGGACGAATTCTCTCCAGACTGTCTCACTTATCCTAATTGGAGGAACATTTTTTAATCTTTCCTCTGTTGACTCATAAGGGTCACAATATTTTTTGGTCAACCAATTTCTATGAATTTTTTCCTTATGGCCAATGGATTTCATACAATATTATTTAAGGACCAGAGGGATTATGAATTTTTCCTGCAACATACAAGAATTGCATTTTTAGATATCATATATGGTTTGAAAATAAACTTCAAAATCATCCAAAAATAGAAATATTGAAAAAAAATACATGTAATTTCTAATACTCACATTAATCATTTTCCACAAATCCTCCTTCAATTGATCTGAAACCTTTCTCCAATAAAAATAATTGATTGAAACCATTTCCCTTGAGAGCACACCTAGTAATGAATATAGCTTCACCGAGTTTGGACCAATTGGTTGGTTCCTTTCATTGATATGAATTTTGATCTTTTCCTCCAAGTTATTGATTTCTGCACATTTAGTTGCTCCTCTACCTTTCTTCTTGACTTTCTCCGTCGATGCTTGTGTAGAGGGATATTCACCTTATATACTAATATCTTGTTGGCATTGTTCTTTGTGAACATATTCTATAAAAGAAGGGCATGTAAAGGTGTTATGGATTCTAAGTCATAAAATTGTATTTATGAAGAACTACAAAATTATACATTAATTAGCTTACATTGTTCTTCATGTTGCTTCGCCTCTTTTTTTGTCATGGGATATTCCCCTTCTACACTGTTATCCATATGGAATGATTGTTTGTGAACATATTCTATAAAAGAAGGGAACATAAAGGTGTTATGGATTTCTTAATCATACGATTTATAGTTATAAATAACTAGAAAAATATGAATTAATGGGGTTACCTTGTTCATGTTGCTCCTCCTCCTAAAAAGAGGAAAATTTATCTTTGTCATTTTTTTCTTTGTTAGGACTAGTAGAGTCATTCACAGGCATAGAATGTGTAATCTTCTTTTCTATTGTTTGTATTTTCCTCTTCTTTGTAACGGTAGCCAATAATTTTATTAAACATATGCCTAACATCATCATACAATAAAAATAAGCATTATACTGCATAAGGAAATACATTGTTCTATTTCTAAATATTTACCTTCTAACATGCATGTCACTTTCTTTCCCATTTGATCATTTTGACGCGTTCTTTTTGAAAATTTCATAATTAGATTTCTTTGATTTCGTGCCATAATATGCTTTCTCTGTTTTTTCAAAATGATTAGAGTATTGATTAGCCATAGCCTATTAGATTGTTATTAAAGTACAAAGTAATATGTTATAACAATTTAAATTAAATAAAAGGGGTGGTAGGAGGGGGAGGGGTTCTCTTTGGCCCTGATGACAATCTGACTTTTAAGTATTCCTAGGGAATTGGTTTAGACACAAATAACATTGTCGAAGCATTAGCACTCTAGAAAGGTTTGTTTCAATCCTCATCCCATGGTATTACATATCTTATTGTTTTTGGTGATTCTAGGTTGATCATCCACTTTCTCATCTCCGAGAAACTCCCTTCAAATAGATGACTTAAGCAAGTTCTCTGGAAAATCCAGGTACTAACTTATTCCTTTCTTCAAATCCATTTCTACCATATTCTCAGAGGATTAAATGAATAAGCGGATCTAGCTACTAATGAAGCAGTCCCCTTGGGAAAATGGATCTTATGTTTGAATGGGGATACAAGCACCTTTCTACTCCCATAGAACCAAGGGATGGATCCACAACTCTCAAGGCCCAAGGTTGAATCTAGGGTGGTAGACTCCAAGGCCCCGAACTGAATTTGATACACGTCATACCATGCAAACCCAACCTTTTAATGAATTCATCCGTTCTGCAAAAGACATAATGGGTCTTTTGCATCCACGCGTGACCTACGATGGAGGAGCTTAGCTTCACAAGATCTGACGTCTATTGTACCCCCTCCTATACTCTTTTACATGGGAGGAATATGTGGGAGATTGCATCGAGATTACCTCATATTCTTGGTATTCAGGGAAGCAGCCATATGTGGATGATTATCAGCCCCGTGTGGTGGAATACTCATGATATTAGGCTTGGCTCTATTATTCAGAAGTTATTCATGTTCTGGCCTCTTTTGTTGAGCATGGATTCAAGTTCTCACTCCACAGTCCCCAGCCCTGACCCTCTCTTGGAACTTGCAACGAAAATAAGGGAGCTCTGCAGAAGACTCCCCGCTTAGACAAGGTTTATCCAGCACCTGGATGAAGAAGGAGGCCGCATATTCGAGTAGGTTGAGGAGGACCTGGTTCAAACAAGATGGGAATTCAATGAAGCACTTCAAAATACATAGGATGGCATTTGAGGAAAGCTCATCGATATAGAATCCAGAATTGAAAGTTTGGAGGGAAAATTCACAAAGCTTCGGGAGGAAAAGAAACATGTCCGGTCTGAAATTCATTGTGCGGACAAGCCCGATGTGGGTCTGATGGACTCTCGTCATCGTTGATTTCTGGGTTATAACTTTCAAAATGTTACCTTCTAGTATTTAGTTTGTTTCTGTTCATATGTCTGTTTATCTGACTATTAGTTGGGGATTTCCAGATCTAGTAGTGGCCTCTATCAGTAACTATGTCTTTACTCTCAAGCAGTTGCAGTATTCCCATTTGTTGTGATGGGGAATTTTGTTTTTTGTCAATAAATCTTAGATGTAACCTCTTTGGTGGCTCAGCCATAGTTTTATTAATATAAAACCTACTCGTTTTTGTTAAAAAAAACAATTTAAATTAAATACAAATAATGATATACTTCAATCACAAACAATCGCTTACCTCCATGTCTCCTATTGACACAAACCCAACTAACAAAACCCAGTCGACAGGGGTTCTGACTCTATTGACAGCCAAACCATCGTGATATCCTTGAGCACCGGCCTAGATAAGTTTTACCTTGTCTAGAAACACCTATAGAGAGGATGAAGTCTCACCTGATATCTTCAAGGGAGAGCTGATGGAACCAAGTTTTCGCAGAATAGGAAAGTACAATGTGACATCAACTTAATAGCTTAGTGAAACATTAACATATCTGACCATTCCATTAGGCATTACCAGAATCATTCATCATTATTCTTCATCAGGTCGCATCATTCAATCAAAACAACAGTAAACATATCATTGTGCAAACAGATCCATTATAATAACAACATTTAACACAGGGAAGAATCGCATCATAGATCCATGTCACATATTCGCATAACATTCATCATTGAAGCACAGAAAACAATAAACATGAAAATAGAATGAACACAATGATTCATATTAACTTCTACCTTGTCATATTACTTCTGCGCAAAATCAGCAAAAAACATTCCAGAGGTCAACAACAAATATTTCTCCAGGTCTCTAGTGCTCTGCTTGCCAAGCTCTCTTTTAACTTGTACTTCAACAACTACTTATAGGCTTGCACCTTTACATTCAAGGTCCACTTGGAAAAATTCCTAACTAACTCTTAACTGATTTTACAAAATGATGACCAATGTCCACAAAATATGGTCCAAAACTACAAAAAGTGACACAAAATTACATAAAATATTCAATTTTTGTCTTGTGCACCATCCTCCACTTGCACAGTGTCTTTGAGCTTGTGCAACATCTGCGATGTTGCACAACTAATGTATCCAAAACCCCTTTCCAACATGCCCCCAACACAATCTTGTGGCTCTCCCTCGAGCCACGCTAACTAGACATGGTGTACTCATTGATCTTGATCTTGAAATATTCATACTGTTGAGTAATTTCTTTCACCTGTCCTTTGATATTTTTAGTGATATCCTGTCTTGTCATCAAGTCATGGATGAAGGGATGCTCGACCAGCCTCTCAGCGATATCTTTCTTGCCTTCATGTGCCACCTGGAGCACAAAAACTGCCTTCACTGATAGTTGTGCTCCAATCTCTTGGAACTCATCTAACTGTGTGTTGCGTCGCTACTTCCTTTCTCTTGCCTTCACTACCCTTTGTTGCAGCTCCTTTAGCTCTGTTTCCTTGGTGATCTTCATCATAAATGGAATCACTTTCAGTGACATATTCAGGGTCACCAGCTGCCCATCCACTTCTTGCAACTGTGTTGTCAGTTGTTCCAGCTGTTCATCATGCACTACGCTACCCAAAACTACGTAGTCGCATCCATCACTTTCTTTGCATCCTACTCTAATTCATCAGGTTCTATTTCCAGCTCTTTTGTCTCGCCCTTCCTTGCTGCGATTTGTTCTGGGGGTGTGGACAAGTGCACCAGGGCCTCCAAAATAATGTTCGCACTCTATAATTATGCAATAACAACCCCTAGTCTCTTTTCTCTAGCCACCACATTCATCTCTGTGGTACTCTCCAAGACATGCTGACAGGCATCCGCAACAGCCGCTTCCAATTGAACTCGGCTATCAAAGATATGTGCCTTCTAAACAATGAGGTGATCGATTTCCTTCTTCAGCTCCATGATCTCCTCGGTAGTTGTCACCTGTAAATCCTCTTGGAATTTCTTGAGCGCTTCGACTTCCTATGCTTTCTCTTCCATCAACTTCTCCTTTTCCTGCTTCAATTCAGCAACCTCTTGTCGCTCTTGCTCCTCTTTCTCATACAACCATATGAATTCATCTCTGATTTCTTTCTGTGTGTTTCCCAACTCCTGGTTGGAAACTAGCTGCATGTGTACCAACATCTACATGGAAAACATGTTGATATCCAAATATATGGCATGCAACTGGTGCATGGAGGTATTCAAATCCTCTCATCTAGCATCAATCGCAATCAGGAGAATTTGAACATTCCTAACCCATGACACAGTGCCGATTGACGCAAACTCCTGCACCGTCGCAGTCTCTGGTGCTCTCTTCAAAACAACATTGTACAAAGAATCCACTCTTGTGCTTACCTTGGCGAATCCATATTGTGTCAATTTCTTCATTTCCTTTGTTGCCGCAACAGTTGCATCGTTAATGGCCTTAATGAGTCGGTTCAACTATGCCTCCATTGTTGATACGGTGCTACGACTCGCAGCCTAGTCCATATGTCTCTTTGTTCTTAGTTTAATGAATATGCGTTGTGCTTCTGGGTCAATAGGTGTATCTATCAATGATTCTTCATTGGATTCCTAGTGACTCTGTTGGTCATCCTTGCGCATGGGATCATCAGGTGCATCTGCCGAGGGTCCCATCAAAACTTCATCTAAACTGACTGGTTCTCACCATTCCGCAGGACAATCATTAATCATTGCTTCTAGATCTGCATCAGACACCTTGTACTGCATTGGAAACCATTTCCTGTCTGAGTCACGCCACGCTTGGATGTGAATAGCATGTGTTCCAATGGAAAACCATGTAATCCTTTGGTACTTTGTTGTGGATTCCTCTAATAATCTTGGAATTTTTACCGATGCTTCCTGCATTGCTTCCAAATAGATCCAAAATTGGATTGGGCAGTCTGTTAGCCTCTCTGCTTCTCTTACCCACCATATATTCTGATATCTTGCACCCTTGCATACCTCTATCACTTTGACATCCATTCCTTGGTATTCATCTGGCTCCATCCAAGTCACTAGTGTGATCAAGATCAACAACCAGCTATATGTGAAGGGTCTTTCGCCTGCATGCACCACCACTGCATCCTCTGCCAATTGGTTCATAAGGAAGAGTGACAAGTTCATTTGTATTCCTTGTGCACACATCTCAACACATGTGACCACCCCCAAATTGCATTGGATGGGGCGGTTCTTCCTTACCACCTTACTGGCCAAAATTATTGTTGTGATGCGCACCGCACGGTCGTTGATACTATCAATGCAGTACGCCCTCCCATCGTGCTCCAAAGTATAGCGCTTCTTCAATGTCGTCGCCAACTTCTTATCATTGTCTTTTCCTAGGAAATACTGCGAGGGGTCTGGCCGATCCTTGGGCAGCCTCGTTATCTCCGAAATCAACCCCACCATGACTTCAACTGGTGTATCCAACTATAAAAACAAACCATGGAAGCAAATCAAAAGATGCTTCACATATTCATTTACTTCATTTGGTGGCCCAAAATGAAACATATTAATCAACCCGAGAAATACGAATCTATACATCCCGCGCGCCCAGTCGTGCGGAATGCACTCTATCGAGCTGCCTTCTACTACTACCATTGACATATATGGATCGTTCACAACATCCTCCAGTGCGAGCAAGTCATGATCTTTGTATTTCATTTGCATTAGCACAGGAACAATATCAGAAGTGCATACCATCCCTTGTAGTATCGTCGGCATCTGTATCGGGTATCGTTGATTCTTAGTGAGATTCTTGGCCTTCGTACTAGGCCAACTAGGAGGTATATATCCAGGGATGTCCTTAACAGACACTCCTGCCCGAGCTATGGACTCCACCATTCCTGAGCTCAATGGCCCCATCTATGCAGTTTCTTCTCCTTGCACCCTTGCGGACGTCCTGGTCTGTCTTTTCTGTCACGTCGAAGAGCTGGGATTCTTCCCCTTTCTCTTCCTCTTCGACACCAACAATAACTCGACTGGCATACTGGATACTTCTTCCATGATTGTCACTGGTCTGATCGGTGAATCTCTCTTACTTGAAATCTCTACCATGACTGGGTCACTCTGCATGCCGCACCAATTCACCACAAGACTCAACAGTCACTCACCCTCTCTGGACTTAGCAACTTTACTCAATATTCTCAAACTCACTTGGAAACTTTCTCTATAACTTTGCAACTAAACTCAATTATGCACAATGGTGTCTTATGACCGCATCGAGCTCCCTCTTATAACACCAAATCAAATCATACTCATCATTACTAAATCAACGCGCTCATCATGACCAAATCATGCATTAACTACCTGAATCCACCACCGATCTGGCCAACCCAACGGTCGTATCCGTCATCATTATGTGTCACTTCCATAAGTGTCGTCGGTTAACTTCTTTTAACTGTCCTCATTTATTACTGATTTGTCTCTATGTGCAGCCCTGCGGTTGTCACAGCATGGCCTCCTAATGGCTCTACTAACTCCTACTCTTGTGCATCCACCTCCTCTTCGCACACCCTCCTGCTATCCATCATCCTATAATTTTTTTTTTCATTGTGCATTGCCTCAAGCATCACACGGTTCTAGGCCCATCCTATAGGGCTTCAACCTGCTACCATTTACTAGATTTGGCAACATCGCTCCATCTAACTACTGCAGTTAAACTGCACCTCCTGAAGTAATTGAATTAACAAGATATGGACCTAACCAGTGCATCTGTAACTTACCCGGATGCTTCATGAACTCATTGTCGTATAACAACACCAACTCTCCTTGCTAAAACTAATTATTCTTTAAATGGTGATTGTGCCAATCCTTCTGTTTATCCTTCTCGACGCGCTAGTGGAAACCTGCGATAAAACAATCCTCCTCGAGCTGTACCAACTATTCCATATGCTCTTCGAGCTCTGCTTCATCGTCCATACCCGTCACTGTTGCAATGCGCAAACTCAGAACAATGTACTCCATAGGAATCATTGTCTCTTTCCCATATACTGATTTGAACGGTGTTTTCCCTGTCAATATCTTGCAAGTGGTGTGATATGCCCACAAGATTGCTGGAATATTTAAGTCCTAATCGTCATGGTTTGCATTACATACCTTTGTAAGAACATGCTCCAATATTTTTTTGAATGGCTCCACCATCCTATTCGCCTGTCGATGATATGGGGTACTTCTCTTATGCTATATCTGTAGTTAATCCATCGGCGCGCTTACCATGTGATTGATGAAGTGACTCCCTTGTTCACTCATCAATATCCTTGGACATCCAAACTACATCACAATGTTGTCAAATAGGAACCTCACTGCTATCGCAGTGATACAATCCACAACTGGTGCAGCCTCCACCCATCTTGTTTAATAATCTGACATTGTAATGATGTACTACGCACCGGTTCTCTTCCCAGGTGGGTTGATTGGTCCCACAAAATCCATGGCCCATTTATCAAATGGATGCAATGTCACCTTAAGTACCAGTGACATCTCATCTCTCCTTGATTGTTTTGCAGTTCGTTGACAAACATCACAACTACTCGCATAGTCTATCACATCATTATGCAGAGTGGGCCACCAAAGCCCTGCGCGAAGCACCTTTCTCATAGTATCTCTTCCTCCATAATATCCACCAGCAACGCCCTCATGGGCCTCTACCAAAATATGCCCTTGTCCATGTGGTAGGACACATCGCCACAAAATCTCATTTGGGCCTAGTTTATATAGTTGTCCAACGATCAACTGGAAATCTGTAGCCTCCACCGCCAGTTGCTTCTTCTAACTAGTTGTAAAATCCTTCGGTGTGATTCTCATCGCCAGGAACTGAATTATTTGATCATAATAATCGCCTTCCATGTCTAATCTGAACAATTTCGCATCTGGCAATCCATCTTCAGTATTTTTTGGCTCTTCACCTGTCTCAATTCGGGATAAATGATCAAGGCCCGCATTTAAGTGATCTGGATTCACAGTTATCTCAAAATCAAATTCCTGAAAGAGAAGCAGCTAGCGACATATCTTCCCGCCCAACATAGGCTTATTGACTAGGTACTTCAAAGCATAATGGTCTGTAAAAGTCTTAAAATGATCTCCTAGTAGGTAATGCCTAAACTTTTGTAGTGCATATACCATCGCCAGACCTCCTCTCTATGTGGTTATATATTTCTTTTCTGCAGATGACAACTTTTGACTAGTGAAAGCAATCAGGTGATCCAGATATCCTTCCCCTGGTTGCACAAGCACCACTCCATGTGCAACAGATGATGCATCCACATGAACATGGAACTCCTTGTCCCAATCCTAAAAAACTAGTATCTATGTAGAATCCATATTGGTTTTCAGTGTGTCGAAACTCCCTTGACACTCTTGGCTCCATACAAATGTTGCATCTTTCTTCAACAACTTTTCCATCGAAGCTTTGATCACAGCGTATGAACTTGTGATAATACCCTGTGTGCCCCAACATCGCTCTGAGCATATTCACATTTGTAGGTGGTGGCAAGCTCAATATCAATGCAATATTCACAGGGTCAACCAACAGTCCTTGATTGTAAACGATGTGACCCAATAGAGTCCCGAAAGGTTCGCAGAAAATACACTTCGTGGAATTCAATATGATTTGATGTTGTCAACTTCTCTCCAGCATCATCCACAGGTTCGCTAGATGGTATCTTATCAACCCATAAATTTTCCAGCAATCCATATAAACTTGCAAAAAATTCTGAATGAAATCTTTGAATGCAATGACAACAACCCGGGAAAATATCGTACGTGCATTCTTCAATCGAAAAGGCATCACAATGTACTGAAAACAACCCCATTAAGTAAAAAATGTGGTTTTGTGTTGATCCTCTTTTGTGATCCTTATCTGGTGATAGCAAAAAAATCTGTCCGTGAATGAATACATCTCCTAACCGCCTACTCCTTCTAGAACTTCATCAGTAAATGGTGTCAGAAATGGATCATGCATGCACGCATCGTTCAATTTTCTCAAATCAACACATATCCGAACTTCACCTATTTTCTTTTCTTGGACCACCATAGGACTAATCCATTATGATCCTTCAACTAGCTCAATTATTCCATCATCCAGCATCCTATCAAGCTCATCTTTTACCCTCTCCTTGTATCGTGGATTCAGGCGATACAACTTTTTCCTTACTAGTTTCACGTCTGGCTTCAATGGAATTTTCATCTCCTATAAATCGCCTAGTATCCCCTTCATCTCAGAAAACTTCGTAGGGAATAAATATTGAAATTCATGTAACAGATCTGTGATCTTTGCCATCATTTCTTCATCCCAATAGTCTCCGACACTTGCAAAATTTGGGTTATCTTCTATCCCAATGTTGACCTTCCTTATCTTCAGCGACTGATTCATGGGATCCGTCGACACATCCAGTGCTGCAACATCCCAACTTCCTTCCATTTTTGGAATTTTGATATTCCACAGATCATCATCATTTGGCTCGCTTGACACATTATAACATTCCATCATTGACTGCACATGGCAGTGCACATGTGGATCCACTGGATATGCAACCGACACTACCTTCAGAACAACATCACGGATAAGCTGTAGCGCATTATGAACATCCAGATTGGAATCCGCAAAACTGAAGATGCGAGTAAAGAAATCTGTCATCTCCTCCCAAGTTGTGATCTCTCTACACAACTCAGCTAATATGTACCAAGATTCAGACATTTCATCCAATGTGTGGACAAAGGCATGGACCCACTCATCCTTTAGTCGCGATGCCCACAAAGTCTAACACTTGATCAAATGATCACTAGGACTATTCAGTCCATCGTACCTACCAGCATGGCACACTTCGACATCTCCAAAGTGAACCATCATCAATATTTGAAACTATGACCATCCAGTGATCGAATTCTTATGGGTCACCCACCAACGTGCTGGGGTATCCTTCAATTCTTCCTCCGACGCCAGAAACTGTTTTGGTTCTAACACCTTATCTTCGAATTCACCAAGAAATTCATATAGTTTAGGAAGTCCTTCATAAATTGGTAATTTAATTGTCTCAATCGTGACACAACACAGTGACTATGTAATCAAGCTACATTTTCATAGCAACATGTCATGCAAGTGGTTCTGCCAATTCTCTAAAGCATCATCAGAGTCAGAGGACGTAGAGCTAGCGCTAAACCAACCAATTTCCCTGTAAACAGTTGGATGTATATAATCTTCTGAAATGTTATAAGCATGATCCCATCCTCAAATAACTTCATCTTTCACCGGCTCAATATATATTTTCCCTTCATTTGGATCCATTGGAGCGATGAATCTGATGTCTTGATTCTCAAATGTCATCATGCGCTTCTTAAAATTGAGCACTGCCATACTATCATTGGCCCATTCAATTCCCATCAACACAGGATAGGATCCTCCACCATCAATAGCATAAATTATGTCAAAATCCACATAGGTATTCATGCCTTCAACTTCCATGGCAAGGTGCAGAACTCTCTCGATCTGCATTACTCTAGCCTTGTTAGACAGTCACAGCTGTATAGGGGAGTAAATCAGCATTGACCTCCCCATATTTTTCCATGTCTATCTTGTTAGAATATTAACATCTGAGTCAAGATCCAGGATGACTGAATCTACCTCATAGTCCTCGATATGAATGTTCATGCGCATTTCCTTTCCCGTATTTTTCTTATGCAAAGAATTCACAGCAGAATTCTTTCGTCCCTTAGCTGGCCTATGTAATATATTCTCAATCTTAGCAAGAGCATCAGGATCTCTCACCAGTGACAAGCAACTCTCAAAAAAATGTTGCAAGGTACCATGTTGTTGCGATGGTCCTACCTCCAAAGTGGAATCAAAATCAGTAGGCATTTCATAAACAAGTAACTTACCAGACTTTCTGCGCATCTCGTCCCATGCTTCAAAGAATGTGTCTTTCTCTGTGTTGACATCAAATTGGAATTTACTCTTTCCAGCAAATCAGACTGGTGGAATTGGACTATCTTCTCTAGTTGTCGCACCTCCAAGGGATGATAGCAATGTCAACATCCTGTGTTTTGGGCTCCGTCGAGAACGTCGCAACCATTGTTCCTTTATTCTGGTTCAATCGTGGATTCACAAGTTGATTCCCATATTGAGTTGTATTATGGTTCTAAATTGGAATTTGGTTCTGAAGTGGAATTTGGTTCTAATTCTGACTCTACAACTGGTTCTGTACTTGATTCTAGTTCTGCAACTGATGTTGATTTTGCAACTAATTTTGGTTCTGTAACTGTGGAACATTTTTGGCCTGCCATCTCGCGATCACTTGTGGACAGTTCTCAATGATGTGATCAATCATGGTACAATATGTGCATGTTCACTACAATTGTAGGAAATCTCTCCGATAATGCCTGAGTATGCCACAACTATAGTATTGGACAGGTCCACGACCTCATCCGCCTCCTCAACCAAATCCTCCTCGTCGTCCTCGAAATCCTCCTTGGTGTTGGTACTGTGGCTGAGCCAATTGTTGCTGCGAGGGATTCGACTATTGTTGAATATACTCTGTTGACTGAACAAACTATGGCTACTGCGATGCCATCTACATCTTATTATACTATTGTTGTGGTGCAAACTTTTGACACGACTGTTGCGGTATAAAATGAATCTACAGTGGTGGTACATACTGTGGTTAAGGTTGTGGCTGCACCACCTGCGGCTATGACGGTTGTGCCGCCCGATGATTCTCTCCCTTCACATAATACGAGTTGTATGTTCTCTCCTGGAGTAGGTTTTATGCGCGACAATATTTATCTTTGTGCCTGACAGATTGACAAAATGAGCAGTATAGGTTCACCGACTTCATCACCATCTTCTGCATGTATCCACATTCCTCATGTCGATGTCCATATACTTGACAAATGCAACACCATGGTACACTGCCACAAATTAAAGGGTTCGGAACCCCTAACAACAGATAGTTTTAGAAATATGGACAAGTATCCTTTGTATGTCCATCTGCGCGACATCGAGTGCACCAGAGATCCTCATGTTGTTCCTTTCCCTTCTTAATATCTTCTAACTGAAGTGTCAAGTTCACCAACTGTGTCTGAATTTGGTTCATCCCAACTATTGTTTCTCCAAGGGGTGAAGCTTTCAGCTTCATGGCAATCTCTAGAGCCTTTCTCTATGTTGCGATCTTCTGCTCTGTAAGTAGTAGTCTAATATGGGTTAGCAACGTTGTAATGAACCATTCCTTATGTTGAATGTCTCTCATCTCAAAACTAAATCTTGCCATGAGTGTCTTGAATCTTTGATCAAAGTCCCAAATAGTCTCATTGGGACACTGCCTAATTTCCTTCATTTATGTAATGTACTATGCTTCAAACTTCAGTTTTTTGAATTCTTCAATAAGTCCTTTCTTGACTTCTACTAATGTCTTCGACGATGTCCCCTTAGGAACTTGTACAAATTTCATGTACCAATCTAGTGCGCGACCACGAAGGATTGTCTCCAATTGACCCTTCTTAACATCATCATCGATAGCTTGTCTTACAGTCCGATACTGCTTCAAGTAGGAACCAGCATTGTTCTAGATCCTCAATCTCATTCCCATGGAACAAAGGTAAATTCGCCTCATTGCCTGACATTCTTGTCCTTCTTCCTAAAGATGTTGATCTACTACTACTATTAGAGTGTTGCTGCCACATCGTACAAGTCAGTCGTGTACTTTCCTTTCTTCCTGATTGTGGTGTAGTGTGTGGAGGCATGGGTACGTTGTTTTTGGGGTTTGATCTTACCTCTATCCTGGGCATAGTTTGGGTCTGTTCGTCCTCATCATCACTATGGGGTTGCTTCATCCCATGTGGTCTTCCTTCATGGTCTTGCATTTCGATCGCAATAGGACCTTCTCCTATCCTCTACCTCTTCTCTTGTTGAAACCTTGCTCCTCCCCTCGCAAGACCACTTTATTCCTCAACTTCCCTCTCAGTCTCATCATAACTTGCATCCATTTACCCTGAATTATTCCACTCCTCTCCCCCCTTTCTTCACGGTATCCACAGCCCCCACAAACCGGATTTCTTCTACTCGAGGTGCATATTAAGTATGTTGTTTTCACAGACAATCATCTTAATTGACAATTGCAATGATAGTAAGAAACTACCTCTTGGTTCGTTGAAAAATTCCCTTTCTGCTTCGTTGTAGGACTTAGTAGTATCAATCGTAAACTCAGTGATATAGCCTTCTAAGGTGTTTTCCAACCAGACTTCAATAGCCTGCGATTCTTTGTTATCAGTTTCCTGCAACTCCTGGATCAGTTCCCGGGTCCAAGAAGTTGGCTCATCCCTTGGAAATTGTTCTTGCGATAGGTAAACCGCGCCAACCACTCATACAGGATGATCGAGAATTCAGAGAAAAAATACTCATGTGGACTACTGTGTATGTATCTTTCCAACCACTTATCCATCGTCAGTCCAGGGTTCTAATTTTCTATCTCAACAAATTCTCGTAGCTTCTGGTTGAACCAATCTTGAATTTCTAGTCTCGTTTGATGCCACATGTCCTTCTGTTAGTAGAAAAAAGGTCCCAATGATGGAACCATTTTTTGACACAAACCCAGCCAACAAAACCTAGTCGACAAGGGTTTCAACTCTGTCGACAACCAAACCACCGTGATCTCCCTGAGCACTGGCCCAGATAGATTTTACCCTGTCCAGCAACATCCGTAGAGTAGATGAAGTCTCACCTGAGATGTTCAAGGGAGATCTGACAGAACCAAGTTTCCACAGAATAGGAAAGGACAATGTGACATCAACTTAACAGCTTAGTGTAACATTAACAAATCTGACCATTCCCTTAGGCATTAATAGAATCATTCATCAAGTCACATCATTCAATCAAAACAGCAATAAACATATCATTGTGCAAACATATCCATTAAAATACCATCATTTAAAACAGGGAACCATTGCATCATAGATCCATGTCGTAGATTCACATAACATTCATCATTTAAGCACATAAAATAGTAAACATGAAAACGAAATGAACACAGTAATTCAGATTAACTTCTGCCTTGTCATATCACTTCTGCGCAAAAAACAATCCACGGGTCAACAACAAAGATTTCTCCAGGTCTCTAGTGCTCTACTTGCCAAGCTCTCTTTTCACTTGTAATTCAACAACTACTTATAGGCTTGTGCCTTTACATTCAAGGTCCACTTGGA
Organism: Pseudotsuga menziesii; assembly: GCA_001517045.1. NCBI lineage: Eukaryota > Viridiplantae > Streptophyta > Pinopsida > Pinales > Pinaceae > Pseudotsuga > Pseudotsuga menziesii. The sequence continues at coordinate 811,947 of LPNX011147451.1, forward strand.
CAACTTCCTAACTAACTCTTAACTGAGTTTACAAAATGATGACCAATATCCACAAAATATGGTCCAAAACTACAAAAGTGACACAAAATTACATAGAATATTCAATTTTTGTCTTGTGCACCATCCTCCACTTGCGCGGTGTCTTTGATATTGCGCAGCATCCGCAATGTTGCACAACTAATGTATCCAAAACCAGGGTAATTTTTAGGGGCAAATTTTTTTCTAATTGGTTATTTTTTTGGTTTTTTTTCAAAAAATAAATTCGCTATCTGGTCATTTTTAGAGTCTAATATCGCCTATATTTGCATAGAATATGTTTTTTTATCATAATATTCACCAAAATTTACACATTTCATTGTTAATTTTATCTTTCATATTTAATATTCTCCTACCTATCTATAAACATGTTTTTTCAATCCAAAACAATCGCCTAGAATACTATACTTAATTATAATATTAGAATCCTTACAAAATACCCTGTCCAAAACCCCTTGCCAACATCTCCACTTGTACAAATCTTGCATAACCAAAAAAATAAAGCCTATCATCACTCAATTTCTGATTGAAGGTACATAACTATAGAAAGTTGTTTAAATGATTAATCTATCTAATAAGTTTCAAAAGTAAAAGGGAAGACTATCTGTAAGGACTATCTGCTAAAAGGAGTAGATGTCATAACTTGATAGAGAGAGGGATAGTTAGAGTGTTGTAGGTTTAGGTTGGACACGTACAGTAGCCAACAAGATATCTCAATCTCCAAGGGTGAAGACCCCCCAGCCTTAGAGGCTACAAGTAGGACAAGGTTTACACAGGAAGCCTCAAAGATGAACACGATAACGGTCTTGTAGCAGTGGGAAAGTGCAATCCAACTCCAGTGGTCACAAAACAATCACAACCCAACTAAATTAATTTCAAACAGTCCACAACTCAACTAGGAAGAGCCACCACAATCCACGGTCAGCCCTAGAGGAAACCAAAGTTTTACATAATTTTTAAAATTTTGTAGCAAAGGAATCACTATTTTGATTTCTGTCAATAAAGAAACCACAGAATTCATATTACACTTACTAAGCATATGATAAAATTTTGTACAAAATGCAGCAAAGAATGCATATTACACTTAAAATTTTGTAGCAGACGAACCACTATTTTGATTTATGTCAATAAACAAACCACATAATGTTTTCGGTGCCTACGCTAAGCATATGATAACTTATGATAGTGTTTGTTGTTTTCAGTTATTATGTTGTTTTCACGAAAGCATTGATAAAATACCTGCAATAACACAGAATGTAGAACAAGAATGCAGTGAAACTTAAGTTACACCTCATGCAGTTCACCTCAATATATCCCAACATCTTAGCTTCAGCTTTCATGGTGTTAAATACCAGAATTAAAGCAAGTAAACGTTGGCCTGTGAAAAAATAAAACACCACCATTTCTCGGCAAAACTATTCGCGAGAGATAAAATGTGAAAATTTAGGTTAGGGGTCCCATTTTTTTTATTAATTTTTTTTTTTTTTTTTTTAGTAAATTAAATTTCGGTTTTTTTTGTATAGATAGAAATAACACCCGAGTTTTCTCCTAAGGTTTTCAATGAAAAGGGGAAGGACCCTAGTATTGGCAGTCATGTAGGTGGACCAAAGGAAGGAAGGAGGGAACCAAATAAATGCATCAAAAAGAAAGGAAATATTAGCGTATTGTGGTGGATGACATGAAGTTAAATAATGTAATAAGCATTGCTTCTAAGGAAATGATTGTGAGGTTTATTTGTAGAAGGATGGGGACAATGAGTTTGTTTCAATAGATTCAAGTGCACTATTAATCAATTTTAGCTTACCACATAAGGGATTTCATTTTCATCTAAGGTTAGATGTTGAGGTTACATCCAAACATAGTATTATTTCTAGTAGGTATCTACTGCATTTATACCTAGGTGGATTTACCGGTTACTTATTCAATTTACTTATATATCATTCAAGGTTCCATGTCAATAAGTAAGGATACCATAAGGATAAAATAGTTGTACAAAATTAGTCTATTTACATAGACGCTCTTATGATTCTACACAAGATATTTTCTATTTATGCTATTTGTAACTACTGGCATGATATGACTCATTATTGTTTCTTGCCTTACAAAGAGATCTATCATATGCATTCAAACAATTATTTCTTTTTTTTCTTGGTTGGATTTATGATATCTCTTCTTCTGGAAATCATATGGGCTAACATTTCTATGGTGGTATGCCTTACAAATCTACTTTCTTAATTGACATATCAATTAGGTAACCATGGATATTAGAATAATGAGAAGAGATATACGATGTTACATTTTCTCTATATGCTCTCCATAAGTTTGACAATTCAATACATTGGTTAAGGTCCTACTTGGAGAAACCCTACAAGAACCTATATAACCCTTTTAAATATTAATAATTTTCATCATTACCTCTTCCAACCATATGAAATTTTATACAGATAAAGGGAATTTGAACCATTAACCTATGTTTTTTAGACCAGTATTGTACAATTGAAACTATTCTCCTAATGAAAATCTGATAACTTGCTTGATGGACCATATCAATATGATGTGACCCCCGTCTCCTTATAAGTATAATTTTTAACCTACAATGCCAACCATCCATCTCTTTATAATTATAAATCAAATAGGTATATACCTAGTATTGTAGCTTCTAATGATGGAAATGACACCTTTATAATTCCTACAACACTTGTTATATGAATTAGTGAACCATGACAATATTGTTGCTAGATCAGAGAAAAAGATGGCTATATAGATCCAAAATTTCATCTAATCTATCCTTCAGTATTCCCTTAACCATCATCTCTAACTCAAAATGATTGACACCAAATGAAGTAACATATACTACCTTATTTTATGGGCACTGCAAAGGAGGAAAAGCTGTCATTTATCTTGCACTAGTGGAGCATATGAAGGAAAATGGTTGTGAACCAAATATTCATGCTTACAATCCTTTGATGAATGTATTTCACAAGGAAAATGACTTGATACAAATAAGGAGATTGAGAGGGTATACCATGAAATCGACCATGTATATTATCCTATTGTGGTGGATGACATGAAGTTAAATAATGTAATAAGCATGGCTTCTAAAGCATTTATTGTGAGGTTTATTTGTAAAAGGATGGGGACAGTGAGTTTGTTTCAATGGGTTCAAGTGCACTAGTAATCAATTTTAGCTTACCACATAAGAGATGTCATTTTCATATAAGGTTAGATGTTGAGGTTACATCCAAACGTAGTATTATTTCTAGTTGGTATCTACTGCATTTATACCTAGGTGGATTTAAAGGTTACTTAATCAAATTACTTATATATCATTCAAGGTCCCGTGTCAATAAGTAAGGATACCATAAGGATAAATAATTGTACAAAATTAGTCTATTTCCATAGACTTTATTATGATTCTACACAAGATATTTTCTCTTTATGCTATTTGTAACTACTGGCATGATATGACTCATTATTGTTTCTTTCCTTACAAAGAGATCTATCATATGTATTCAAACAATTATTTATTGTTTTTTTCTTGGTTGGATTTATGATCTCTCTTCTTCTGGAAATCATATGAGCTAAAATTTCTATGGTGGTATGCCTTACAAATCTACTTTCTTAATTGACATATCAATTAGGTAACCAAGAATATTAGAATAATGAGAAGAGATATATAGTGTTACATTTTCTATAAATGCTCTCCATAAGTTTGACAATTCAATACATTGGTTAAGTTCCTACTTGGAGAAACCGTACAAGAACCTATATAATCCTTTTAAATATTAATAATTTTTATCATTACCTCTTCCAACCATATGAAATTCTTATAAAGATAAAAGGAATTTGAACCATTAACCTATGTTTTTTAGACCAGTATTATACCATTGAAACTATTCTCCTAATGAACGTTTGATTACTTGCTTGATGGAGCATATCAATATGATGTGACCCCCATCTCCTTATAAGTATAATTTTTAACCTTCAATGTCAACCCTTCATCTCTTTATAACTATCAAATAAATAGGTATATACCTAGTATTGTAGGTGCTAATGATGGAAAGGACACCTTTCTAATTCCTACAATAGTTGTTATATGAAATAGTGAACCATGACAATCTTGTAGCTAGATCAAAGAAAAAGATGGCTATATAGATCCAAAATTTCCTCTAATCTATCCTTCTATATTCCCTTCACTATCATCCCTAACTGAAAATGATTGAAACCAAATGAAGTAACATATACTACCTTGATTTATGGACATTGAAAAGGAGGCAAAGTTGTCATTTATCTTGCACTAGTGGAGCATATGAAGGTAAATGGTTGTGAACCAAATATTCATACTTACAATCCTTTGATGAATGGATTTCACAAGGAAAATGACTTGATACAAATAAGGAGGTTGAGATGGTATACCATGAAATTGACCATTTACATTAGCCCATTGTGGTGGATGACATGAAGTTAAATAATGTAATAAGCATAACTTCTAAGGAAATGATTGTGAGGTTTCTTTGTAGAAGGATGGGGACAGTGAGTTTGTTTCAATGGCTTCAAGTGCACTAGTAATCAATTTTAGTTTACCACATAAGGGATGTCATTTTCATTTGAGGTTATATGTTGAGGTTACATCCAAACATAGTATTATTTCTAGTCGGTATCTACTGCATTTCTACCTAGGTGGATTTATCGGTTACTTGATCAAATTACTTATATATCATTCAAGGTCCCATGTCAATAGTAAGGAATATACCATAAGGAAAAAATAATTGTACAAAATTAGTCTATTTCCATAGACTCTATTATGATTCTACACAAGATATTTTCTCTTTATGCTATTTGTAACTACTGGCATGATATGACTCATTATTGTTTCTTTTCTTACAAAGAGATCTATCATATGAATTCAAATAATTATTTCTTGTTTTTTTCTTGGTTGGATTTAAGCTATCTCTTCTTCTAGAAATCATTTGAGCTAAAATTTCTATGGTGATATCCCGTACAAACCTACTTTCTTAATTGACATATCAATTAATGTAACCATGGATATTAGAATAATGAGAAAAGATATACGGTGTTACATTTTCTCTATATGATCTCCATAAGTTTGACAATTCAATACATTGGTTAAGGTCCTACTTGGAGAAACCCTACAAGAACCTATATAAACCTTTTAAATATTAAGAATTTTTATCATTACCTCTTCAAACCATATGAAATTCTTATAAAGATAAAAGGAATTTGAACCATTAACCTATGTTTTTTAGACCAATATTATACCATTGAAGCTATTCTCCTAATGAAAATATGATTACTTGCTTTATGGACCATATCAATATGATGTGACCCCCATCTCCTTATAAGTATAATTTTTAACCTACAATGTCAACCCTCCATCTCTTTATAATTATCAAACAAATAGGTATATACCTAGTATTGTAGGTGCTAATGATGGAAAGGACACCATTCTAATTCCTACAACATGTGTTATATGAATTAGTGAACCATGACAATCTTGTAGCTAGATCAGAGAAAAAGATGGCTATATAAATCCAAATTTTCATCTAATTTATCCTTCAGTATTCCGTTAACCATCATCCCTAACTGAAAATGATCGACACCAAATGAAGTAACATATACTACCTTGATTTATGGACATTGCAAAGGAGGAAAAGTTGTCATTTAGCTTGCACTAGTGGAGCATATAAAGGAAAATGGTTGTGAACCAAATATTCATACTTACAATCCTTTAATGAATGGATTTCACAAGGAAAATGACTTAATACAAATAAGGAGTTTGAGAGGGTATACCATGAAATCAACCATGTATATTATCCTATTGTGGCGGATGACATGAAGTTAAATAATGTAATAAGCATGGCTTCTAAGGCATTGATTGTGAGGAATTTAATTGTAGAAGGATGGCGACAGTGAGTTTGTTTCAATGGATTCAAGTGCACTCGTAATCAATTTTAGCTTACCACATAAGGGATGTCATTTTAATCTAAGGTTAGATGTTGAGGTTACATCCAAACATAGTATTATTTCTAGTAGGTATCTACGCATTTATACCCAGGTGGATTTATCGATTACTTGATCAAATGACTTATATATCTTTCAAGGTTCCATATCAATAAGTACGGATACCATAAGGATACAATAATTGTACAAAATTAGTCTATTTCCATAGAATCTATTATGATTCTACACAAGATATTTTCTCTTTATGCTATTTGTAACTACTGGCATGATATGACTCATTATTGTTTCTTGCCTTACAAAGAGATCTATCATATGCATTCAAATAATTATTTCTTGTTTTTTTCTTGGTTGGATTTATGATATCTCTTCTTATGGAAATCATATGAGCTAAAATATATATGGTGGTATGCCTTAAAAATCTACTTTCTTAAGTGACATATCAATTAGGTAACCAAGGATATTAGAATTATGAGAAGAGATATACGGTGTTACATTTTCTCTATATGCTCTCCATAAGTTTGGCAATTCAATACATTGGTTAAGGTCCTACTTGGAGAAAACCTACAAGAACCTACATAATCCTTTTAAATATTCAGAATTTTTATCATTACCTCTTCCAACTATATGAAATTATTATAAAGATAAAAGGAATTTGAACCATTCACCTATGTTTTTTAGACCAGTATTATACCATTGAAACTATTCTCCTATTGAAAATATGATTACTTGCTAAGATATCCCTCCAGTGGATTTTCAATGATGCCTACCTTACATCTACCACATATCATGTGATGCCCATCTATATCCTCCACCTCATTTATGTATTTGCATTGTTCAATGAACCAGTTTAGTGGTGGAAGTTTAGTAGTTTTTACACATGCCATGGGAATTTATATTTAGGTCATTGGAGAGTCAACGATAGGTGGAATATGAAATTATTGAGCCAAGTGATCTCTAATAATGTTATGGACATTGCAGTGCACCTTTGAGTAATATACTCACTCCCAAGTGAGATTTATTGAGTTCTAAAGGAAATGACGTTTCCCATACCTTCCAAGCCATTAAATGAGGTGATCGAAGGCAGTTCTAACTCCTAAAAATACATTGATATGTTAAAATGGTGGTCACAACTTTAACATCTTGATCTCCTATCATACTAACAACATATATTAGTTAGTCTACAGGTTGGGATATCTCCACATTAGAAAAAAATTTATATTTAACCCATAGAGCCTCCCTACTATGTAAGTTATAAATATCCTTGACAAGCAATAGAATAGAAGCTATAAACGCTTATGCAATAAGTAAAATAAGAATATAAGAAACTAGGACTCCCTACCACCATCCCCATAGCATATTCTATAATAAGGTTAATCCCAAGGGGGTCTTCCTATGAGCTTAACAAGTAACAATATTATATTATACCTAGGATTATAGGCTCATGCCGTGGTTATACATGCAACAAATTTGTATCAATATAGTATATTTCCAGGTCCATCTAGATATAAGATGCTATATATTCATGCATATTCTATTTTTTTTGTATTTTTTGGTTTTTACGTTTAAAAAAAAAATAGGAGTAACATAGGGGCCGATTTCATCTTGTGAAGGTCGTATTCTTAATTTGTTGGTTGAGTTTGGACTGTGTGGGACATGACATCGTATGGAGAGGTGTTGACGGGCAAATGTGACTTGCTCGCAACAAGGAGAGATAGCCCAGTCTGGGATCCTTAAACAGGCTCCAAGCTGTTTGGGATGGCTATCCTCGATGGGTTTTATGGCTCCTTTAGCCAATGAGTTGATCTAAATGAAATCTAAAAGATAAAATAAAATCTAAAAGATCAAACTAAATCAAATCTATAAGAAAACTAACAACTAATCTAAAATAAATGAAACTAATAAACTAACTAATACTAACATAAATCTAATTAATGAAATATAGAATCTAACTAAATAAAAGATCACAAAACATAAGATTATAGAATCAAATGCTGCCTGGAAGTATGGGAGAACTTTTTACGACTTTTTTTCTATTTTTTTAAATAAAAGAAAAGATCAAAATCTAACTTTAAATCTGATTATTAGATACAAGTAGAATCATCTGCTTATATCGATATCAGAGCATAAAGATAATCTAAATTCTAACAAAATAAACAAAAGACAGAACTTGGCCAATATAATATTCTTTTTACTGGTTTCTTTACCTTAACAGATGCAAATAGAAATGATTATAAATCTGAAACGAGAAATCATTCAATCTTCAGATATTAATAATATTTCTAGTTGGATCTGTTAAGGTAAAGAAACCAGTAAAAAGAAGATTATACTGGCCAAGTTCTGTCTTTTGTTTATTTTGTTGGAGTTTAGATTATCTTTATGCTCTGATATGGATATAAGTAGATGATTCTACTTGTATCTAATAATCAGATTTAAAGTTAGATTTTGATCTTTTATTTTATTTAAAAAAACAGAAAAAAAAAAGTCGTAAAAAGTTCTCCCATACTTCCAGGTAGCATTTGATTCTATAATCTTATGTTTTGTGATCTTTTATTTAGTTAGATTCTATATTTCATTAATCAGATTTATGTTAGTATTAGTTAGTTTATTAGTTTCATTTATTTTAGATTAGTTGTTATTTTTCTTATAGATTTGATTTAGTTTGATCTTTTAGATTTTATTTTATCTTTTAGATTTCATTTAGATCAACTCATTGGCTAATGGAGCCATAAAACCCATTGAGGATAGCCATCCCAAATAGCTTGGAGCCTGTTTAAGGATCCCGGACTGGGCTATCTCTCCCTGTTGTGAGCAAGTCACATTTTCCCGTCAACAAATTGGCGCTAGAAGGAGGGCTGAGTAGATGACAAGTTAATCTACTGGAGCTATATCATTGATTAATGGCTTATGTTCTGATTTGGAGATGTTTTTCTTGAAAAATCATTTTTGATGCTCCAGCAAGGATAATTGATCTTTTAACAGAAAACAAGTTTAATGGTGAGGAAGTAACATCTGCATATGAACATGTTTTACAATTTATTGATCATTGTATCTTTCACAAGATTACTAATAAAGATGTCATGTGCATATTTTTTACTCTTACTTTTGAAGGACGAATCAAGAATTGGTGTGAAACCTTGCCGGTAGCTTCTATCCATTCTTTTGAACATTTAATTAGTGAATTCTTAGTTTCTTTTGGGGATTATGATTTCATTAGTTTGAGCACTAAATTAAAAAATTTAAGGAAAGACAAAGATGAATCAGTGGACGACTTCATTAACAGATTTTTTCATCTTTGTTATATGTTTCCTTCGAAATATATTCCTTGTTTAAGTGAATGGTTTCATCATTTGTTTCTTTCAAATGAACAAGATTTAAAAGCTAATCAATCTGAATTTTTATCGAATGATTATTCACAGGTTGATTTTTCTTTTCATGAAAATTCTGAAAATTTAGAAGTGGAAGAAAACCAACCTTGTATGACAATGTTTTTCACTTTGATGGATGTGGATTTTAAAGAACATGATACTTCAAATTATGATATGTCCATATCTTCATTGAATGAGAAAGAAGTTTATGAATAAAATTGTCATGTTTTAAAAGATACTACTTCTTTTTCAGAAACGAAAGAAATTGAATCTAAAACTTCTAGTTTGGCTAAAGAGATTCGAGATTCATCTTGTGGAGATCTTATCATTGATCATTTTATCAAATCTCCATTAATTCCCGAATCTTCTTATTCTAAAGAATCCAGTGACTTTCTATCACATTTATATTCTTATGATGAACATAGTAAGGTCTCAGATAACTTGTTATGTTCAGATTTTTCCATAGATCGTGTCATGGATATTAATCAGTCTATCCTAGAAGAAGAAATCAAACCACCCATAGACTCATCTTTTGAAGAGGAACTATTCAATGAAGAGTCTTCTTGTGATAATCTTTCTTGTCCACGAAAAGAATTTCATTTCCTTAATGCTTCAACATATTTTTATTTGTACCCAGATATTTTTAATCAAGAGGCAATGCATAGTTCATATTCTTATGACTTTGATTTTACATTGTCACAATCTTATGAGGTACAATACAATCATGATTTGCATTTAGAAAATGAAGAAATTAATCTTTCTTCCCATGAAACATTTTCTCAATTATATACATGGGAATTAGGAAATATTCAAACAAGCAGATTTGAAGAAGTCTCTTATGATTCATCGAAATTCTTAGATTAACAATCTTATCATGATCAGTCACTTGAGTTTGAAAATCAATATAAAACAGGTAAATTCAATGATTATCATCATCATATTAATAATTTATATCTTACAATTGAAGATAATTTTCCACCTACCTTGTTGAATTCCATTAGTTCAGCTCAAGCTAGTGATTCTGAGGAATTTAATCCCTATCGAATTGATCAGGATATTAATCATAATGCGGAAAACACTCTTGAATTTGAATTTAAGAAAATTAAATCTGAATTAGATGATCTTTTTAAACGATGTGTTTGTTTGCAATATGATATTCATAGGGAGAAAAATCTACAGGAAGGATTGTTGAACTTTGAGTTTCTTTCACATGATTCTGTGCACAAAAATTTAGCACAAGACTGCCACGATATATCTCTCTCATTACCATATTCTTTCGAACAATCCTATTTTATTAATCACACATATTATGATAGGATTGCAGATTGGCTCGAGAGATCTTTTCTTGCGAAGTTTCCGGAGAATGGTAAGGTTGCATTTACTTTGTTTTTTGAAAGTCAAAAGGGTAAGTCTAACTTGTTCATCCTTGGTTTCAAAATACTTCAATTCTTATTACTAACTCTCATTTCGTTTGATTTTGCAGGATGGGAGTTATTACGATGGCTTCATTGGAAATATACGTTTACTTAATTTGTAAATATTTAATTAGTTTGACATAGGTTTAGATTTAGATTAATTTATGTTTGTTTTTTTTTAATAAATGCAAGTAGGAAGATAAATGATAGTATTGAAAATGAAAATGAGATGGCCACGAACATATGAAGGGATGTATTCCTTACCCTCTCTCATTTTTTTGCTTTTCTTTACATTCCTCTTCAGAAACATTTATGTTTAAGTATATTCTTAATTGCAAAATTATAAAACTTTGTCATGAAATGTTTGAATGGAATTAAAAAGGGTTTTTGATCTCATAACTGCAAAACTTTAGTTGAACTTTCACACTTCTTTATTTCTTTTCAATAAAGACCTTATTAAATCAAATTTCTCACGATTTATTAAGAACAAGCACTGTCATCACTAACTTTTATTTAAGTTAGTTGTATAGTTGAGAGACTTTGATTTACATTTGGTCTTAGTTATTTTTAATAAGCAAACACTGGAGGGTGATTCTGAACCTATCCAGTGAATGGCCAAATTCTGAAAGTTTTCTTTCAGTAATTTGCTGAAAGTGAACTTTTGTAAATACTGTAAATACTATACATTTGTAAATTTTTTATTTTTTTTTGGCTGTAATTTTTGCTTTTGTTTTTCTCAAAACCAGAAAATATTAAAATTTTGGGAAGCTTTCTGTGTCACAAGCTCACAATCTGATTGCAGAAAACATTCAAGCTATTAAAAAAATGTCTTCACTTCAGATTTGAAAAATATGTACAAGAAACAAAAACTGTTGTAAAGAAAAGAAGAACACTAGGCAAAGACTGAGATTGTGTTTTATTTCTTTTATCATTATCCCCAGATTTGCTGAAATTCATAGATCATGAATTCATCCTTACTAGGAATATCATTACTTAGTCAGAAGTCAGCCTTGGGAAAACAATTGAAAGTCAGATACGAAACCAGTAATCTCTAAGTCCTTTATGCTATCCTACTCGTAAAGAGTTTCCAGATACATTCCCCCATTATAAGATGCAGATCTTTAAATAGATAAGCACTCAAGATTTTGGGTATGAAACCTTCTTTAATTTATTTGTCCAGGGATATAAGCCGTTGGGTAAAAAAGGGTTAAAAAGACGTCCCTTTCGAGGCTATGGACGCCTGCTGGATGGAGTGGCTCCATCTATGACCAATTTGGATTCCAAATCATAAGTACCATATTTGTACAAAACTATAAGAATCCATAAGTCATCCCATACTCGTAAAGAGTTTCCAATGCTGCTTACCCTTAATAAATTCAGAAGTCCTAAATGCTCATATGTTGAAATTTTATCTTGGGACAAGAATGTTGGGATTGACGGTTAAAAGTTAACCCTTTCGAGGCTATGGATGCCTGCTGGCTGAAGGGATAGAACTGTAGTATCGATACTAAATCTATAAATGTTGGTTAGTTATCAGAAGTTCTTTGAATTCCCAGAGCTAATTTCTTTCCAAGTTCTGAATTTTCCGAAAAACTCTAAAATTCGTGCTATTCCTGAAAGTAATTTTTGGATAATCATAAAAGACTTGAAATCAAGCATAGTCCGACATTTAGTGTTATAAAAAAGACACAGTTTTCTGATTTCTGTATTAAAAAAGTTTTAATCTGATTTGAAGGCTGTCTTTTCTTCTTACTTCAAGATATCTGATCAGATGGTGTGTTTGTACAGAGATAACTGCTTCACCCCATGAGTCGCCATATGTTGGCCTCCCAACAAGATCCCTTTCCAAGATGCAAAGGAAAGGGAACCCACCAGAGATAAGTTTTGAAAATTTTTGAATTTCTGTAGCTGTTAGCTTTTAGCTACAAAATTGCCATACGAGACTTTTTCCTTGGTATTTTTTCATTATTCTTTTGGTTTTGACTTTGTAATTATTTTCTTTTGACTTCTGTAAATATATTTTTTGAAAAGATAAACATTTAAAAAAAAAAAAATCGTTCAAAGCGTGTCTTAACCAAAGGATGATCAGTTCTTCACTCAAGACTAGTAGAACTTGGAACCTGCACAGCACAATCACAAGCTTAATCAAATATTTGAATAATGAAACTTAACAAAGAATGGAAGTCAAATCATAGATGTATATCTATCAATTATGTTAAAGTATTGCATGATTTTGTCATCAGAATTCTATCGAAGACTAAGATGACAATTATAACATCATGAATGCTTTAACATGTTATCTTTACCCTATCTTTTGATCTTCTATTCATTTTGCTATCCTATGGGTCTTTGACATTATGGATGTTTCATTTCATTTTGATTTGTTTTAATTTCTTGAAAAATGGGATTTCGCTTCAATAAGTTATCTACTTATGTTTATTCGACATGAGATGAACATTAGGAGATATGATACATTTTTATTTTGAGATTATTTACATTGCTATTCGACATATGAGATTCTCGTTCTGCGTGATGTTAAATATCTCTTTGCATTTATCATTCGATATGACTAAGCTCTAAGAAGTAGGATTCATCTAAATCATCATGATGATACGAATATCAGTGCTATCACGTTATGAACTGATTAGCTGCCACCTGCCATTTAACATGAAGTCTACTTAATAGAGCAGTTGTACTCACCTGTACTCGCATCATAACTTCTGTGACAGAAAGAGATGGTTCTCGATAATCCCATCTCATGTCAATTCATTGCGTCGAGCAGGGCTTAGTCCTCTTCATTTCGAGCATTTCTGAGTACAGAGTTTTGTTTGCTCCTGATCTATGTTTCGAATAAGGGTTAGGGTTTTACTCGTATGTTCCTGATGCTACGAACCCTGTACATTTCTCAGAAAACTATGTGACATTGCATGACTTCTGTTGAGTTTAAAGATTATGGTAAGCCGAATTTCTAACCAGGGTTTAGCTCAGTCCATTTCTCATTTTTTTTGTATTCAGACTAGTAAAGCTTTGTCTCTGTCAAGTCTTTGTGCTCTGAGCACAAACAATGGTTTCATCATACGTTTCTGCTTGCAACATCTAGGGTTTTTATCAACTCTATATTGTGAAAGCTTAGCAACATTTTGCTATGTTAGCTGAGTACGGGAAGTTTGAGGGCTCACATTGATCCTTAGTGTAATGCCCTGGTTTTGACCCCGTTACATTAAATGTACATGATGTATATATTGTAATGATCATGGTGCGGAGCTAAAGGCCAAAGCCCCACCATTGATCAGTAATGCTGTGTTTTGGATTTAAATTTGTCACCGAGGGTATATCGGGGCATCTGGCATATATTATGTTGGCCATCATGTAAATATGCATCATAATTAATTAATGGGCGCAACCAGCTACGGTTGCGGCAACTAAATCGAATGGGGCATGATTTCCAAAGGATAAGGGGGGGGGGATATTTAACCTATGGGTCAATGGGGAAAAGCCAAATGTCTATGAGAAGACCCATCAAGCTGTCAACTACCTTTCTTGTCTTTTTCTCCAATCATTTATTTCTGCCAGAATGTGGTTGAGTTAGTTATTGCATGGAATAGGAAGAGTATGGGCAAAGAAATTCGAATTGGGCAAAGACCCATTTTTGGAAAAACGTGTTATGACTTCCTTGGCAAGGAAAATGCCCAAAAACGTATGCCATTCTGCTATGCATCCACGTTTTTAAGTTTTCCTCACGTTTTGGGAGCAGCTGGAGTTTTTCCTGTGTTTTTCCTTCCACGTTTTTGGCTGTTGGTTTCATTTTTCCCATGGATGGGAAGTCGTTTTTGTAGTGCTGGGGATTGGGTTGTCTTCCTCACATTTTTGGAGCTGCTAGTGCATTTTCCATTCACGATTTGGTGGTTTCATGTGTTTTTACCATGGCTGTGAAGGGCCATTCACGTTTTTGACTGTCTCAGCGACTATGGGCCTCACGCACAGGCTATTTGGGACGTTTTTCCCTGCTGAGAGTTATGCTCACTGATAAGCTTCAGGACTGTGTGTTTTTCTCCATATTGTGATCCATTTTTGTTGTTACATTTGGGGATGTGTAATTCGTTTTTCCCTATTTAAGCTGTGAGAGTTGAATTGATTGCCTGAGTGCAATTGTTGGTCTTTGGACTGTGTGAGGAGTAAGGGTGTTGGCTTGGTTGCTTGATAAACCTGGTG
>LPNX011147451.1:827877-848303 GCA_001517045.1 Pseudotsuga menziesii
CACAGGGACGTGACACTTAGGGTTTAGTTGAGTATGTCTCAGTCTGGTTCACACATTATCGTCTGGACTAGTTTCGGTTTTGGTTCTAAGTTCATAAATCCCAAACTCTAGTCTGTGTAACACATTTAGGGTTTGATTTGGAAAATGGGACTAGTTCAAATCCTGTAAAGAAGATCTCAGTCTGGGCATTCTGGGAATTCACCTGGCGATTTGGTTCAGCAAAATTTATAACAACGAATTTCTGGTAAGTTTAACTCTGCTATACAACTTAATAATCGATTCATGGAATACAAATGACCGTGAATTTCATTTCTGTTTTGGATTTCATCTCTGTTTTTGTGAGCTTGCAAAATTCTCACTTTGGTCAAACTTTGATTTGTACAGTCTGAATGATAAGGTTTAGTTTTAAATTCCAGATTGAGAATTCATTTGCTTGATACTGAGATAACATTGTTCAGAAACGATTATGGTAATCCCTAGACTTCATTTTCATAAGTCTTGGACAGAATTATATCATATAACGATGGTTTCTTTGAGAGTTACAGTTTCGATATCTATTGCATGCTTATTGAAAAGATACCCATTCAAGAAGTCTCTCTAGGACGGCCCAGTCTTTTGGTAAAACATAATTCATTTCACGTTTCTGGAAATAATTCTTTACATTTTCTGAGAAGACTGAAATGAACTCAGGGTTTGCTTGAATTGTTTGCAAATCTGGAACTTGACTCGTCTGCTGGAAGCGATTTGATATGAATATTCACATTTGCCTGAATTTAAGACTGGTCATGTATCGTTTCAATTTTCAAAATATGTGAAAAATGGTGAACAGAGCAAAATTAATATTAGTTTTGTTAATAAGAGAAATGCTAGGATTTCTTCAAGATTAACCAGGAATCAGAGTAGGAAACGAAAATGAACCTGAGTTTGTAGATTTGGATCAAGTCAATGATCCAACCTCCTCTGCAGCTCAAGCTATGCTGGATCTAAAGGATCGGCCACCTGCAAGCTCTCCTGCACCCTTTGAAAAAGTTAGACCTGAAATTGATGATGAATCAGATAATGATTGTGAAGATGTTGTATAAGACTGTTTAGATTATAAAGCTCAAGTTCAGAATCTTAAAGATAATGTGGCTGAATTATATAAAGAGAATCTAAAACTAAGAAGGCAGAAAAGATTGTTAACCGAGAGCTATGAATTAGAAATTGCTGAACTTAACAAAAAGATCAAGAATAATGAACCAGAACAAATATACAACAGTTCAAGCATTAACATCATTATAAATTATGAGGGGCAATCAGCCTCCAAGAGCAAAGCAAATTCATAATGTCAGGTATGCATATTCTTTTATGTCCAATATTATAATTTCATCTTTTCAGTATTGTTTTCTGATATCATTATTTTAATGATCAAACAGGCTGATTCGAGGATTATGGAGTAGATGAGCATGTGGAGCACTCGTGGCTGGAATGGAGGAAGCAGTTGTGACTCGTATGATGAGGAAATATTCGATGTTAATATTTTGAGTGACTTTTTGAAATTCAAATTCATAGGTGTCTTTTTTGGAGATATGTACTCTTAAAGTATCTCGGTCCCTTGATTTTTGCAAAACATTTCTATGTTCAGCATGATTTGTTAATGACTCATCTCTTCCCAAGAAAGACTATTTAAACAATTCTTTGGGAAGAGTAAAGGGGGACTTTTGGGTTAGCAGTAGCACATTTTGAAGATACAGTTTGTCACATTGGAAGTACATTTGGACTAGTCAGCTATCAAATGATTTTGTAGCTTGTTGATTTCATCTTTTGACTTTCCACAATTGGTAAACTGTAATATTTTATTTTCAGTTAATGCAAAGTGAATGATTTCCCTTTTTGTTATTTATTCTGAAAAGATTCATCTTGTCTCTGGTTACCTGAATTTGATGACAGTTAGTTGTTATACTGAGTTTTATCATATGCAATGATTTGTATTTGATTTTGAGATTTGAATAAATTGTTTAAAAGAATGATTTCTGATTTAAATACATTTTATTCAGATTTGACTCACACATTAAAATATTGCTGTCAAGTATTGGTTCTTTAATGCTATTATCCAACTAGAAATATTATTAATATCTGAAGATTGAATGATTTCTCGTTTCAGATTTATAATCATTTCTATTTGCATCTGTTAAGGTAAAGAAACCAGTAAAAAGAAGATTATATTGGCCAAGTTCTGTCTTTTGTTTATTTTGTTAGAATTTAGATTATATTTATGCTCTGATATGGATATAAGCATATGATTCTCCTTGTATCTAATAATCAGATTTAAAGTTAGATTTTGATCTTTTCTTTTATTTAAAAAAACAGAAAAAAAAAAAAGTCGTAAAAAGTTCCCCCATACTTCCAGGCAGCATTTGATTCTATAATCTTATGCTTTGTGATCTTTTATTTAGTTAGATTCTATATTTCATTAATCAGATTTATGTTAGTATTAGTTAGTTTATTAGTTTCATTTATTTTAGATTAGTTTTTAGTTTTCTTATAGATTTGATTTAGTTTGATCTTTTAGATTTTATTTTATCTTTTAGATTTCATTTAGATCAACTCATTGGCTAATGGAGCCATAAAACCCATTGAGGATAGCCATCCTAAATAGCTTGGAGCCTGTTTAAGGATCTCGGACTGGGCTATCTCTCCCTGTTGCGAGCAAGTCACATTTTCCCGTCAACAAGAGGACACAATCTTGTTTTTTAGGAGGATTTGTGTATATTGGGGGTGCTTACTTTCTGTTGGGCGCATATCCTTACAGTTCCACATCTACAGTGATCCCCACGCTTCATCTGGGACAATATCAAGGGTTGTTACAACCAAAATGGGAGTTGTAATCCATCTTGACACCTACAAGAATCTACTACAGCGTTGTTTGGTACTCTCATTGTAGTCTTTCTTCTTGTTACGACTGTGCATAACATTTTTGGGTAGTGAAGGAGGGTGCTGCAGCATAATAAGGGAGTCTGTAAACTTATTTGTCACTCACGGTGCTGAGAAGAAGGAGATTTGGGTTGTTTTGTTGAACACGAAACATAGTTTTGAGGATTTGTCTATACATTTGCTAAGAAAAATAGAGACACCAAAGAAGGGCACGCCCAGGACAGGTTAGAGTTAAAGTAATTTCAGATTTGCTTTTCCACCTTAGAACTATTGTTACAATCATTATAAAATCAAAGTTATATGAATATGATATTTTGGGTTTATTTTACTTGTTATTTATGCAAGCAATCTCTATTGCATTTACTGTTCACTGTTAGCGCGATGAAAATCAATATCTGAAGATTATAGTCAATATACAAGCCAAACATTACACATATCGACAGTACATTGAATACAAAAAACCAACTAAGAATATTTGGCACAACTCAGTGGTATTTTTGACAAGTATTTTTACGAAACCCATTAACCAAATTACATAAGAAAATAAGCCAAAAAAGAAGTAGGATTTGATGGGGGTCATTATAGTTTACTATCCAAAGCATACCCCCCTTGTATAAAAATCGAACCCTATCACTTCCTTTAGATAAATATTGTTCATTGGTCACGGTCTCATCATATTGAGTGGAGATGAGAACTGTGTGAATGTACAAAGGAACCATGCACCACTATCATTTTTGTACTCAATGGTTACTTGTGTTTTTCCATCGGGCCTCAACCAGGAGTAGGTTCCATTCATTCTGAATTCTGTGAGCTTTGCTCCCAGCTTGGTAGCCAACACATGGGTGGGAGGAATT
This sequence comes from Pseudotsuga menziesii, assembly GCA_001517045.1. Classification (NCBI taxonomy): domain Eukaryota; kingdom Viridiplantae; phylum Streptophyta; class Pinopsida; order Pinales; family Pinaceae; genus Pseudotsuga; species Pseudotsuga menziesii. The sequence goes on from LPNX011147451.1 coordinate 831,645, forward strand.
AAATAATGGGTTTCATTAGTTTTATAACTATTCCAATAAATGGTAGTGACCCGCATACCATACCTCACACTGACTACCATCTATACTAACAAATCACGACCTAGTCAAGTAGTACACAATTAGGTTGCCAACACATTTGCAAACCCTCATGACATCATTAATAACCCATATTATTTCATGGTACCTTCATACAATCACTTGGGACCCTTAACATTCCTCAAGGAAATTTCATCCAGTTACAACAGTCCTAGCAGGCTTAAGACATGTCACAACAACCCTTAGCAGGCTTAAGACAAGTCATGGGTTTCTCTAGCAGACTTACAATAGTCACAACCCTATTTTAGGGGTCTCTAACAGTCATGCCTCAACCTAAGGGCTTCCAAATAGTCACGACACAACCCTAAGGGATTCCAAACAGTTATGACCCAATCCTAGGGCTTCCAACAATCACGACCCAGTCCAAGGAGATCAACACAAGTCATGAATCAAATCCTAGCATCCTACAAAGGTCACGACTTAGTCCAAACAATCCAAATAGGTCACGGTTCAATCCAGGAATCCATAGCAGGTTGAGAGGAGGCCATGACTTGCTCATAAACAATAGTTGCAATAAAGGCTAGGTAGCAGCCCAATAAAAAACACACTTTAGCAGCAGCAAGAACTTTAAACGTCAATCCAATTAGCAACATGAACCCCTCGACGTCAAGCCAAAGAGAAACAACAAGCCCTGGGATAGTTAATGAATCGAATCTCTATTTTTCTCTTGTCAAGACACACACAATGAAACCTTAGGACTTGAATTTATAATCTTGACAAGTCTTCTAGAAGGATCACCCTTCTTGCCCTACCTTTTAGGAGAGTTACCAAAATAAACATAAAATAATATTACGTTGACTTAGGATAGGGTACCTGTTATCACCCAATAATTTTCCTATTGTTGTGGTAGGAGAATCACTGGGGTAACCATTTCAAACCAAGATTTAGACTGTAATCTATACTTTATAGTTAGAGAGGTATCTCTCTTTGTCACATGAACATTCACATATATATTTGGCTTTAAGTAAGCTTTCGGAAGGCTATATTTCTGATAGGGAACAAATTTGTTGGTAAATTTAAATATTGTAAGACATACAGATATCAAATACCATTAGGCAATGGAGTCATAGTCTGAATGATTCAAGGATATTATAGCAAATAATGAGCAGTGATTTTCCTTTTGTAATCTGAGGCAAAGTGAGTGTAATATTCATTCAAATATCTTTAAGTGGTGATAGGAGAAAGGAGAAAAAGTCCAGTGCAGCAAGAGGCACCTATCTATGGATGAATCTCTTGAAAATACCTTTAGCATAAACATGAAATAAGGGTAATGATAGAAATGGAGCATCTAAAAAGGATGAAATCCACAACAATCATTACAGACACATTATGAATGCTATATCTGATGAAAGGAGTGCTTAATAAAATGAAATCCTCACATACAACTAGAAAGAATTAGCAGAATTTACACATATGAAAACAACGCAAACAAGAAACACAAACTGAATACTAAACACTGTGATGAATCTCAGAAACTTAGAGAAACACTTTTCATTAACATTTCCAAGAAAATTTACAGAGCTACAATCCAAGCATAGAGGCTTCAAAAATGAAAGTTGAACCCTTCCTCCTTCGTAGAGGTTACATTTATTGGGTAATTTACCCCTGAGATGTATCTCAAAACATGGCATCAAAATTAGTTACATTGCGGGAATCAAACCCGAAAGTACGTCCTAAATCCTAATAAACTTTGACGTGGTAGATGCGTCGTTCCCACAAAACATTTTGGGAAGGCACGTTGTGCAGTGCGTGACCAATAAAAAAGGGAAATATCGACATCTGAGGCTTTCTGGATCGCTTGATGAAAAAGACAACTCCGAGCATATTTCTAATAGACTACGACTAACTCATTTACTAGCGGGCCTTCCAGGTTGATGATTGCTCAGTCTATGTATATGTTTCCACTGCTGATCTGTAGGGGTGGCCATCTCAAATAGATCCTTTAGGAGAACATCCAGGCCAATCAGGGGGCTATGGCCAATAGCAGGGAGATCTGATTTGACAGTCCTAAATTGAGCCAACAACTCAAAGTCCTCGTTGATTTTATCGATGATTACCTCTCCTTTATTCCACCTTTCATACCCTAAAACTTTGCACGGTTTAGTATTGCCCAGTTTAGCAGTTAGACATATTTGCTCTAAGGGATCATCTTCCCCTCTGGACCCCAAAACACAGGCAACCCTTTCTGAAATAGGGGCTAGAACAATTTGTTGAACTTTTTTGCGCCTTGTTAAATAATTTCAATCCTATTAAGTGCAATCTGCAACATGTTGTGTTTTGTGGTCATCATACTCGCTTCCACCAGAATTGATATCCTGTCAGTAATCCCCAAGGAAAGTAGTTCTTTCCCAGAGGCTGAGTTCATAACAACAATCGCCTTCTGGGCATCCTCCCTAGGATTTTGTGCTAGACTTTCCTATATGACTTTACATCTTCTTATTGCTACCATAGCAGCCTTTTTATGCTCATCCACCATGACCAAATGCTTTCCTAATGAGGTAATATCCTTTATCAATGCATCCTAGAGAAAATGTTTAGCCCCTTGCAGGGGAATTCAAACTATGAACCTTTCCTCAAACTTGGATACCTTCTCTTTGAGATTCCTGATCTCTTCAGCATATTCTTCACTTTCCTTAGCAGTGATCATGTCCTTGAGCTCTTGATTGGCCTCCTTCAATTAAGTGATTTCCAGGTCCTTTGGGGACATGTCAGACATATATTTGATCACCAAAGCAATGGGTGATCTATCCTTAGGTGTGCTATAGTCATTTAATTCATCAATTCTATTCTGCATTTTTTGCTTCTCTTCTTACCATGTGTGCTTTTCAACCTTCAACACATCAAGGAGGCCTTTCAGATCCAAAACTTCATCCTGCAATGTCTCAATCTCCCCTTGTAACTGCACGGTCTGAGGAGGTAGTCGGATTTCTTTCATATGTGTATTTCTTTTATTTTTGTAAGCCTATATCTTGGCTAGTGGCTTAGATGGTAAAATAGGTTTCTCTATTACCACTGGCTGCTTAGATGCAAGGGGCTGTTGTAAAGCATTATGTGTTGTTAGGTTTTCCACTTGGTCATTCAGGAGTTTCACCTGCAGGTTCCAAACCTTGTTTGTTTCCTTTTCCTGCTTCAATTGGGTCTCTAGTTTAACCACGCTTTGCTGGGAACTGAGATGGGCTAATGATTCCTTATTCAGATCAGCATAGATGAGATCGCTAACTCCCTTATGGAACACAATATTATATGGGATTGAGAACCGATCCATCTTGAACTCGACCTATGAAACTAATTCCTCATTAGCGATGGCTAGGTTCAGGGAGTTTGTTGTAAGAATCCTGGTAGTACTGAAAGAGACTTTTCTTCCTAATAGCTTCCTTAGCTCCTTGGATTGCTTATGAGTCTCATCCTTGGATTTCTATTTGATCTGCACATATGTGGTCAATATTTTATTTACAGTATTAAATTTCCTTTCAACAGCAGAGGAAAAATAATACTTCTGATAAATGAGTAGAGACTCCTCACCCCCTTTCTTCATTGATTGTGTGGTTCCTGGGGGATTTCTCTCCGAGTGTGTATTGGTTGGCTTTACAACCACTAGTGGCTATGCGATCACCATCTAATTTGAAACCTTTCCCCCAGCAAGGTTCACTGAAACAAGCTCCTCCTCTATCACTGTCTTGAGGGAATCAGATTCAAAATTAAACTCTTTCTCCAAGTTGATTACATCCTCCTCTACTTCTATCGTAGGCTTCTTTCTAGGGATGTGTTCATCACATTCCATACTCTCCACCTCTAACCAAGACCTTCTGCTACTACCATCATCGTTTAGGGGCAAGGGAGTATCTGGGACCATACCTTGCACTTCTTTAGTAGCCTGAATTTTCTTCGTAGGACTCCAATAAAAATCATAGGAAAGAGAAATTGCCTCCTGGGACAAGTTGAGGATCATGGAGTGAATAATTACTAGCCTCTGCACCTAGGCCCTCCTCTAGGAAATGATCCCCTTAGTATCGTAATTATGTGCATGAGTCACCTGAAAGTTCATGGCATTCAAAAATTGGTCCACCATTGGTAACGCTGCTAGCTTCTTCACAATGAAGGGCCCAAAAATAATAGGGTATATGATCCAAGAGTCCTTCCTGTGAACAGTAAAATCCTCCTCATCGGTAGAAAATATTCTGCCTGATCAATTCTAGTGTGAATACTAAGGGAGTTGGGTAAACCGGTAGCATGAAAGGGGCAGCCAAAAAACTATATACCCTGATAATTGAATACTTCTGCATCAGGAACCAATCTCTAATACCCTCTTACTGCAAGGAATCCTTCATGTATTCTAATGTCCTCTTATCTTTAGGGTTGAATAGTCTAGAGGTGATGAGGACAATTCTATCAATGAACAGGGTGTAATATCAATACTAGATCTTCTGGAGAGATCAAGGCTAGTCTTTGAACACCTCTGGTCCATGTCCTCAAGGTTCTGCTAGTTGGAACTGACTATGATGGAAAATAGATACACCCGGTATCTAAAGTGCTTATAGAAATGAAGCTTCTCAAGTTTGGAATTGATTTCTCAGGCCAAGAACTCATCAAACTTAATTCTTGCTTTAGATTGACTCAGGTAAAGGAGAATTCCTAGCATTACTTCCGAGACCATGATATCACTATTAATACCTAGGATTTGACTCAAGAGGAGATGGTTGATATGACAGGATTTATGAACAATTCAGAGGAGAGTGGGGTGATAAGGGTCTCTAAGGGAACTGGGGTCTTGAAAATGGTATGGAACAATTTATTTTTGTATTCTAGGTTGGCTTTCCTGAACACCTGTAGAACCTCTGATTCAGTGAAGGGGATTAGGGCCTGACATTGGGATTTGGAGAGACCCAGGGAATCCCTGATAGATTTTGGTGTAAATATGCAAACAACATGGGAGTGGGTATCATCTAAGATGGCCTTCCCAATGGTGGAATAATTGGAGGCTACCCTTTGGACAATATCTGGGAAATGAGGCAATTGTTCTAATGTGAACCCTATTAAGGATGACTTTAAATTTGCCAACAGTTCCAACTAGTCTCCGGAAGGTGACAACAAAGCATTATGGGCATCACTAACACTGGACAACCGCAAACAAAGATCATAAGCGTTGTAAATTCAATCACAGATGATCTCCTCGGACGGGTCAAGGATTTTTGTAGTCAAGGCCATGGAGGAACTGTCAATTGGATGAATTACATAACTCAAAAGTGTTGATAAATGATGAACAAGTACCTGGTGGTGAGGGTCAACACTTCTGGAGGTTGCAATTGTATCCAGCTAACTCGTGCTTGGAGGACATCAGATTTGCAGGGTGGTGGGAGTATTAACAGACTATTAATGTCAAGCTGATTATCCTTATAAACTATCGCAATTTGTAAACGGACCTTTCTAAATCCAATATTCGAGCGCAATATCTAATGGGGAGGGGCCCACCAAATTTCGCAATTTTTTTTTATCTTCAGAGTTATATTAATGAGTTAAAAACTTAAATATCTTGGCCTTATTATAAAACTAAAATATTATGTAATTGATGTTTGGATTTGGTTATTATAAGGTTGAAGCTTGTATGGTGTAATATATGGTTGTCATGTGCTGGGAAAGGCTATTTTGGAAAGCATATGGGTGTACTACATGAATATTTCTAATCGTATATTAGAAGGAAGTTGAGAGGCCAACTCTCAAGGAGCCAATTCGAGAAATTGGGTTGGTTTTATTTTCAAATGGCCAAAAAAATGCACTGGACAGATTTGAAAACGAAGTATACTTTTTATATTTGATTCTTCAATATGATATTTTATAACATATGTCTTCATTGTAATTTGTAGTGGTTTTTCTTACATGATGTGCAAATTGGTTCTATGTAGGATTTCAAAGGAATATCAAGTCGGAGTTGAACAATTCATAGAGTTTGCAAAAAGGAATTCAGAGGATAATAACACCACAAGATGCCCTTGAAAAAAATGTTGCAATGTTGCAGTGTTGACGTTTGAGGAAGTGCAAGACCACTTGAAGATTCATGGTATAATAATTTCATATAAAAATTGGTTTTTTCATGGAGAGAGAGTTCCTACTCAGGACTATATATTTGACAAGAGAAATAAATGCCACACAATAGAGATGCATGATTTCCCTCAAGAAATTACACATGGTGATGAACACATAGTCAGACATCAATATGATAATCATAATGATGAGTTTGCAACATTCATTACAGATGATACTGAAGTTCTTGAGAATAACAATCATAACGAGGAAACCATGGTTGATGATCATATGGTTGAAATGGTGAATGATGCTTATCAATTTTATAATGAAAACCCAGATGTGAATTGTGAAAATGGACAAGTAGAATGAATGGAAGAAAAAAATTACATCAATCAATATCTAAAGTTAATTGAAGATGCCAAGGCACCATTGTACCCAGGTTGCACTAGTTTCACTAATCTATCGGCCACTGTGAAATTGTACAACCTTAAAGTGAGAAATGGACGGTCTGATGCAAGTTTCACCCAGTTGTTGAAGTTGCAAAGAGAAATGATTCCAACGAGAAATTCACTTCCAGAATCTACATATGTTGCAAAAAGTTTGATTAAATCATTGGGGTTGGACTATGAAATGATACATTCATGCCACAGTGATTGCATTTAATATTGTGGAAAATATGAAAAAATAAATGAATGCCCAACATGTTGCGAATCAAGATAGAAGGTTGATGCTTGTTTTTAAAAGGTGCATACAGGTGTCCCGGTTAAAGTGCTGAGGTATTTCCCTATAGTGCTGAGGTTGAAGAGAATGTACATGTATGATTTTGAACTCTTATAATTCCATTATATCATACACCTTCATGCACTACCAACCTACTAAAAAATCATCTTCTTTAATCTATTAATTATTGCAATGTATATATGATTCTTTATGTTTTTGTTACAACTCTACATATATTTCACAGATAATGAGGTGGCATCATGAGAATGCAAGTAAGGATGGAATAATGTGCCACCCAGTTGATAGTCCGGCATGGAAAACTATAGATTCTATATGGCCTGATTTTTCCAACGATCATGTATGACATGCAATGGCAGTGGGTGGATTTAATCCTTTTGGAAACTTGAGTAGCAGTCACAGTGTATGGCTAGTAGTACTAGTCACATATAACCTTCCACCATGGTTATGCATGAAAAGGATGTTTTGTTTGTTGTCATTGTTAATACCTGGTCCCAAGCAACTAGGAAATGACATATATGTTTATTTGGAACCATTGGTAAATGAACTAAAAATAACATGGGATGAAGGGGCAAGGACATACGATGCTCATTCAAGGTCATTCTTTAATATGAAGGATATATTAATGTGGGTAATCCATGAATTTCCTGCTTATGGAAATATGGTTGGTTGCACGACTAAATGGTTTTGTGCATGCCCTATATGTGGAAGGAACACAGATTCAATGTATCTCAAATGTAATAGAAAGTGTGTGTACATGGGACATAGGAGATACTTTCCAATAAATCATAAGTATCGTTCACAAAAAATACCATTTAATGGGAAGTCTGAGCATCTCATTGCACCTACAATTGTACAAGTGTCAGATATTTTTATAGAAACACAAGGAAGGGAAGAGAAATGGGGAAATATTAAAAGTACAAAAAGAAAGATAAATTTAAAAAAAGGTGAAAATTCGAAGAATGGCGTGTGGAAGAAAAGGTCAATTCTATTCAATTTACCATATTGGGAGGTATGTGCACACATTAACTTAAGTCCTAAAATATATGATGCTTGAAGGATTTCATTGACAGTTTAATTTGAATATAGTTTTAGTTTTTATTTTATGTTATAATTCATTGATTTTTTATATGGTTGGATGCATAAATTCCTAGTGCATCACATTTTATATTTAATGCACATGGAAAAATATGTATGCGGAAGTATTTTTCGAACCCTTCTGGATATAAAAGAAAAATCAAAGGATGGGAAAAATTATCGTGATGACTTAAAACATTTGGGTATAAGGAGGTCACTGTGGCCACAACAAAAAGGCAAAAAAATATTTCTTCCACCCGCACCACACACTCTTTCAAAAAAGGAGAAAGAGATTCTTTGTGGTATTTTGTTCACGTTAAAAGTTCCAGATGGATATAGTTCAAACCCTATAAATCATGTGTCTATGAAAGATCTCATGCTTCATAGCATGAAAGCACATTATTGGCATGTTCTCATGCAACAAATCCTTCCAGTAGCATTGCACCATGTGCTACCAAAAGTAGTTCAAAACACTATTTGTAGGATTTGCTTCATTTATAGGCGAATTTGTGCAAAAATGGTGGATCCAACAGATCTTCATAACTTACAAGATGATGTTGTGAAAACTTTTTTCTTACTTGAAAAATATTCCCCCCCTTCGTTCTTTGATATAATGATACATTTCACTGTACACTTGGTGCGAGAGCTAAGTTATTGTGGACCAGTTGCATATCGATGGATGTACCCTTTTGAAAGGTCAGTGAAATTTTATTAAGTGCAAATCCACATAAATTCCAACATTTTATGTGCATATAATAATAATACATTACTAGCAACTCTTTATTCATACTTTTGATTTCACTACAAATTTTTTGTTTTTTCTAAGAACATGAAAGTTTTCAAAAGTTATGTGAAAAATAAGAATAGGCCCGAAGGCTACATAGATGAAAACTACATTGTGGAGGACTCCATAAAATTTTGTGTTGGATATGTTGAAGGTATGGAATATATTGAAAGCATTCCTAGTAGAAATGAAGCTTGGGACGATGAAGAAGGAGAGGTTGTACAATATGGGAAGGCCTTATCTAGTGGAACTTCTATTGAATTAGATAAAAACTAGTTTGTTACAAGCCCACAGATGGGTCTTGCACAACATAGATGAAATTCAACCTTGGATAGAGTAAGTAACAAGCACAACCTTATGAAATCATTTTTTTTATAATATGTCACAATATTTTCATAAATTGTTTATTGGCATTACTTGAAATTAGGATGCACTTGACAAAAATTGCCAATAGTAACATCCAAGACCAAAAAGATGAAGTCTTACTACAAAAGATCCAAAACCAATAATTTAGTGATTGGTTAAGAAAATAGGTAATGATATGTTCTTCATATTAGATTTAATTGAAGTTCATTGATCTATACAATTATGATGTATGAAGGTGAGATTCTTTTAATATATTTTGAAATTGCATGGTTTTCTAACGACATTTAAAATTTACATGTGGAAGGAAAAGAAAATATTTCTGATACCCTTAAATGGTTGGCATGTGGCCCAAGGAAATATGAAACTAAGTATGATAGCTAATTAATGAATGGGTGTATATTTCATGTTAAAAGTATAGAAAATGTTAGGGCTACCCAAAATAGTGGTGTGTGCATAGATGCACAAACATTAATGAGATCAAGTGCAAAGGATAAAAACCCTATGCATCAAACGACAACATATTATGGAGTGATTCAATAAATAATGTTATTGGACTACTATTTGATGCAATATCCATTGTTCAAATGTGATTGGATAGATGTACACAAGAAGAATGGAATGAAAGTTGATGAAATTGGTTTCACCATGGTGAATCTGAAGAGATGATTGGGTAAGGATAGAGTGCAAGATGATCCATTTATTATAGCATCACAAGAGAAACAAGTATTTTATGTACAAAATCTAGAAGAGAATGACTGGTGTGTAGTTTTGACATGCCCTCCAAAGGGACCAAGAAATTGTAATAGATATGAATTGGAGTATGTAGATTTATCAAGTGTTGCAGATTTTGAAGGGATGAAATGCAAAGAGGATGAAGCTATAGGTGATGGTGGCATGGATTATGTTTGACAATATTGTGAAGGCACATGGTTGGATGTTGTTCAGTAAGTAGCATGCATGATTTATTTATCAGTTCTCATTTAAGTTGTATCTGTGAAAATCTATATCTTAGATTATTACTTGGATTTACCTTTCATGCATATATTTTTTGTTTTGCTACTGTTTATGCATGGATCTTATCTATTTTATTATGTTATGTAACTTTCATTTATTTTTACAGTAGATAGATTGGGTGTGGGGAATTGAGAGTGATATGAGGAGGGGGAGGGGCCATATGAGATTCAACCTTCATGTGGTTGGCCCTATTTAGTAGAGAATAAGATATTCATGAAACCAAGAGAAGCTCATTTGGGATTTTCATTTCGTTTTGTTTAAAATTTCATATATGTTATGCTTTTTTTTACATAACTGTCAATCACTTATATGAACATACCATTTTGTCATGATATATGTAGGTCTTCACAATGGAAAGGAATATGATGACAATTTTTATCGTTCTCTAATGCATATCTGTAAGTTATCACAATAACGAATTTGTCAATTAGATATCTATTTGTCGTTTCATTGATTATAACGTGTTGATTTCTTCATTTTAAGTACAGGTGTACTTGTCTATTTTATGCATTGATTTTATTGCACATTTGTTGAAGGAGAAAAGTTGATTATGGGATAGCTATTGACCAAAGGCAAGTAATGTAATGAACAATATTTAAAGTGTTTGATTACATCAAATTTAATAACAGAATATTTATTACAACCATAAGTATACACGATTGATGGTGTAACAACTAATTTGTGTGAAATATTTGTGTAAAGCATAGAGGACGCCAAGATCATCTAACGTTATTGGAATAATAGCTGAACTTTGAGGTATAGATCCTTATTATCAATATAATTTCAACATTATTTGGGAGTATCACCTATAGGTTTCCTTTTAGGCATTGGGAGTATCACCTATAGGTCTCCTGAAGCTTCCCTGGCCACTATTAAAGAATTTTACATAATGTAGCTAGAGCCTAGCAATCCCATTGACTAATTTTTAGTAGTTTGTGGCCACTGGTGGTAAATGAATTTTCTTTTAAGACATTAATATCAAACTATATATGAATTGTATCCATCCTTTTTGCTGAAAGGTGATAAATTGAAGCACTTGTAAAATATTTCAAAATGTCTCCACTTTATCTACAATGCTCATATTAATTACACACGCAAATGATGAAATTGGATGCCATGCATATGCTTAGGTTAACTTACATTAGTTTCATGTTGGACCTAATATTTGATTCATGGATTGGTGATGTTTGTGAAACATTTTCTCACGTTGTAGTAGCTTTGATTTTGAGAAAACTGGAATTACATTTTTTGGTTGCAGGGAGTGCTTGCTAATTTATCCAAAGGAGAATCCTATGTTGTTAGGGTATACCCAATATTGTTTTCCTTGGATTAATTGACTCATAAAGAGATCTCACTGTATTCAGTTTTGAACTACTCCAAATTCTAGGATTCCTTGCAAACATTTCTAAAAACCTTGATGTAAGTCTTCTTCATCCAAGTTCATCCCAAGAAATATGATCTTATTTGTTATTTTCTCATTCAAATCCCTATGCTTTGTCAGGATAGCTATGTATGCATGTGTTGCAGAGGTTGCAACTGCTTTAGTGGAGCCAGTGGAAACTGGTGAGACTAGACAAGATGATGCATACAAGATTTCTGTAGATGAAATTTCTTATACTAAATGTTTTGATAATGAAAAGAAGTCAATTAAGGCAAATGAGAAATGTGTCAAAGTAGACACATTGATCCAAAAAGAAGCAACAAAAACATGAGGTAGTAAGAAACATGTGGTGTCTTCATATTCATATCAATCCCTTATAAGGTTTTCTTTAGAAACTACTAAATGGGTAGAGGAGAAGCAAATGGATCCATGGTTTGAAGATTCAATGTTGATGGCAGGCTCTCTTAGTAACATTATTTGGATGGGCTACTACTCAATTTATTCAAGTTCTAATTTAGTATAACCTCTAAAATTAACCAACCTACCCAAATTTCCTGCAGGTGCTTCAACAAAGGCAGACTTCAAACCGTCGGTGAACTGGATTACACAAAGATTCCACGTCCAGCTTCTGCAATTAACCCGCTTGCTAGTTCATTGGTGAAATGGACTAAAAACCATCAGATCTAGATGGACGATGGGCTTAAATTGTTATAGGGAAGATTTTATAAAGTATCGCACCTGTCAAGAATTTATTCTATCGCGCTAGTTCTCCCAGGGAAATAGTTCTCTGCCATTGATCTGCAGGAACATCATTCTTGATCATTGATCTTCTTCATCCTTGCAATGATTAGTTTCCAACTTCACAACTGATTCGCCTTTAACTTTATCGCTATTTAGTCAAGAAAATTCCTCTTTAGTCATTGATCAGCTCACCTCTTGATCACCATAGTCGACTTGTAACCTCGTTAACCAATCTCTTGTGTTTAAATCATTCCTTTATCCTCTGCACGCGAAATCAATGAATTCTACCTGCAATCCTTGTTAATACTCAATACATCTTTTCATTCAACTAACCTATAGTCAACATGGTCACAAGATATGATTCAAATGGGAAATTGCTTCCAAACTCAATCAATAAACTCAATTAAGCCAAAAATACAGGCATACAATCTTATTTCACAATGGTCCTTTATCTGAACGTAAATACAATGGATCAATCATTACAAATAGAGACCCCCCTCTCTCTCTCTATGTGTGTGTAAGATCCAAGAGTCTAAATTCTGAGCTTGTTCCTCTTGATCGAACCCTCCTCGAGCTAACTAAGATCCAATAAGCTACCTAAAAGATTCTGGGATCTAACAAGCTCTGTAAGTTAAAGCTAAGCTATCCATCTAAATGACGCAATTGGATTAAATACAACTCTTACTCTGTTTTCCAGATCCTTCAAAGAAGGAACAAAGTCCTTATTTGACTCTACCATCCTCTATGACTTACTAAAAGATCACTAACTAAATACTATAATCCCTCAACTGACTATTAACTATGTTCTAGATATTATAGTTGGAAAGGATCAAGTATCCTTATCCATTTTATTCAGCTTTAAATAAAACAAATTTATACATGTTTGAGACTCTAGGTCTCCTTAGGGTTCAGCTAACTTTGGTGAAGTCGTGGATAACTTCATCTTCATGAGCCTATGATCATGCATCAAATGTCCTCTAAGAATATGGATAAATGGCAGATTGGGGATAAGGATGAGAGGAGTGCACATGCTAAAATGTCTGCTGAATCATTGTATGATCCAAAAATAGAAGAAAAAAAGCTACAAAGCATGACTGCACCAGTGCTGCCTTCTCCAAAGAAGCAAGATGTTTCAAATTTAGATTCAAGGAAATTCAATTCAATCGGCACACCTCCTATCAAGGCTTATGTTGCACAAAAGAGTGAGGTTGAGCAATATGAATAAAATTCAAAGGGAATTAGGGTGAAGAAATCTTGTGTGACCCCAACAAAGAAAAATAGCAGAGGCCTTAAGAAAGATCATGGGAATTATGGCTCAGAGAAGTTTAACCAAGGGAAATTAGCTAAGCAGTTGTTTGTTTGCAAGCATGAGCAAGTTTCCTCTATAAAATATAGCACTAAACCTTCATCCGAAAAGGTGACATGTTCATCAAAATTTAAGGTGAAGACAAATGGTACTGCAACAATGAAATTGGATGGTGTGTCACTATCTACAGAGTTTCATTTAGAAAAAGCAAACAATCTTAGACAAGTGTAAGTCTTATATTAATTCGGTTGTGTTTCAAATTACATTTTTTTGGCTTTTGTTGGTATATTTAGATGCCCACTCATTAATGTTCATATTGTCCTTCCTTTGTTGTTCTTATAATTTTGGCTTATGTTATAGGTATGATGCTGCAAAAGAAGTAAAATTCAAAACTATGTCAAATGATTATGACATTTCTACCCCATATACATATATGAAGAATCTTATAGCAATTGCATAAGCTAAGCGAGAACAAGCGTGTTCTGCAGCTTTTCCACATTCTGTTTCAATTGAAGAAACCAAGAATTCTATTATGTTTATTTCCAGTCCTTCACCAATCAGAGGGAGTAGTTCATATCACAGTTCACCACTCCAAATTCACTTAGATGGTGAGGAAATTGAGGATACAAAGGATTCCATTGCCCATATATTCCCAGAGTTAATGTGTAGTAGTGGGGTCTTCCAAATACGATGGACCTGGAATCAAGTGGAGAAGGTAAAATAAGCTCAGAGCGAAAATTGGGACACTTAGTGGGGATACAGAAGCAGCAATTTCCAGGGACACTTTTGAAGGAATGCTAGAGATGTTGCCAATGACGAAGGAAAGTGTTGGCAGAGCATCGCGTCATGATATTGAATGTGAAAAATATAGCCTTCCTGGTGAGGTAAGCTTGATATCTGTTATTTTCCAGTATGGTAAACAAGCAACTCATTTTATTTTTGCTTTCTGTGGTTTTTTACTTTTGGAAAATTATTGATGAAAACTGTCAAGGATTAAAGTGAAGAAGGAATATCTTGCATGTGGATCATTTCTGCATTCAGAGTGACTTATGAGAATCCTATACATTGGGTATTTTTCCCTGCATTAAGATTTGGTAAGCATTAACATTTTGTTGAAATCATGGTTGTGTAATAGTTAATTTATTGGCCACCTTACAAATTGGGGTGATATCATATATTATTTGTATAAGATGTACTTTATAATTGTATAAATGGTAACTGAAAGGATATTTCTACTATTTATTTGTGCTACATATTTTAGAATGGGAAACATATTAACTTTGATTTTTACTTTGGGTGTAGAGTAAAATTAGTGGATTTTGCTCTTGCCTAAGGAAAAATCTACGAGGGAGAAGGGTTTAAATACATTAAGGAGTTCTTTGAAAATGGCACACTTCATCTCATTGGCCTTTTGAGTAATGGTGGTGTTCATTCGCGATTAGATCAGTTGCAAGTATTCTATATCTATAAATGCATTATTACGAGTTGTTTATCTAAGAAAAGATTATAGATTTATCTGTGCTATTCAATTTTTAATCTTTGTATTTCTCCATCCTGTAGCTAAATGTTATTTATATCACCGGACTAGATTGAGTTGGGTCTAAATATGTTAAAATTTTAGAACCCATTTATATACTGACATAAATTTTAAGAGAAGGCTACTCTTGCATGGACCCATCAAGAAACCATTAGAAAAGATGCTCGTTCTTATCCATGAATACTTGAGATTCTAGTTAGATGTTCACTTCATGAGTATGTGTATGAACTTGAATGTGAACATTCTCCTGCAAAACGTTTTTGTATTACTGTTTTCTTTATTGAATCAATGATGCATATGAAACCTTTCAAGTTCGGCCAACTTATAAGGTCAGATCCATTTAGACTACTTTCTTGGGTCTCTCGAGTCAGAAACAATGTTGGGATTATTAGTATTTTCTTAGAATTACAAATGATGCAATATTGGTGTTAATGTTGCCCCTTTCCCCAATTCTTAAAGGGTTCTAGCTCAATGGTAGAGCGCCTGCTTTACAAGCAGGAGGTTGAAGGTTCGATTGCTTCGTGCCCTAATGATATTGCAATATTGATGTTTTAAATAAAATATATTTTATTATGATTTATTATGGCTACGAGGGGGGTTCTAAACTAACTTCATATGTCACTACAAGGGGGGTTCATAACCACCCCCAAAGGTTTGTAAATCGTTTTAGGGGGGTGGTTCGAACCGCCTATGTAGGTACCTACGAGGGGGGTTTATAAGGTCAGATCCATTTAGACTACTTTCTTGGGTCTCTCGAGTCAGAAACAATGTTGGGATTATTAGTATTTTCTTAGAATTACAAATGATGCAATATTGGTGTTAATGTTGCCCCTTTCCCCAATTCTTAAAGGGTTCTAGCTCAATGGTAGAGCGCCTGCTTTACAAGCAGGAGGTTGAAGGTTCGATTGCTTCGTGCCCTAATGATATTGCAATATTGATGTTTTAAATAAAATATATTTTATTATGATTTATTATGGCTACGAGGGGGGTTCTAAACTAACTTCATATGTCACTACAAGGGGGGTTCATAACCACCCCCAAAGGTTTGTAAATCGTTTTAGGGGGGTGGTTCGAACCGCCTATGTAGGTACCTACGAGGGGGGTTTATAAGGTCAGATCCATTTAGACTACTTTCTTGGGTCTCTCGAGTCAGAAACAATGTTGGGATTATTAGTATTTTCTTAGAATTACAAATGATGCAATATTGGTGTTAATGTTGCCCCTTTCCCCAATTCTTAAAGGGTTCTAGCTCAATGGTAGAGCGCCTGCTTTACAAGCAGGAGGTTGAAGGTTCGATTGCTTCGTGCCCTAATGATATTGCAATATTGATGTTTTAAATAAAATATATTTTATTATGATTTATTATGGCTACGAGGGGGGTTCTAAACTAACTTCATATGTCACTACAAGGGGGGTTCATAACCACCCCCAAAGGTTTGTAAATCGTTTTAGGGGGGTGGTTCGAACCGCCTATGTAGGTACCTACGAGGGGGGTTTATAAGGTCAGATCCATTTAGACTACTTTCTTGGGTCTCTCGAGTCAGAAACAATGTTGGGATTATTAGTATTTTCTTAGAATTACAAATGATGCAATATTG
>LPNX011147451.1:848367-906920 GCA_001517045.1 Pseudotsuga menziesii
GGTTAGAGCTGCCCCCAAAATTCACTTTTAGGGGAGGTTTTGATCTCTTCCAGAACCACCCCTAAAAGTAAAAACTTTTAGTGTTGGTGCTATTAAGGGTGGTTTTGTAAAGACCTCCTCCAAAGCCAAAAACCGCCCCCAAAAGTCACTTTTAGGGGTGGTTATGATCTCTTCTAGAACCGCCCCTAAAAATAAAAACTTTTAGTGTCGGTGCTATTATGGGCGGTTTTGTAAATACCACATCCAAAGCCAAAACCGCCCCCAAAAGTGACTTTTTGAGGCGGAAGACAACTACCCCTAAAATCCAAATTTGTTGTAGTGAAAAATTGACCACCCCAATATTGTAACAAGTGGCATGTACACAAGAAGAACAAAGCAAAACATTAGTGATTTGAAATTTCAAGAAATACATATTGACACCTCAAAACTATAAAAGAACCATAGGGTGGTCGGGGAACAATCAAGGGGGTACTAGTCATAGATAGATGACATGACTTTGATTTCTTTTGTCAATTCATTTTGATTAGCGAAAATTGATGACGGGAGTACATATGGAGTATGCTTTCAACTTGTTCCTTTAGTTACTAAGAAATGGTAAGCTCTTCCCTTTTAAAAGCAACCCCCTTTTGATCCGTATTATGTCATTCTAGGATATTTCATGAGGTTTCCCTTTATTTGTTAAAATATAATGGCATGAATAAGTTATATTGGTATTGAGATATTAGTTCTTTATTATTTGATGCTCTCTTTTTCAATATTTATTTATGTTATAAGATTGCATGCTACATAGTTTTTATTTATTACAATAAATGCATGATGCCTTATATGGGTGTTAATTTCGTTTACTTGATTTAGTATATTTTGTTTAAGTTTTTTATATAAAAATATGAGAAGATAAAAAAAACCATTACATGTAAAAAGAGCCTTGTTAATCATTCCTGTATTAAACTTCTTTCCTTAGAATGTTAATTCTACTTGTTATATTTGTTTTTTTGAAGTAATTGATTTTACTACATACTTATTTCATAGCAATATGTTGGTTTTTCTCATGGATTAGGATTTTCAAACACTCATTCACATATCTCCAACCTTTGTATTTTATCACCATTGGTTACTTGATTACCCATGTACCCTTATGGATTTGTTTATCACAAGTAAACCTTTCTTTATGATCGAGGAGTATCCAAGAATGTTCAAATCATAGTGTTCAATTGATAAAAATAACTGGATCATTGTATAGAGTTGTTCAGCCAATTTCAATGGCATGAATGACTCGTCAAATGAAGCCCAGATGACAAATATATTTCAGTTTGAAGTATGTGAGAAACAACTCTTTTGGAGAAAAGTAGGACAAAAGGGAGAGCGATGTGGCACCATTGAAAGGGTTACATGTGGTATTTGTGTAGCATAGTCAACATGTTGATGTGGAAGGTGGGACCCACAGATGATGATGTGGCAACACCTGATGAAGACACATGGCATCAAATGGCAAGTTTAAGTTTCTGTGTGGCAATGGTGTGGTTGTGCCTAGTCAACATGCTGATGTGGAAGGTGGGACCCACATATGATGATGTGGCAACACCTAATGAAGACACATGGCATCAAATGGCAAGTTTAAGTTTTTGTGTGGCAATGGTGTGGACCAACCAAAATTCACCTCATGGAAGACCAGTTGGGCACTATATCATTTTGTTTACCAAAACATATTGGAATCTACAAGCCCTATGTCTTACCACTACACCATTTCCTTTACGTTGATACTTGAAATTGGTTTTAACTTTTGATGTAAATTTGGCTTGGGAAAAGGCGTGTCGACCGTCCTGCCATACTTGGAAGCCAACCAAACCTCCCCCAAGTTTAGCATATGGACACCATACCTAGAGCACATCCCCATGAATTCATCACATGCCATATTAAAAAATTGGATGAAGTTTTGAAAGTGGGTTTTGGATATACCACTTTTAAATAACAACATGCCAATGAATATGTTATAAATATGGATTCCTGGTTATGGATTTATAACCATAAGTATGCCCAAATATAATAATAATAATATGCCAAAGGTATAAAAATAAAAGTTTGGTATTTGAACTATATCCTACCCACGTATCCATGTGGTTTGGGTTTAGCTATTATTCTATATGATTTACCCAAAAATGTATTATGTGGTTAGTAACCAAATCTTTTAATTTTGGGTTTAAATATTTTCAAATATCATTAAATTTGGAATGAAGTTATGGAACCTTTTGATATTTAAATCAAGGGTGTTCTCCCACGAGGGGAGGCCATGTTTTTGTAAGAATGTCATTCTTGGGGACACTCCATTTTGGAGACTTGTGTGAGATTTCTTTGAAGAGAGCTCCATGTAATTTTTGAAGGAGAGATTCATGACTCATGTTAGATTCATTATGTTGGAGGCCTGAGTTGAGAGAGATTGCATTTGACTCCATGATTGTTGGAGTTCATGTTTGAGAGCATACTTTGATATGTTTCTTGTGAGAATATAGTTATGCTTAAGACTCGAGGCTCATGGAATGAAGTTGTTGAAGAGAGCATGATGGTCGCATAATGAAGCAATATTGTTTCTGCAATACAACTCTAGAACTTAAGGGGGTCTTCACTGCACATGTTGTAATCCATTATTATTGTAAAAAATTTCAATTAAATATTAATTGAGCAGGATTTTTGGTTGGAGCAGACCCTGATACATAGCTAAGGGATCTAGCGGACTCCATCATCAAATTTTGCATGTCTGCATGGATGCATGTGCTTATCTGTCTTTTGTTCTCTTGATTTCATTTCTGCAAAGGTACAATGTTTAACACAATTTAAAATAAACCATTCAATGAGCTTAGATAAAGTAATTCCTTCACATAATAGTGGGGTGCTAGTCAGAATTAGATCCTAATAATTGGAAGAGATTAATTTTTGTAATGGTATAATGCACTTAGCCTCTTCTAAATAACTTTATCAACATGTTGGAATATGTAATTATGACTTCTATGGTGTTGTTGGTTGTATAACGATCATTTATATCAAAGAAGGCATAAATAACTCTAATATAATAAATTGGAACTATCCCACATGTATCAAGTAATAAACTCTCTTATTATCAATCCTTGTATAAGAGAAGTGGAAAATTATTTATCCCACATGTGTTATGGGATGTAAATATTCCATATCTCTACCTATATAATGGAGGTGAGGGAGACCCTTTTATGGCATGTCATGAAGACATCATATGTTGTCGAAACACACATTATTGTGACATGAAGTGACACTAGAGTGTGATGTGATGCTTATGTGAGGATGTCATGTATTGTAGATTTGATATTCTGAAGAATAAAAAGGCAATACCTTTTCATGGATGTTTCCACATTTGGGATTTTACCACATAAATTTGGTGTATCATTATTTTTCTTGTGTCTCTTACTTACTACTTTGATTATATGGTGCTTGTATAGAACGAAGTCTACACTAGTAGATTCTTGCTATAGATTCACTTGTTAGTAAATGTATTGTTGTATGTTTACTGCATGTTTCTCAGTATTATAACATGGTTAGAGTAGTTTACTATGCTCTACCTTCATGAGTAAATTTGATCCCAAAATCCGACGGCATATTTGTCTGAATTTCGACAACACTTCGTCTAACATCCGACAAAGTAGATTTTTTTAAACATTGGTAAAACTTCATTAGATATCCAATATATACAACATGCTGATGTAAATACAACAACCTATCATTGAATAACTAACACGTAAGGACCACAGAACCATGAAAAAAATATGATGATTTTTCGTCGAAATTTTAACACATTCATGGTCAATTAACCAACACCTTATTCCTCCCAGGTTGTCAAATAACTGACATCTAAGGACCATTAATCCATGAAAAAATCTGATGATTCATCATCGAATTTCCGACCCATACTTGTTCTATTAACTCACAACTTATTCCTCCCGTGTTGTTGAATAACCGACATGTATGGGTCAAAAAATCGACAACAAATACAACAACCTTTGTCGTCAGAGGTATAGCATCCTCGTCGGATTATTGTTGGGTGTATGTTGGATATCCAAAAAAACCCTAGACAAATATATGATTCCTTTACCATCGGTTGTATAACAACCTCATCGGATATAGTCTTTGTGCTCATCAGAAATGTGACGGTATTGAGTTATTTTAAAAAAAAAATCTATGCCCATCTTGAAATGTGATCAAGTAGCATTGATTTAATTATTTCAACTAGATCTATATCGGATGGTTAGGGAGGATAAATGTTATCCTCCCCACTTGGGTTCAAATATCACTTGTGACATGTTTCATGATTAGTGAGGCAATTCTATCTAATGTTATGAGCCATGAGAAATATCTCACTCTTGCTTATCGAAATTTGAGGGTAATGATTCTATTTATGGTATGTTGACTAAATATGTTATGTAACCTATATATGCTTACAACAAGGTCTTAAAAGTGGTTGACCAATTCATGAAGAGAGCATCCCTAGGAAATTTTATGCACTTTATTCCTACTTGTTTCATGAAGAGAGCATTCCTACGAAATGGTATGCACTTTAACAATTTCTCCAATTTCATTTTAAACTACAAATCCTTCCAAAAATTACATCATTCTTAGTAAAAGAGAATACATTGGAATTCCTATGATAATTATATTACCTCTTAACTACAATATTATACATGAACATCCCATCCCCATTATCCCATCTAGTATTACATGATTAAACAATTATCCAATTGTACATACTAGGCCATAGTCAAGTACTTAAATAAAATTAGGTTTAGTTCCAGACATAAGTTCAAACCCCCCATAGAGTTGAATTTTCCTCAGTCAAGTAGCCAACATTTTACTAAATCCAAAACAAGGAGGAGGTTAGCAACCTTGGAAACCCACAAATTTGTTGAATCACAATAAGGAAGTAGGTTGAAGTCATGGGAGGATCTGGCAACAAAGATAAACCTTGGTAATAGAATTTAAGCCTAAACTAGAAATCGGTCATCTAGATTGTATGTGGCATACAACACATAAAACAAGATGATGTACATGGATTTGGAATTCTACAAACTAACAGAGTTCTTGATATCATCATAAATGAAGACCTAGAAAATATCACATCGTCTAAGGTCATCTAAGGTAATCTAAGTTTCATTTTTGTTAATCTCATGTCCTATTTGTACAAAGAACACAATGACTAATGCTCTGAGTTTCATACCTTTTGTAGTTGAAAGTGCCACCATGCAGCTTGTTATTTGTCCATTTCAAAGCATCAAGTCTATTATGAGTTCTTTTGGGGAAGTTACTTCTCAATATTTCCCCACAACTTTAGTAAATACAATAGGATTTGTGATAAATGCATCCATTCCACAAGTAAAATATTTGACAATTTCAGACCGCAATGCATTGATAAGTAGGGATAATTAAAATAAGAAATGAGATAGTTGTATGTGGTTTTTTTGCTTGAGTGAAAATAAGAGGAACCATGTATACATAACTGACTATTTTTGGTATATCAGCTACAATTTCATAGGTAACTGTAATTTCCTTCTCCTCAGTAGCTACAAGTGCCATATTTATAATGTCCTAAATAAGATTAGTTGTACAAAAATGTTTTCCCTCAAATCTAATCATTCCTTCACTAAAACAATACAAAGGATAAACTTAGTTAGAATCCACTTACTTAGCATTGGTTCATAGTGATATCTACAGTCCTATGATATCTAAATTCATCTACACATAATGTTTGCAAGGTAAAATCTATAGAAGTAGTCTAGAATAATCGTGTGGCCAACATATATCTTGATTTAAGCTTAGTAAGAGCTTCAAAGAAGTAAGAAGAAACTACTTAGTTGTTGGTCCTTCTTCTTCATGCCAAGATTACTAAGAAAATGTTATCTAACAACTTTTGCATATATTTGAACATATTAAATAGCCCATAATAATAAATATCAACACACAGATTCCTTGGCTTTATCAGGGAGTTGTTACAGAGAGAAATTCCTATGGCTTGGGGTACCACAATAGACAGCTTGACTCCGGAAATCAATCCTTTCCAATATGCAATAGAAATTAAATTTCTAACACTAAAGGATCAGACCTCATACCTTATTCCAGATGGTTGAAGTAGATCCCCATTGAGCTTTCCAATCTTCATCTTGAATTGATCTGTTACTTCCTCAACAACAAGTAAACAATACAAGCATTCTATATAGCATGGTGTTAGATCTATTCTAGCATATATAATCAATAATGTAAAAGCATTTGACATAATCCAATGGAGAACATATTCATTCAAACACACATTATTGGATAGGAAAAGATATTTCTATTAATATAAACTAGAGATTACAAGATACAACCTCTGACGGCACGTCTGCGAACCGGAGAAACTGAATGCCCCACTTGGGCCTCCACCACTTCAATCCTCCATCTCTTGATAGCAAGCTCACAAGAAAAAGGCAAGCTTGGGAAGAACACAAAAGTGCTCCAAGGGACAAAGGGATGCAGACTCAAGCATAAGTTTTGGCAACAATGGACTATAGTTTCGTTGCTCTCAATTCTCTCTTATGCCTTCAATGTACGAAGGGGTTCCTTATACAGCTTTTCAAAGGGGTATTGAAAGGTCAAATCTGAGCGATCTCAAGGCATAGGGAAGGCCAGGAGTCAAATGAGTCGGATCCATGTCAAGGAAAACTCCAAAAGGATTAGGATTATGCACACATCCCGATGTACACGGTTTTAATGGTCAAACCCGCGTATGTACGCGCTTATAGGTTTAAAATTCGCGTATAGAATTTTTCATGTGTTTTTAGGGATGATAAAGGAAACATCAAAGGACAAAAAGTGGTCCATAGGGTCTAAGGAGTCTGCAGCAGGATAGGGGAAGGCCATACAAAGTGTGATTCACCTAGAGTGGTGAAATCCGCTATAATAGGAGTCAAACTTAGTCTGAGTGGGGAGGCATATTAGACTTAACCTTTATGGATGGGGAGGAACTCATATGTCCCATGAAGACTATGGCTAGTCTAAAATCCATGGGGAAGTGTATTGTGTCATCATGAGAAAGTGATCAATAGGAAAGACTATATATTGTATAGGGTAGTTTTTAGTGGTGATAAATGGATCTATTGTCTTCCCAATCATAGTGGGTAGTAAACCCTAAGAAATACAAGATCACTAACACAAAGACCTTGAGCATGGTGAGATGCTTTGTTTGAGGACTTGGAGGTTGATCTGATGTCATGATTGATGGATTTTGGAGAGATGCATTTCTTGGGAATGTGATGTGATGATGTAATTAGATGTTCACTTCTATGATACGAATGACGAAGCGACCATATTTGGTTGGAATTGACTTATTATAGCTAGGGGGATCTTATTGGGATGCAATTTCCTTCTTGTTGTTTTGAAGGCCAAATATTTCGGTTGGTGAACCTAGGAGTGGTTGTTTCATGGTCAAACCCTAGTTCACTTGAGATGATCACTTGCACGTGTGAAATATTTGATGGGTTTAAGCCTAGTTGATATTTTGATCATAAGAGTGTGATCTCACTTATGATAGGTATTGAAGCTACTTCATTGATGGTAGGTATAAATACCTCATTGAGATCCTCTTTGTTTCTAGAATAAGTTAATATTCTCCACTGAACAGAGACATCCATGTGAAGGTGGAAGCTCTTATGTCCCTCCCCGCCCCCGCTCACATCACTCTCAATTCCCCTTAACCAATGCATGTACTTGAAAAAAATATTAAATTTATATGCAAACTTATGGATTTAATTTATTATCAAAAATAATGTTATGCAACCAAGTCCCATAAATAACATAAAAATAGAAAAAATAGACCAAAAGAGAGTAATCCAAGCCTTAATAATGAATAACATAGATAAATAACAATCCTCTTTGAGGGAGGAACCTCCTTACACAATGTACTTGTGTACCCAAGACAAGACAATATCCAATCATAACTAAAATGAGAATATATCCTTCCTATATATAAGAGACAAAGGTGTACAATAACAACTAATAGACCCAATCCGACATAAATAATATGTAATGCACCACAATATAGGGGGTAATGCACTACATTATATGGGGTAATGTGTCATCATTAAGGTCTTAATATGCCCCTCCCCTTCACAAAGTGGTGTGCTCAACATTGAAGTAGTTATGGATGTTGATGTATAAATGACTCATCTTCCCATGTTGAATATTCCGTGAGTAAGTTCTTCAATTTAATGATATACTTGGGAATTGATCAATCTCAAAGCTGTCTAGTCTTATTTCAGTGATTTCTTTGAGGTCCAAGATGATTTTTCCTTCCTTGTCAAGTTCTAGTAATATCATTTGAACTAGCAGCTTGTCATTGATTACCTTCTTCAAACAAGAAACATGGAAAGCCAGATGGAATCGTGAAGATGCAGGTAGTTCAATTTGTAGGCCATGCTACCAATATTTTGTAGCGCCTTGTACTGTAGTATTTAGGTGATAATTTATTATCCTTCTTGGTGTTATTCAAGGACATTTGTTTGTATGGTTGTAGTACTAAAACACCCAATCACCCACATTAAATATTTGTTCCCTGCGGTGTTGATATGCTTGTTTTTTCATTCAATTTTTTTCTATATTCAAGTTGTACTTTAAGAGTTGAATAACTTGTTGTTGATGCTTCATGTGGTCTTCAACTGCTTGAACCTTAGAGGAGTATGTTACTGAATATTTGATGGACGGTGGATGATATTCATAAATTTCCATAAATGGGGTCATTTTTGATGATGTATTGATCCAGATGGAGATTGGTGGCCACCAACCTATTCCACTGGCTCGAAACAATTGCCCATTGTGGCAGTGTCCTAGTTATTTTTCTACAATTTTTCGAGTCCCAAACTTTTGGGGTCATTTTGAGGCCCTAAATGACGTTGTTTAGCAATGGCATCCATTTGGCCCCTATAGAAAGTTGTGAATATCGGATAGACCTTTCCAATGGGCTATTGAGCACCAAAATTGGAGACCGTGTGCAAAATTTATGACCCCGAGAAGTTGATTGTTCAACTTACCACCTTGGGGCCACAAACTTTATGACGATTCATCTTCTAGGGTTATTTTTTAGACTTTTGGGGTTCTCTCCCTCATTATTATTATAAATAGGACCCTTTGGCCTCATTTTGTATAACGCTTGGCATGGATGAGCATAGCATCCACATCTCTTCTCAGAGATAGATACCACCATTCTAGTTGTTGTATTTACTATCTGTTTTATTTCCGTTATTTAATAGAATATGTGTTTACTGTATCTCTGTTATCTTTGAAATATGGTTTTGTTTATGATTCTGTATATGTTATTTCATTTCGTTCTCACATAATTCTGGATCAGTGGTATCAGACTCCAATATGATCTTTGATTGTTTCTCGATGCATGTCCCCGACGAGGTCAGGGTATAGAGAGTTTGGTATTGAACTAGTTTCACTTGGTGAAGATAGCTCTCACTGCCCCAAATGACCTCCCATGGAAGAATCAAAGAGAGACGATGGAGTAGGATGATGGATAGTTTCGCCTAGATCCTTCTACAAATGTCGGCAACAAGTGCACCTTCAACGAGAAAGAATTTCTGAGATGAAACCCCATTCAAGGTACAAGTTAGATTTGATATTATTTCATTTGAAGGACAAATTGATGCAGATTCCCTAGATAATTGGTTGAATGTTCTAGAAGGGTATTTCTCTTTCCACAATTTCTCTAGCAAGGAAAATATCACCTTTGCGCTCCTTAAGGAAATCCCCCATGTCCAAAATTGGTGGGGTACTTATTGGGAGAAAAACTCATCAGACGATTCTGGAATGTTTGAGACAAATCCCACTTGGGACTCTTTCATAGATGTCGTCAAGGAAAAAAATTACATTGTGGGAAACTATGATGACCACTACACAAAATGGACCATTCTGCATCGAGAAAGGGACCAGATGGTGCCGAAGTACACCAACAAATTTCATACCTTGCACACAAAGTTGGGTATCAAGGACTCTGAGCGGCACCTGATACTGAAATATTGCAGTGATATACATCGGTACATCTGAACTGAGATGTACTTCCTCAACATATTTTCACTTGGATTTGTCTATCGATATGCTATCAAAATCGAGGAGAAATTTCAAGAAAAGAACAAGCGATACTCTCGACTTGTGAACCCACCGCAGAAGAAAGGAAAGGGAAACCCTGACCCATAAAAGACATGACAAGGAATGGACAACCAGTCGTCGCCAAAAGAAAAGAAGGGGAATGGAAATACAAAGAAGGACACCGAGAAGTGGTGTGAATTTCGTAAACTCCCTTGGCACAACATTGAGGAATGTCGCTCAAAGCAATCATTGGTGGTCAAGATCGAATCTTCAAAATCAGATCCTGATTCTGATTCAGAACCCAATGCCATGACCGTAAACCATGGGAAGCAAATCATTGATGCAGACCCCACTGCCATTATTGCTACCACACAGATTCAGCTAGAGGATCCTAAAGATTCAAAGGCAGAGGAATTCCTCTTCCACTCACATATGTGGGTGAAGGGAAACCCACTACATTTTTTTGTTGACAACAATAGCCAAAAGAACCTGATCTCAATGGAAGTCATCAAGAGATTGGAGCTTTCAACAACACCACACCAGTAACCTTACAACATCAGTTGGCTAAGACAAGGAAGGGGTATATGCATTACTCAATAATGCCTCATACCATATGGCATCAAGACTTTCAAAGAAAAGGTATTGTGTTATGTGGCCCCACTTAAAGTTTGCAATGTTCTTTTAGTTCATCCATATATGTGGAATCTTCATGTTGTATATGAGTCGTGACCTCGCAATGTCGTTGTCACTTTGGGAGGACAACTCTATCAAATACCAGAGATAGTTGCACCTATCATAGTATTTCAAGGTAGGAAGATAAGCTCCCACACCAGAAATTTATCCCTCTTCACAATTGTGTCTGAAGGAGAACATCAAACCTCCACACCCTCTGCACATGATACATCTGCTCATCAGACACAAGAAGAAAATAGATTCATTGTTTCCTCATCTATCTAAGTACCTCTACGATGAAAGGCCATGCATTCAAGGTGCTCCTCCAGAAAAAATCATCCATACAGCAATTACATCCCTCTTGGGATGTCAAAGAAATTCAGCCTCTTCACTTTAGCAAATGTTGCACCAGGATATCAACTCAACACACAGTTCCAGATATGATATGGGATTTGATGCAATGGAGACCATTGTTTCCTAAGAGGGGAGGATTTATCTATATGGATATCGGTGGCCACCCACCTATTCCACTGGATCAAAAAAATTCCCATTGTGGTTGTGTCCTAGTTATTTTTCTACGGTTTTTCGGGTCCCAAACTTCTGGGACCGTTTTGAGGCCCTAAACGATGTTTTTTGGCAATTTGTGGGGGGGAATTATCTCCATTAGCATGCATTTGGCCCCTCCTCCCAATTCATACACTTTAAACTATGGTTACTTTCTATATCCTAACAAATCAATGAACCCAGAGCAAACCATTCCAAACTTCAAGTCATGCGGCACCGAACTTATTCGCAACCCAATCGCTCCTTCTTGTCTTACCTTCCAGCCTCAAAACCCAGATCAATTTCACTTCAAATTTTAGAGCTCCCTTCCCACTTATTGGGAACCCACCGGAGGCTCTAGTTCCAACTTCCAGTCATGTGGTACCGCAACTTAGTCACCACCCACCGGAGGCTCTAGCCTTGCACTTAGTCGCAACCTGCCGGAGGCTCCTTCTTCCAGTCATGAACTACAGAACCAGACTTAGTAGAAACCCGCCAGAGGTTCAGTCATTAGAACCCGTTTGAAGCAGCTTCCCTTCAATCCCAAACCTGGCAGCCACTTGACTGGTCTCAAGATTGGGGGCTCTCACTACTACTTATACTTCTATAATGAGGGTTTAGCTTCCTAAGGGGTCTCTCTAAGGAACATAACGTCTATGATTTCATTTAGAAGGAATTGAGTCATTGTTATTTGAAAATAACAAATGATTTTTGTTCTCCTTCCTATCCTCTTGTTATCTTATCCCTCCCTCAAGAATAAATAGCAAGCGATAGCAGATTGATCGGTCATGAGAAGAAGGATTTTATAACATAAAAAATATTTTTGTTGTTTCTCGAATCATAGTTATTTATGATTAATTAGATTAATTCTATTTTATTTAATATGAACATACTAAACTCTTATGCAACTACCAAAAAGAAGTAAGGAGATAGAGGATAACCTTGTCTTAACCCTATATAAGTTTTGAACAAACGAGAGACAAAAGTATTGACCAAGGAGTGCATAGGGGAAACCTATTGAGTGAGATAATTGAGGGAACTATTTATTTTAGTATGGTCCTTCATATTTGATAGGTATTGGGCTTTTGGAGACTATTCTCTTTACCAATCAGTGCAATATGTAGATGCGTTAAGACTAATAACCTTATTATGCACTAAAATATTCAAAATGTTTAGCAGATCCAACTATCATAGAAAGAAATAGAATAACCATATTATTACCAATATATTGAAATAAAACAAAAAAGTAAGAGTATAAGAGTAATAACTATGCTTATCTATAGATAGGACTCAACATCATGGGAGCATGCTGAAACAACTTCCTGAAATATGCATTGGGATTGAAGTCCATATCCCTATTCGTTTAACCATGTTCCTTCGGTCAGCAGTCCGGAATGATGACGGAGGTAGGATTTATTCCCCGTTCCGTGGTCTAATAAAATACGAATGGGTATTCATTTCCCCACTATATTCACCATTAATTCCACCGCTTCTTGCCAAAAACCTACCTTTAAAGGAAAGACTTTGCTTCACTTCTCTCACCAGCTTCTCTATTCCTTAATCTCCTTAAATAAATAGGTCAACCAAATTTTTGAAACAAATCCCACTAGATGTGTATATCATAAATTGAAATAGACATCTAGACATATTCAAACTATCCTAATGTAAATACAAAATACCAAAACAAAGTACTCACCCATAGGTACCCAACCCTCTCCTAGGGGCCTCAAAAGATGAGGATCTACCTTAAAATCTAGCATATGGATATTCCTTAATAACCAAGGTGCATAGCTCTTTCCCGACAAAGGAGGGGAAGGGATACTACTCCCAATATGTGAATAACTTAGTGGTAAATACATTCCCCACCACAACGTGAGATAATATAGTACATCCAATTAGGAAATAACCCTAAGGCCATGTTAGAAGGTGGAAGGGCTCACCTGTCTCGATATCTAAGCCTGGCACAGGAGCACTTCAATAAATTACCCATTCTGCTTACACCTAATCAGAAATAGAAATTGGAAATAGAACCTTTTACTCACATATAATCAGTACAATAAAACTACAAAGATGAGCTCACTCTACTACTCAACTCAAGAGGACCAGAGTGCTTTCTCATGATCTGATTGAGTGAGCACTCTTAAGCATATTCACTCGGGAGACACCGACGGCTCGCTAGTGAGCTCCCTCTTGGGGTCCCACACAAAATCGAGGTAAAACACCTCAAAACAATAAGTGGGATCAGTATACCTCAAAATATCCTCGCAGCACCATTCTCAGAGGAACTGTAAATCAGGATAGTTCCTAAAATCATCATCCCTTGCTACCACGAAGTACCGATCAAGAGAATCCAATATCAATTAACCTGGCCTAATGAGGGTTGTTTGCTTTATCACTGAGTAAGTACTCCTATCAATATTTGTTCACCTTATTCTATTTGGTGACTCCCTAGGTGAATTATCCCGTCCCATCAGGGGCTGTAGTTAGGGGGGGATATGGCTCAATGCTTTTCAGTAAAAGAGAAAACTCAAAATCGGGTCGCTCTACTACTATGTTTAGTTTCTACATGAGGGAAAATTATATGTTATCCCTAGCGACACTGATCCATTATCAAACTGTATATCATAGACCTTCTTGGGAGATGTAAGCACAATTTACATGGTATTTACACTATATCATGCTTACTAATGGGATTACAGCTTATCACTGCTTATAGAACATTTATAATTAGTATCAACCATAGGGTTCTCATTCGGGTACGTGTCTTGAACTCCACGGACTCATGCAAGTAAAAATATCCCCACGTCCTCAAGAGTAAGTTGTCTATGGATCTATTTATTTCCCACAAAAATTTTAAATCTCAGATATACCTTTCCAACGGGATATTAAGCGCCTAAATCGGAGACCATAAGCAAAAGTTATGACCATGGGAAGTTGATTGTTCAACTTACCACCTTGGGGCCGCAAACTTTATGACGGTTCATCTTCTAGGGTTGTGTTTTGGAATTTTGAGGTTATCTCCCTCATTCTTATTATAAATAGGCCCCTTTGGCCTCATTTTGTATAAATCTTGGCATGGATGAGTGTAGCAGCCACATCTCTTCTTAGAGATAGCTACCACCATTCTAGTTGTTGTATTTACAATCTATTCTTTCCGCTATTTAATAGAATATGTGTTTATTATATCTCTGTTATCTTTGCAATGTGGTTGTGTTTATGATTCTGTATATGTTATTTCATTTTGTTCTCACATCATTCTGGATCATGTATTGAAGGAGGTTTTATACCACCATTTTTCCAAGGGTAACCACTTGACCCATTGTGTTTTTTTATCATCTACAAAACATCAAATATACCCTTCCAAAGATTTTTTTACGATCTTTGTTTGTCCATCAAATTGATGATGATAAGATGATATATGATCCAGTAGAGTACCCAAACAAGAAAATAATGCGGTCCAAAAGTTTCCAGTGAAAATGGGATCCATGTCACTTACTATAATATTTGGAGTACCAAGGTGGAGTAAGTAGCCGAATGGTAAGTCACTCTTGTAATGACGGTGTGACCCATGTTCATTTCTCTCGAAGGAATTTCTCACTTGAATGGGAGTACAGTTTGGTCAATGGGCATGTTTAGGGTGCATTGCATTCTAGGAGCATGAAACTGAGATACGAACCCTCACCTTTTCCCTAAATGCGAGTGACAGGCAGGCACACCCTAGACGCCAGACCAATAACATGCCCCAGCACATCAGCAATCTCTTCACCACTCCTGCTAGCAGTGACGAGGAGAACAAGTGGCCCCATGCACACTAGAACACCCATGCAACAGGCTCACAACTTGATAGAAGATAGAATGATGACGTATCTAGGGATGACGCCACCAGCAGAACGGATGACAAGGAGCTCGATCTTCCATGCAGCTCTAGTCCCCTCGACATTTAAGGTTTGGCAGGTCTGTTATAGAGCAGTAATGGTCAACCATTACGCTCCTTGGAAAACATGCCTCCTTCTAGGCTTTTAATTCTCTCGATCTCGCATTTCATCACCTTTGCTCTGCTCCTGCTCATCTCGATGTGCTCACTCTGCTCCTACCCCTGATCAGCTCTGCTCCTGCTCTGTTCGCTCCTACTCAGCTCTCAATTTTGCATTTATAGGACATAGGCTCCCGCTCAGCCCTTCCAGCAACTGCATCATTCCAGTCCCTCTCACGCAGAAAAATCCATGCTGTCGTGTTGACGAGGACCTGCCAGGGGCGAGAGAGGTCGAGGCAGGGCTAGAAACCCCAGAATGACACCCTTCCACCCAAAAGCTAGCAATCAGGGCTATGACACAGAGGTGTTTGAAGAGCTGAGAACCCTGTTCGATGATTGGGAGGATGAATTTTCATGCTCCCTCACAATAGCTACTCGCACCTCATCCCGTAGGGCCAATTATAGGATTTTTAAAAATCTCATGACCAGGCTCATACTCTGCTCTGTTAACACCCCGCCAGCCCTAATAGCACAGCCATCCAACCCAGGCAATCCTAAACCCATGCCTCCTCCTCCTCCTCCCCCTATCCCCTCTCCCTCCACTGCTCCTCCCACCCTCACCTCTCCCCCACCTCCTCAGTGCCATTTCACTCGAAAAATGGGAAATGCGGTCAAGAAATCTTCACCTCTGCCAGTGAAGTAACCCTCCCCTGCCAACAGAGACAGCTCAGGAAATACCAAGGATAGTGGTCCCACCAGCAGTGCCAATGAACAAGGAAAGAAGACATAAAAATACAAGTAGCAGGGTCTGTAGTGGGGCACCGAATACTATTTCCCAATCACCGAGGTCCCTTACAAACAACTGTAATGCCAGGTGTTCAGGTTCTTCATGCTTCTTAGGTTTTTGGGATTTTGGCTCAGGTTTTCTCCTGATCTTTCTAGTCTAGGTTAGCTCTAGTTTTTAATATTTTCAGACAATTAATTTTGTTGTGTAAGATCTATTTTCCCCACAGTGGGGAGGATCATTTTTGCACTCTCGGCCAGCCTTCTCTAGCTTTGATTTTGTGTTCCAGAAACACATCGATCTGTATTATTATTTGTACCTATATTTTTCCTTAATAGATTACTTCTGAACTTACAAAATATGTATATATATATATATATATATGGAGTACCATGTAGTTTATGGACTGTCTACATAAAAGAATTGGTGACTATGCTTACTTTGAAGAGGTGAGATAGTGCACAAAAGTGTGCATATTTAGTAAGTTTATCAACAACCACCATGATGATGCTCTTTCCTTCTGACTTTGGTAAACCTATGATAAAATTTATCAAGACCTCGGTCCACCTTTGTCTTGGAATAGAAAGTGGTGGTAGGAGACCTAGGGTCTTAATTGTTTCTACTTTATTTCGTTGTCAAACTAAACATTCTGTCACAAATTTCTGAACATCAGTTTTAAGACCATCCCAAAAAAAATATTTTTTTACCCTGTGGTAGGTTTTTAAGAAACACAAGGTCCCTCCTATCGGTGAGGAGTGGAATTCAAAAAGTACCTTTTTCTTGAGTTGAGAACTCTTACCAATATATAGGTGATCCTTGTACCATAGCAAGTCGTCTTTCCACGTAAATGTATTAGAGGCACTGGGATCCTATTGCAACTTTTGAATGAATGTCCATATTTCTTCGTCATTTTTCCATTCCTCCCTTTATTTTGCTATCCAATCTATTTGTATGATCAAGATGGCATAGAGTAATGCTTCAACACCCTCATATTTCCTGGAGAGTGCATCTGCGACAACATTTTTCTTCCTGTTTTTGTAGATGATTTCAAATTCATATCCCAACATCTTTGTCACCCATTTTTGTTGCTCTTCTGAATATAGCCTTTGTTCCAAGAAGTGTTTAAGGCTATCATGATCAGTTTTAATGTTGAAATGTATCCCCATAAGGTAGGGGTTCCATTTCTTCAAGGCATGTAGTATTTCCAATATTTCCTTCTCATAAATGGGATTTTTTAAGTTATTTCCCTTGATTGGATGACTTATAAAAGCAAGAGGGTGTTCGTCTTGCATTAGTATAGCTCCAATTCCATTTCCTAAAGCATCACATTCCACAATAATGGTTTTTGTGAAGTATGGCATCGCCAAAACAGGAGATTTACACATTGCCTCTTTGAGTTGTTGAAAATATTGAGTTGCCTCTGGAATCTAAGAAAATGCATATTTCTTCAATAATGTTGTTAGAGGAGATAGTATTCTCCATAGTTATGAACAAACTTGTGGTAGTACCCTGTTAGACCTAATAATCCTCGAATAATCTTTAGTGTTTTTGGAATCGACCAGTCCATCATGGATTTAATTTTGTTAGGGTCTACCTTGACACCTTCATGAGATACAATATGACCCAAATACTCTACCTCATTTATCCCAAAGAAACATTTTGAGGGTTTTGCATACAATTCTTTCTCCTTTAGTAGTTGTAGTGCCCTGTCAACATGTTGAATATGTTCTTCCCAAGACTTACTATAGATTAGTATATCATCAAAGAATACCAACACAAATTTTCTAAGGAAAGGCTTGAAAATAGAATTCATCAAACCTTGAAATGTGGAAGGCGCATTTGTGAGACCAAATGGCATGACAAAAAATTTATAGTGACCTCCATGAGTTCTAAATGTTGTTTTGGGGATGTCTTCATCCTTCATTCGAATCTGATGATACCCAGAACAAAGATCCAACTTTGTGAAGACAACTGCTCCATGTAATTCATCTAACAACTCATCAATGACAAGAATGTGAAACTTATCTTTAATGTTGATCTTGTTGAGCTCTCTATAATCATGACACATATGCCATGATCCATTTAGCTTGGGTACTATTACCACTGGTGCAGAGTTATAAGAACTTTAGCTAGGCCTAATTATGCCAGCCTTTAACATATCAGCAACCATACGCTCAATTTCACTCTTCTCGCTATAGGGATATCAGTAAGGCTAGATGTTAGGATGAACGCTGCATGGAATTAAGTCATGGATAGCATGATAAAAGTCTCTAATAGGTGGAATACCTTTGGGAATATCTTCAAATACCTTGGAATTATTATTAATGACCCTTTCGAGATCTAGGAAGATAGTGAACTTTGAGGTTTGAACATCTAATGAGCATAATTGTGCAACAAAACCTTGATGTCCCTTTTTCAACAACTTTGTCATACCATTGGAGCTTATCACCTTGCTTGGTTTTCCTGTGATACCATTTAAATCGTATTCTTTTCCTCCTCGTGAAAATTTCATGAAAAGTTTTTGAAAATTAAAATCCATTGTTCCAAATGATTGTAACCATTGGGCACCTAATACAACATTAGCCCCACCCATTAGGATATCAATCATTGGACTATTCAATACATCTTCCCCATACAATTGATATTATGGCATTTCCCTGAGCAATTTATAATTCCTCCATCTGCAATCATAACTTGAAACTCTGGTTCTAAATATACAAAGCAATTAAGAACTTTGGCTAATTTATAGTGAATGAAATTATGAGTACTACTGGAATCAATTAACATTGTCACCTTCTTGTTTTTTATGTATCCTTCAATCTTGAGAGTTTGAGGAGTGCTAATTCTATCCAATGCATGACAAGATAAGGTGGGAGTAATTCATTCTGAAGTATCCTCTTCTAATTTTTTTGAAGTCGCCTCTTCTTGAGATGCTTCCTATTATTTTGGTTCTTCCTCTTCACAATCTATGTAGAATAATTTATTCTCACTACATGTATGTCCCTTACTATACTTGTTGTCACAATTAAAGAATAATAATTTTTCTCTTCTTTCCTCTAGTTGTTTGGGTGTAAACCTTTGTGGTGGTTTAGAAGAAGGAACATTATTTTCTCTGTATGTGTTGGAGAAGGCCTTTATAGTAGTCATTGTCATATTTTTACTTTCAACCTCCCTTTCCATCATGAAAGCATTCGCTAGGGATGATGGTTCAAAGAGACACACCTCATGTTGAATTTTATCTTTAAAGGTTCCAATAAAAATATCTAACAAATTATCTTCTGAAATATTGTTCACTCTAATACTTAGCTGCTGAAATTGCTTCATGTGCTCGTCAACTGGACCTTTTTGCTTGATATTTACCAACTAGATAAAGAAGGTGATGTTGTTTATATCTCCATAATGTGCAATCAATTATTATTTGAATATAGACCATGAGATAATAGATTCCTTTTTACAGTCACAAAGTCATTGGTACCATACAAATGTATCAGGTTCTAAATATAAGGATGAAATAGTTACCTTTTGCAAAGTGGGCACTTGGTGTAGATTAAAGAATTGCTCCATCTAAAAAATCCACATGATTGGATCCTTTTCATCAAATTTTCTCATGTCAATCTTGGGGATAAATTAGTCCCTTGGACCTGAATTGAACCTATGATGTTGTAGTGAATCATCAACTTTTGCAGGCTCCAACTTCCTACTCTCCAATTGTTTTTCAATTTTCTCTATACGTGACTAGAATAAGTCCTATTTTTCCTCCTTCTCCTCTTCTTGAGTAGATACATGATGAATACAACTATTTTTTTTATCCTTCATCAATTCCTTCAAGTCTTGAATATATTATTTTCTATCCATCCCTTTGAGGTCCTCTTTACTAGCCATATTTTTTCTAATCTAACTAATTCATCAATTTTCACATATCCTTTAATCATATCTTCCAACTTGGACACTCTAAAAGATATGTCTTCCATTTCATCATATGTCGGGGATGAATCCTTTAGGGGTTTGAGTGGAGTGTTATTCTTTCCACTTCCTTTTGGTGGAATTTTGAACAATAAATATATATCACAGCCTAGAGTTTACCACAAATAGATCATTCTACTCAAAGCTATTCAAATGTAAAATGGCGTACCTTTTTCAAACCCTGATTAGAAGACTGTTTTAGGGCCAACTTATAACTAAGATAAAATTTGAATTTAGCCTCCTAAGTGTCTGAAAATTCGTCCTATCATACCTTAATGTGTCCTATTTCCAATTATGCGGGTCTTACCTAATTTGGATATGCCAACAAAGAGTTATTGCAAATCTCCCAAAAATTCTCATTTTTGGCCTATCGAGATGATCGAACTTGTGTTGTATGCCACATGTCCACTATTTTGTTTACGTAGATGAAAATTATACCACAAATACCTCGATCTATCTTCTGGTAGATGAAACTAATATCACTCAATTTGGATCTTGGATTCCTCAGATATGACCTTTTTCCTAGAACACATGTTTTAGGCTAGGTTTTGGACTAGTCAAAAACCCTATATTCCTCCACAATTATCTATAAAATTATAATGGATCAGGATCTAAATTTTGGACTGGAGATATTTAGGCATGTTTGAGAAGTGGGTTTTTAACCTCGATCTCGGAAACCTTGTAGAAAAAACGTTGTAGTAAAAATTCTGAGATGACTTGTTTTGCAGAAGCGAGTCCCGAGGAAAGAGCTCTGATACCAAATGTTATGTAACCAAGTCCCAAAAATAACATAAAAATAGCAGAAATAGATGAAAAGAGAATAATACACTCCTTAATAATTAATAACATAGATAAATAACAATCCTCTTAGAGGGAGGAACCTCCTTACACAATGTATTTGTGTATCCAAGATAAGACAATATTCAATCATGACTAAAATGAGAATATATCATTCCTATATGTAGGAGACAAATGTGTACAATAACAACTAATAGACCTAAGTCAACATAAATAATATCTAATGCACCACAATATAGAGGGTAATGTGCTACACTATATGGAGTAATGTGTCATCATTAAGGGCTTAACAAATAAGTATACATAGCGTTTATTCAGTCACTTCTTTCTAGGTTTTTTTTCTTTTGACAAAATCAACAAGCAACTCATCTCCTAAAACTTGTCGTTCAGTTCTTCTGGCATCTACATATTTTCGTAATGTCTTCTTAGTAGAGTACTCGTGACGTGGATGTTGTTGCAAGAGGTCGGTATTTACTACAATAATGTAAAAATGTTGCATTGATATCTTGTGTTATTATAATGACAAGTATTTCATTCAAAAAAATATTACAAAGGTGTTTTTTACCTGATGTGGCCACATCATGTACTTCATGTACATGTCTAGTATTATTCTGTATAGTAGCACCCTCTACATTCTCTGCAGTTGAAAAAATAAAAAGTACAATTAATATTCACAATTTGCAATCCAATATTTTAAATTATAGCATATGAATTCATTCATTACCAAGATTTGAAGCATGACCTTCAATAGCTTGATCTCCATCCTCAACATTAGGTGGATCGTTGATTTCCTACTAAAAAAATAGTCAATAATTTATTGCAAATATTTATAATGAATAGATTGCACTAGAAATCAAACTTAAATAAACTTCATTGATTTTATATACCTGCGCACAAGATGGATCACCAGTAGACTGTTTTTTCCTGGACAAATTTTTTCAGCACTCAACAACAATTCCAAAGTCCTGTTGGAATCCAAGCTTCAATTTTTCTTCTGTGAGAAGTTCATTGAATCAATCAACCTGCATATTTGCATAATGTCATGAATTTACCTTTTACACTTCAATAAAATAAAAATAATTTGCAATTTACTTATTGTATCGTTGTTGACCACACTATTGAGAATTATCCGCAGTTGATCGCAAAGTGGCAGGAAGGGAACAAGTTGCAGAACCGGAACCAGAACCAAATTCAAAATACGAACCAGAATGCGAATCAAAATGTGAACCAACCAGTGAATCCACCACCGAACCATAACCAAGGGCCGACAATTGCGACAATCTCAGCAGAACCTAGGATGCAGGATGATGATGTTGTTTTCATTACTCGCAAAGGTGCAACAAAAAGAGAAGACAACCCGTTTCCACAAATCCAGTTGGTTGGAAAGAAGAAAGTGCAGTTTGATGTCGACGCTGAGAGAGACATGTTATGCGATAAGAAGAGATCTAGGTAAGTTTCATGTTTATGAAATGCCAACTTCTTTTGATTCAAATTTGGTAGCAGGGCCATAACGACAGCATGGTACCTTGTAGAACTTCTTTGAAAGTTTTTTGTTGATGGCAAAGGATCCCAATGCTCTTGCCAAGATTGAGAATCTGGTGCATCGATTGGCCAAGGGATGGAAGGATTCCACGGTGAACTCTTTACACAAGAAAAAGATGAGAAAAGAGATGTGAATGAATATTTAGATTGGGGAATATGAGGTAGATTCAGTCATCTTGGATCTAGGATCAGATGTAAACATTCAAAAAAAGTAGACATCGAAAAATATGGGGATCCCACAGTTGGTTTGGTCCCCTGTGCAGTTGCAACTGGCTAACACCAATTGGGCAAGTTCTGCATCTTGCAGTGGAAGTTGAAGGGATGAATACTTATGTTGATTTTGATGTTATTGAATTTGTTGATGGTGGAGGCTTATATCTCGTGCTTTTGGGGATAGGATGGGCCAATGACAGCTTGGTGGTGCTTAATTTTAAGAAGAATATGATGACCTTTGAAAATTTCAAAATCGGAGTCATAGTTCCGATGGATCCAACTAAAGGATGAAGATATGTTGAACCGGTTAATGAAGAAGGTGTAAGAGGATAGGATCATGCATATAACATTTCATAGGATTACATCCATCTGAGTGTCGACGGTGAACTCGGTTGGCGCAGCTCTAGCTCTGCATCTTTGGACTCTGATGATGCTTTAGAAAACTAGCAGAATCGAATGCATGAGGTATCAATTTGGAAGTGTGGTCTTATTATTTAGTAATTGTGTCAAGTCACAACTGAGACTGTTGAATTACCAGTATATGAAGGACTGTCGGAGTTGTCTGAGTTTCTAGTGGAATTTGAGGATAAGGTGTAAGAACCGCAATGATTGTTGGGGTTGGATGAAGCGTTGAAGGCTACTCTAGCACGTTGGTGGGTGACACATAAGAATTCAATCACCGAGTGGTCACAGTGTCGTATATTGATGATAGTTCGCTTTGGTAAAGCAGAAAAGTACCACGTCGAGAGGTACGATGGGAAGAATGCTCCTGGCGATCATTTGATCGCATGTCATACCATGTGGGTGTCGTGAACAAAGGATGAGTGGGTCCATGATTTTTTCCACACATTGGATGAGATGTCACGGTCATGGTATGTATCAACTGAGTTACACAAAGAGATCACTACTTGGGAAGAGTTGATGATTTGCTTCAATCACAGCTTCAGTTTCACATATACCAATCCAACTATTCATAGTGCATTGCAGCACATCCGCAATGTTGTTCTAAAGGTAGCTCCAGTTTCATATCTAGTGGATCCACATGAGATATGTCCAATGAAATCGATGATGGAATGATACAATGTGACAGGAGGACCGGATGATGGGTATGATCC
The DNA here is from genome assembly GCA_001517045.1 of Pseudotsuga menziesii. Lineage (NCBI taxonomy): Eukaryota > Viridiplantae > Streptophyta > Pinopsida > Pinales > Pinaceae > Pseudotsuga > Pseudotsuga menziesii. Next base: position 872,105 of record LPNX011147451.1, read on the forward strand.
ATGGAACATCAATGTTCCATAGACAAAAGGTAGTCAAAATGTTGCACCACCTAATGTACTGACAGATCCGACGAATCAACCATTAAAAATTCAGAAGGTAAACATTGGGACAGAAGACAAACCAAAGTTCACAAATGTTCGAGACTCCTAGGATGGTGAAACGATGGTGAATATCACAGATATGTTGCATGAATTCCAAGATTTTTTTCCTACAAAGTTCTCTGAGATGAAAGGCATATTGGTAGATCTAGGAGAGATGAAGATCCCACTGAATCCAGATGCAGAACCAGTGAAGCAACGACCGTATCATTTGAATCCGTGATACAAGTAAAGGGTTAAGGTTGAGCTCGATAGAGTGCTAGATGCTGGGATAATAGAGTCGGTTGAGGAATCAGAATGGATCAGCCCCATGGTAGTGCAATACAAGAATACAGGTGAGGTTCAGATTTTTTTTTGACCTTAGAAAATTGAATGATGTGTGTCTGCATGATCCATTTCCGACACCATTCACTGATGAGTTTCTAGAAGGAGTGGGCAGTCAAGAAATCTACTCATTCATGGATGGATTTTCTGTCTATCACCAAATTAAGATCACGAAAGAATATCACCACAAGACAACCTTTGTTACTGAATGGAGATGTTTTTAGTACACTGTGATGCCTTTTGCACTAAAGACTACGCCTACGATAATCTCGAGGATTGTTGTCATTGCGTTCAAGGATTTTATTTAGATGTTTATGGCGGTTTATATGGATGACTGGATGGTTTATGAATTGATCAGGGACCATCTAATGAACCTAGGACTGATGCTGGAATGATGTCGACATCATCAGATCGCACTGAACTTGAATAAGTGCATTTTCTGTGCACCTTTTGGGATCTTGTTGGGACACATTGTGTGCAAGAAAGGATTTTTGGTTGACCCAGCCAATATTGTGTTGATTTTGAGCCTGCCACCACCTACAAATGTGAAGCAACTTAGAGAGACACTAGGACACATAGGATATTATCACAAGTTCAGCCGAGGTTATGTCATGATCACAGCTCCTATGGAGAGGTTGCTAAAGAAGGATGCGCTATTTGTATGGAGTTGGTAGTGTTAAGGCATTTTTGATACATTAAAGGCAAAGATGGATTCTGCAGCAATACTGGTTTTTCCTGATTGGACCAAGGAGTTCCATGTTCATGTTGATGCATTGTCAATTGCATTGGGAGTGGTGCTGAAACAGCTAGGGGAAGGAGATATTGATCACTGGATTGCTTTCGCTAGTCGAAAGTTGTCATTTGCAGAGAAGAATTATACTACAACAGAGAGGGAAGGTTTGGAAATGGTATATGTGTTGCAAAAGTTTCGACATTACCTATTGGGAGGTCATTTCAAGATGTCCAAGGAACACTATGCTTTGAAATACCTAGTGAATAAGCCCATGTTGGGGGGAATATATGTCATTGGCTACTTCTCTTTTAGGAGTTTGATTTTGAGATAATTGTGAATCCGGGTCGCTTCAATGAAGGCCCATATCACTTGTTGTGAATTGAGATAGGTGAAGAACCAACAGATATTGAATATGGGTTGCTAGATGCACAACTATTTAGAGTTGAGATGGTTGATGACTATTATGAGCAAATAGTTCAGTTTTTGGTGATAGGAACAACACCATAAGAGCTTACTACAAGTCAGAACAAGTAGTTGGTTGCTAAAGACGTGGATTTCTAGTTTATGGTTGGACAACTCTATAAGTTAGGACCAGATCAGATCTTAAGGTGATGCGCCCTACCGCATGAACAGGGGCAGGTATTATCAGAGGCACATGTAATAATTGCAGGTGGACACTACAAAGGTCACGCTACTGCCAGGAAGGTGCTCCACACAGGGATTTGGTGTTTGACTCTCAATAGTGATGCAATGGACTATGTGCAGACTTGAGACATCTGTAAAAGGATTGTAAACCCATCATGGAGGGATAAAATTCCATTAGTACTTTAGGTGACACTGCAACCATTTGAAAAATGGGCAGTGTCCTTTGAGGGACCAATCAATCCACCTGGAAAGAGTACCAGTGCACGGTATATTATTATAGCAATGGATTATCTAACAAGATGGGCGGAGGCCACACTAGTTGTAGATTGCACCACTGTGATAGCAGCAAGGTTCCTGTTTGATAATGATGTTACTCGGTTTGGGTGTCCAAATATATTGATGAGCAATTAGGGGAGTCACTTCATCAATCACATTGTCAGTGCGTTGACTGAGGAGCTTCAGATACAGCATAAGAAGAGTACAACGTATCATCCACAAGCAAATGGGATAGTTGAGGCATTCAACAATGTGTTGGAACACGCACTTACAAAGGTGTGCAATGTCAACCGTGATGACTAGGATTTGAAGATTCCAGCAGTCTTGTGGGCATATCTCACCACTTGTAAAATACTGACAGGATAGACACCATTCAAGTTGGTGTATGGGAAGGATGAAGTCACAGAAGAAGCGGAAAAATAGAATGTTCGCACAGGCATAGGAGGAGGTACCTACAAGATTGTCGAGCACTTGTTGGAGCACGAAGTGACAGAAAGATGGGAACTTACTGAGAATATCAAGGAACAGGTCAAATAGATCACCCAATAGTATGAGGAATTCAAGGTGAAGATCAGTGGTTACACCATTTCTAGCTGACGTGGCTCGAGGGTGAGCCACAAGATTGTGTTGGGGGCCTGTTGGTAGGAAGTTTGGAGAATAGTTAGCTGTGTAGCATCACAAATGCTGCAAAAATTCAAATATGTTGTGAAAGGTGGAAGATGGCTTACAAGGCAGCTTAACTATATTTTATGTATTTTGGTCATATTTTGTAGATTTGGACCGCATTATGTGGATTACCATCATCATTTTGTAGATTTTGGTCCAAGTAGTTAGGAAATTGACTTAAGTGGACCACCAATGTAAAGGTGCAAGCCTATAATTAGACCTAGGATTGTGAATGTTGAGATATCTTTGGCACATCTATGATCCTTGTATGAACTAAGATCCTTTGGTTTGTTGATAATCTGGAGATACATTGACGAACTTTTTTGGAGAATTTGTGTTTTGTTACGAAGATTAATATGACATGATGGAGATTGGGAAGAAACATTGTTTCTTTTTTCATCTTTATGTTTTCCTGTTTTCTGTGATCTGAATGTGAATGCAATCTGCACTTGTGAATGATTCGATATTTCTCTGTTATGAATGATGATAACTTAATAGATTTTTTTATGCACTGATGTTTATACTATTATTTAAGTATGTTGATCTGATCCACTTAATGATGATATGAATTGGTGAATATATAATATGAATGATTGAAACAGTTGAGTAATGTTATGCCGAGTTGACAGTAGATGCACATTCCTCCTTCATACTGCAGAAACTTGGTTCCAACAGTTCTCCCTCGAACATCTCGAGTGAGACTTCAACTTCTCTATAGGTGTTGTTGTATGGGGTAAGACCTGTCTAGGCCAATGCTTATGGATATCACTGAGTTTTGGGTGTGGATAGAGAGCGAACCCCTATCGGCGGGTTTTGTGTCAACACTTGTGCTGTCCAAATTTTTTGTTGTCTTGTCTTTGTGACCTTTGATGTGTCTGGCATCCTATGAAAAGGTTGAAATACATTATATGTCTCAAATTTTATCTAAAAATTAATAATAATAAGGTTTATAATAACATTGTTGAAATTATTGCATACCTTCTTGTGCCTGGTGGTATATTTCCTTCTTTTCTCAAAGCCCTCTCATTTCCATCTTCCACTAGGGCTTTTCACTTTCTTACTGGAATCATTAGAGGGTGCTCATACCTAGGGTTCCTTTCTAGGTGAACCCTAAATTAGTCCCTCATAATCTTCATATGTTGGATAGCCTTCTTTAGGACCTCCTCTCGATTGAAGGTCTCACTATTGAATAAACCAACCAAGCGATTAGTGAGCTCATCTTTTAAATTTTTAGTTTGTTTAACTCACCTTGTGTGGATGGCGGACCAAAATATCTCCAATGAGATATCATTTAGGTGTTTATAAAAAACATCATTTCCTACAAGACGATCATATCATCATTAGTTGAAAAATAGTGTTTTCTGAGTATATTACAATCAAATTATAAACACTAACTTACACAATGTATAAATACCTAGGATATTCACTATATTTATGGGAACAAGATTTTCGTCCACCAAAAATGGTGTGTGTAGTGTACCCATTCTAGTGACACAAGAATTTCAAGGAAATGTTGTTTGAGAATTATCATTACTAGTCTCTACATCGACCCCTTGTTCTGTATGATCTGGTGTGCTCCAACCACTACTGGGTGCACTCACATTTGGACTCAGGGGTGTCACAGAATGCATTGCTAATTGTTCATTCAAAAACAATGACACATGGGTTGCAGGTGGAGTCATATGCTCATGTGACGACTCTCCACAAGCATCACTAGTACCAACACAGCCCTCACCACTAGTGTGTCAGTGCAAAAAATCTTGTAAATACAAACCATATGTTAGTTCACGATCATATACAAGTACAAATTATAATATCATAAATGAATTATCTTCTAATTCAAGATCCTGCAACTTACTTTCAAGGCCTTAGATCTCTTCACCAAAACATCAACCTTTGTTCTAATCTCATTTGTCTGTGGTTGAATGAATAGAAAATGAAGGATATCCTCGTTCATTGTTTTAAGGTCTTCTCTATCATTTTAATTGGTTCTATAGAATATTCAATGTCAGTATCATGCATGATATTATCCACATCAATATCTAAGGATTTCTCTGATTTTAGATCAAACGTTGAATTAGTATCCTGCAACAAAAATATATAAAACATTACTAAAATGAAAGAAATATACTGAGGAAAGCAACATATAAAAAAACATATTACACATGTTCGATTTCAAAAATTACAATTAGGTATACCTATTTCCTTAAGGATGGCATCATCTGATCCACAGCTATGGCCTTGCCTTGATCATCACCCCGCAACAAAAATGTAGAAAACATTATCATAATGAAAAAAATATACAAAAGAAAAAGACATAACAAAAAAAACATATTGCTCATATTATATTTGTGCAATTAGAAAGAGGCATACATGTTACATCGAGGAGTGTGTACTCATCTGATCAACGGTTGGGAACTTTCCCTGATCACTTCCCTATAGTAGATAATTGTATAAAACATTATCGAAATGCAACTAGTGTACTCATGAAAAAACATTAATAAAAAAACATTGTTCTCATATAATTATATTTGTGCAATTACAATGAGGTTTACCTACTACCTTGAGGATGGCGTACTCCTCTGATCAACTATCAGGGAGATGCCCCGGTCACTAGCATGTGATGAAAAATATATAATTCATTATCAAAATGGAACCAATATACTAATGAAAAGAAATAATAAAAAAACATATTGTGCATATTATAGTAGTAAAATTACAATGAGGTATACATGTTTCCTCGAGGCAGGTCCTGTCTGATCTACTGGTAGGGATTTTCCCTAATCAGCACCATGCAACAAAAATATAAATAAAATTGTCTAAACTAAACAAATATACTCATGAAAAAACATAACAAATAAAAATTGTGTTCATATTTGTTTGTACAATTACAATGATGTATACTTTTTTCTTCAAGGATGGTGTACTGATCCTATGATCGGCTACTAGGAAGATGCCCCGATCACTACCCTGGGAAATAAATATAAAAAATTTCAACAAAATTAAACAATATACTAACAAAAAATAAAAAAGATATTGGATTCATTAATTAAAGGATGGGTAAATTGTTAGATGTACCACTCCCATAGTAGCCACATTTGTATCTATTCGATTCAAATTGTAATTAATAAGAAACTCTTCCCTATAGATAATGATTTAATGGCACATACAAAAACATGGTTTCCTTCATGCCCCTCAAATATGAAATTGGGTTGCTTAATTGTAGACCCTGGTTGTGTACTGTTTATAAACCCTGCAATATTCCCTCTAGATTTTGGCCTTCTGTGAATGTACATCATCGCTCCTTATTTTGATCCTTGTATTGGAGCTATAAATAATTTGTATACAATCCATATTTGCGCATACTTTGTGTATATTGTACCAATCGCATCCAATATTTGTAATGGTAAAATGGTCCAACATACTCCATCAATTATGTACATATGTCGTAACCAACCTTTATGCCATCCATGCAAAACAACCCCAAACCATGTAATGGCGATAGTCAAATTTGATATGTCCTCTCATTCACACAAAAATATGTGTTTATTTGAGGAAGATCCTTGTGTACCCATTGTTTCACTTTATGTTTGTAAATCAAGGGTACCTCGATGTCGCCTATGGTCTCATTACCATAAGAAAATCACCCCCCTTTAAGGAGAAAAAAATCCATGCATTTATAGAATTTTCTTATGATATTTTGACGTCCAGTTGATATACCTGTTGTATACCTTATGGATGTCTCACTTTCCTCTAATATCCCTAAACTATGCTCGCTCGAGGAAGACAGGTCTAACAAATACATGTTTGGTTCTACCTGCACCATGGGAAAAAAGTTATTAAATTATAATATCCCAATGTCAAAAAATAACTAACCCATTTCCCTTCTAACCTCAATTTCATAAATTTGGACTAATTTCAGTCTAATCTCCTTTGAATACAAGTCAAATTAAATATTTCCAAGCTCCAAAACTTGTGTTTCTGAATTTAGCTAACATCATTCCCATATTGATCATTTAGCTAAGCTTGACACCTTTGTGAAGCTATAATTCCAAGACATTTTCAAGGCCACTATCAACTCTTAAAGAACCAAAAGTGAATCAATGTAACTCAACATGTATTAGATGCTTTCATACTCACACAAAATAATTTGATCGGTTTGAATACTATGTTCAAATCCAAGGATGTTTCTTTTAATTTTTATTAACCTTCCTTCCATTCCAAGATTAAAGTAACTCACAATTCAAAGACATGGCATAATTAATTTACTTCATCTCATTTTTTCACAAGGAAATGAACAACCTCCTCTTTCATATGAACATATAATTCATGTAGAAATATCATTGTTTTCATCATTGTCATTATCACTCAGGTCATCATCAAAATTGTATGTTTATTGTCTTCCACATTTGATATTTATCACCGCCTATGTTCTACCCAATCATAATCTACATGATTTCGATGATACTATTCACATATATCCTTTCAAGTCATCCAACTATTAAATCCAACCTTTGGAATGTGACCTTCAAACTCACTATGTTGGTCATAATCTCTTCTAGACTCAAGAGCTCAAATTTATAAGTTACCCCTAAAATTGTTGGCGGTGTTAAAGTAAGTGCCCATAACATGTAATCATATCAACAGAATAAATTACAATCACTTGTACAATTTATAAAAGAACAAGATCAGTTACTCACATGTAGTGTGGGACCCTTCCTAACTGTATACTCAGAATAGTACTTTCAGAACTGGCTGTGTCTCTTAGAGACACACTCACATAAAAGGAACAAGTTGGCCCTTAGAAAGTTAGTACAAACAAGAGAGAGAGAGAGATAACAAGTTGTAGTAGGGAAAGGGTCATTGACAATCAATTCATAATGAAAGTCTACAAAAATATAGACATAATTTTAATCTCATACTTCTCTAACATCAGGTCACTTGGGCTTACATTCTGCACTACAGTCTACAGTAGAGACTTCACCTTAGATCAGTTCAACCCTTACCAGCATTAGAACGAATTACCACCAGTGTAGATCACAGCTGATCGAGTTTTAAAAAAAAAAATATAGACATGGATTGAATCACAATGACAATAGCTCACAATATCGAATCTCAAACTGAAGGACCAACTCAACCACCAATGGATCGAGATATAGACATATCAGTTCACCCCGAGGATAGTGGATCTCTCAACAGTAGGCACGGATAGGCTGGGGATCTCTCATGCATAAACAACAACTCAACAAGAAGTAACTTCACCATGCAGCAAGTGGACAGAGTCACAATAAAATTAGCAAACAGTATCAATCTAAACCATACAGATAACCCTTGACATTAGAGCTTAGATCAACCACCAAAGTTGGAATATTAATGATGTCAAATATTGTTCATTTATAATGCACAAAGACTTCTAGAGTATTCCATCAAAATGATGGTCAAAGGTAAGGACAAATCGTCGCCTCCTAAAAGGAGGGAAATCCTTAACCAAAAAATAAAATAAAAACAAAAAGTAGACATCAAGGGTCAATAGTAGGGAGTTTAGGTACCACACCACACAAAAGAAGGAGGGTGCTAACATAAGACCAACCATAAATCAAGGAAATGTCTAAAACCCCCTTTTAACCAAAGGACCAAAAGGGTGAGACACGAGGAGGGAGAAAAACCCCCTTTACCCATAAGACATAACCATAAGTACCAAAGGGTTGTACCAATAAGGTGGGGAAAAACCAATCACCTCTTTGCTAAAATAACTTCTTTGTTGAAATAACAAACATAATAAATCAATATAATCAACATAACCCCTAAATCAAAATCAAAATTTTTTTGGTTCATAGATTGTTTTTTTGAACAATAATATTGAATGGTATTAATTAGGTTTTTGTAAGCATTGAGTTCTCGTAATGCATAATGCTTTAATAAATAAGCAGTCATCACAAATCATATTGAAATCATGATCATACTTGTTGGACAGTTCTTTAACTAAGACCAAATTCCTTTGGAATTAACATTAGTGCTATGATTATTTCTTAACAGTTTATAATTAGCAATGATAAAATCACAATGACAATATCCTTTAGAAAATAACACCGTATAATTTTCAAACCTTCGAGAAGGGGCATATTGATATACCTTGCTATGTTTAGGTTGAAACTAGGAGAAACACACTAACATCATTTTGAATTTTGAACATGGATTATTTTGAAAATATAAGTATGTCTCAAGAAGTGGTGATGTGGTGATGGCTCCCTTGATACCAATAGAAAAAAAATATCACTTTCTTCAAGACACCAATGTACAAATACGGCTCATTTTTTTGCATATCTCTATAAATGTCAAATGTCAGCAAGAATAATTGAATGAAGTTAAAATTGATTTGGATATGAGGACATTTTTTTCTTTGCAACATTAGGTATAATTTCATTACAAAGATGCTAAATATGCTCTTCTAGACTAAATGCATATTTTCTACAAATATCATTGTGTACTTCTCAAATACAATTTACATAACTTGAAAGAGATAAGTCTTTGAAATCTTACTTGAGAAATGAACCACAACCTGGGATCATGTATGGAGGGTTTTCACATGTTGAATGCATGACATTAACGTAATCATGTGGAAAGGAATTATGATATATTAAAAATGAGAAAAGAAGAGACTAGATCATCCTAAAGGTACATACAGTATAAATCACTCCTTTGTGATAACTTTGATTAGGACTTGTAATACTCCAATAGGATATTCTAGCGGGTAGGGAAGTGTGTTGATATTTTTATATATTTTCTCTTGAAACTACTGTCAATTTGATATTTTATTAGAATATAAATACCCTATTGTATATACTTTGTTATTCATTGTTTCACCTTTCCATAAAAGGGCTAGAGGGATGGGGTTGCTTCAAGTGTTTAAAATTTTGAAAAGAATTGAATATTGATGGTGGTGGTGAAGGAAAAGCACTCTATATTGATGTTGAGGGAACCTAATCACTAAAACAACTTTTAGAGATTGCATAAAGGTATGAAGTGGTTTTTTATGCATAATTTTTACTATGGTTTTGAAAGACTAAATGGTCAAAATTCTAATATTATGCAGCCTTGCAAGTTTGGGATCAATGGACTAGATGTGTTGGAGAATGTTACTTATGCCTGAGCATATAATATAGATCATTAATCTAGGTTGTTTCTAGAAGAAACTTCTATGACACCCCAATCTTGAATTTTGGGCATGAAAAATCCCTAATCTTAGCAAGTAAACTTGGGGAGAAAAGACTTTGTTTTAGGGCATTGTTTCAGAGCTGCAACCCCTTTGGAGGCATATTAACATTGAAAACTTACCAAAAGGGTTTTGAAAAGGTCGTATTAACATTTCAATTTTTGACATAGTTCCTACCCTAAACCAAATCACATCTGCAATGCTTAAAAACATTGAAACATAGAAAAATTTCACAGATTAATTTGAGGTCAAATTGTAGGTTACTAACCAATTTCATAAGAATAACGTCTTTTGTGGCTATTATCAGAAACCTTCATTTCCTATGTGACCTCGATGAGCTCTATGACCTCTTTAGTTTCCTCTATATCCCCCTTAATGATCATTACGACCTCTTCATTGACCTCACCAACCTCCTTGATGATCTCTTCCAACTCAGCTTCAATAACCTCTCTGGCTTGATCATCTGGTGCCTTTGTGGGACTTGGTTCGATGTGGGTAACAAAATACAACCTGATCCTTTGGGGCCTCTGAGGGACTTGGTTTGATGTGGGTGATGAAATCCAAACTGATCATTTGGCGCCTTCGCGAGTCTTGTAGGTTCAATGTGGGAGAGGTAAGTGTAATGTTTTTGGGCAGAAATGTCTTATGGTTTTTTTATGTTTTATTTTTATTGTTTTATTGTTTTTTATATTTATTATTGCTTTTTATTACTTTTTATTTTTATTATTATTTATTCTTTATATATTTTTTAGTTTTTATGTTTTATATATTTATTATTATTATTATTATTATTATTATATATTTATTATTGTTTTTTTATATTTCATGTTTATTTTTGAAGAAGGTATTCTAAATATATTAGAAATCTAGAATAGCATATGCCCCTTTTCATTTCTAGAATCTTTCATTGGTTTTTTCTTCCCACCATGTATTGCATGATGATCAAATTTCCATGGTCTCCCCAATATAAAATGGCATTCATACACAAGGACCACATCACATAATATATCTTTGTACTCAACAATTTTAAAGGAACTTTGCATTGGTTATTACCACATATCATTTGTAAAACCAAAATAATGTATAAGTCTAGTATTGCTTATATCATGCCAACCCAATATATCTACCATTTCAAATGATACCATATCCTCATTACTAGAATCAATTACATATTTACTATTAATCTCCAACATTGCACTTAGTTCTAGGGATAGTTTCCTCGGCCACTTGTCTCCTTATGGTATACGTTGTTGTGCTTGCACTATATTTATTGTATGCATCATCATATTATTTCATGATCTTCTTCTTCTTATTTGTGTGGAATTTCCTCCTAGTATCTCTCCTTGGGATAATTATGCTCTATCCTAATAATTATCTCACACATCATCCCTCTGTTGGAATTTAAATGGTATATGGCTTGCATCTCCACATGTGTAGTTGCAAATATTCCTCTTGTGGCCACCAAGCGTTTTACCTCTTCATCAATATCCACTTTGAGTATTACCTCCATATATATCTAATTTAATAACTTCACCTAACTTTTCAACATATTCCTCTTTGCTTATTGTGTGTTTCACTAAACCTCTACTTCTACTACCTCAAAAACCTTCCCTACTATATTTCATATTGGTATCTTTGTGTGTTAACTTTTCTTCTATTCTCAATGATAGTTTATAAGATTCCTCATATTCACCTATTTTGTACAACCTCATCTCAAATTAAACTTCAAACTTCAATCCATTTAAATACCTTAATACTCTTTACTTCTCATCCTCATCATGACATGCATGTATAATTTTTTTATAGAATTCATTTGTATGCTCTTGTACTCTTTGGTCTCTTTTCCTCATGTTCTACATTTCTCTGAAAATAACTTCTTTATAATATAGTGGTAACAAGTTATCTATCAAATTGAACACCGTCTTAATTAAAGTTATGCTCCTCTCCTTACCCTAGAAACTCTCTCATGTTGCACAAAATTCAACGTAACAGTGGCATGGCCTTTCAAACTAGTAATTAAGAAATTCATTGTTCTTATATCTTATATATTCTCATGCAAAGGAACCTCTTCATCTCACTTATCCAACTAGCTACTTCTTCATCTTGAAACATACATCACATTGTAATTAATGTTTTACATTTATTTTTATTTTTTAATATATAGATTAACAATACATCACTTAAGCAACATTCCATCGATGCAAATTCCATGGTATCGATGTTAGGTTAAATTTCAATACCAAGGCATTTACATCGATGTACCATCGCTTAAGCGACATATTGTTTATATTTTAAGAAAATATTTAAATTTTGATGTAAATCCAAAGAAAGTTCCATTGGAATATATTGTGTCCAATGTTGAGTCTATAATGTTATATCATTCCTAGTTAGATATAGCATATATGATTACCTAGGACAGATAGGCGTTCCCCCCTTGGACTCCATCAATTTGAACATTTCACTACAACTATCTCTATCATCACTTCACTAACATTTTTTGGTGGACTTTATCACGACCATCATATATGGCACTTGAAAGGCCCAATGATAATTCTTGAAATGTGAGAGTCTTGAAACAATCTTAAGAGTGTTTTTTTCCTTATTATAGACTCACAAACTTCTTAAGAAACTCCATTTATTCCTACCATAATGAGATTATAAAAAAACCAATAAATAAGGGTAAAATGTAAATCCTCCCTAAGAGAAAGCAGTCTTTGGAATTATATATTTCATTGGTTTCTCAAGTCCTTGCAACTTGGAGACAAGCTTCGCAAATCCAAACAACGACAATGAGGATGAGGAAAATGATGATAATGAGGATGAGGATGAGGATGATGGTGACAATGAGGATGATGGTGACAATGAGGATGATGACGATGAGTATGATGATAATGATGATGAGGATGAGGATGACGATGACGATGATGAAGATGACAACGATGGGGATGATGATGATGATGATGATGATCATAACAATGATGATGATGAGGATGATGAGGATGAGGATGATGACGATGATATGAAGATGATGAAGATGATGATGATGATGATAACAATGATGATTATGATGATAACAGTGATGATGATGATGATGATGATGGTGAAATTGAGGATGATAATGATGAATATGATGACAATGATGATAATGAAAATGAGGATGAGGAAGATGATGACAATGAGGATGATGACAATTTCTACGATAATGAGGATGAGGATGGGGATGAGGATGAGGATGAGGATGATGAAGACGACAATGATGGGGATGATGATGATTATGATGATTACTATGAGGATGATGATGATGAGGATTATAACGATAAGGATGATGACAATGACGATAATGACAATGAGGATGAAGATGAGGATGACAATGATGAAGACCACAATGATGGGGATGATGATGATGATGATGAATATGAAGATGATGATGACAATGAGGATGATGTCGATGATGATGAAGATGATGATGATGATGGTGATGATAGTGATGATGATGATGATAATGATGACGATGATAAGAGTGATGATGATGATGATGATGATGATGAAAATGAGTTTGATGAAGATGAGGATGATGATAATGACAATAAAAATGATGAGTATGAGGGTGATGATGACAATAAGGATGATGATGATGAAGATGATGACATTGTCAACGATAATGATTATGAGGATGAGTATTAGAAGACAATGATGAAGATGAAAACGATGGGGATGATGATGATCAAAATTAGGATGATGAGGAGGAGGATGATGACAATGACGATAATGACGATGAGGATGATGATGATGATGATGAAGATGAAAAATATGATGATGATGATGATGAAAATGAGGAGGAGGAGGATGATGATGATAACAGTGATGATGATGATGATGACGACAATGAGTATGATGATGATGAGGATTATGACAATGACGATAACAATGATGAGGATGAGGATATGATGACGATGACAATGAGTGCATTGCATTACCTAGATTCTCTTTGTTTCAAGAATAATTTAATATTCTCTACTAAACATGGCCAACCACTTGAAGGTGGAAGCTCATCTAACCCCCCCATGTCACTCTCAATTCCCCATAACCTAACAAAATCTATGTACAAAAAAATACTTTTTTTTCATACTTAAGAAGCAATGTCTCTTATAACATATGCCAACATACAATAAAATGACAAAGAAACTTACAATTCCTCATATATAGAGTAGAGTACGTAAATATATTAAGGCGTACCTCATACACTTCAATGGACTTCATGATATTATTCATCCAACTCATCATCTGTATCATATGATCCATGTTCAACATTGTAAGGATTGGTCATATCATCATCATCATCATCATCGATGTCAATTTTGATCATCGTGTCATCGTCAATATCATTTTCATGTGCATTTTCTTGTACATCATCTTATTCAACTAATTCTTCGTCATATAACTCTGGAACATTATCATTAAACTCATGTTGATCATCCTCAACATCGTATTCTTCTTCAATACTCTCTTCATTATATTCCTCCACATTATACTTTATCGTCATTCCCCTTGGATTGTGTCTCACGACAAAAGACCAACCCCCACTACCTCGAACCTTAGAGTAAAATACATGTTCACATTAGCTTGGAAGAACATATGGATCCATTCTTGGCTCAAAAAACCTTGTACTAACCATGTTAAATCCATTAGCATGTTCAATAATAGTTTTATCATGATCAAGTTGATTCAATTGTACCCTCTACCATTTGACAACGAACAGAACTAATTTGAAGGAGTTAAAATCACACTGAATGATATCTTCCAAATACCCATAGTATCGATTTTTTGAGAGTTTGGTATGTCTGTCACTTCTAAAGGAAACATCAGTCACCTCAAAGAGTGCATTTATCCCACAATCAAAAGTTTTCTTTGTTTCATCCAACTTTTTGATGTGAAATTTACGAACATTGCACCACATAGCCTTATGGTGTTTTACCTGCAACAAGCCATACACATAAATATTACATCCTAAATTGACCATGATTAAAAGTGCATTTTTATCATCTGCAAAGAAAAAAATCAACATGTACATCAATATATTTGAAAAAAAAATAGTACGGTTAATTAATATGCTTTCCTACTTATGTTTTAAACCATATTCTAAATCGATTTCCCTTTATGTAATATTGGTATCTTCTTTGTGATGAGTTGCTTTAACTAATGAAGTCACTCCTTCCCATGATATTGCATGACCATATTGTTCAGATCGTTCAATCCATACCTTCATCCAATCAAGATTGTTTGTGGTGTATAAATGAAGTGCATCCCACTCATGACCAACTACTTGATGAAAATAAAATTATAATTAAGTACAAATGTATATCCATTTAACATGCTATACACTTTTAATTGATGCATATTGAATATTAAAAATTAAATAAGTATGATATATACATAAAAATCAACAGTCAAATGTACTATAATTAATCTCCACTAGCTAATAATTACCTTTCACCTTCCTTGATCTACCTTTTCCCTTTAGGTACTCCCCTTAGAAATTGCTATTTGATTATGGTTCACAAATGTGACCTAAATTAATCTTTGATGTTAATTTAGGAAGGTATCCACTAATATACATCATGTTCTGGTATACTATATATCCCTCCACCATATAACCCTCAAGACGTGCTCATTGTTTAACCAAACCCTTCAAAAATTTTAAGTTCCTATCAACCATCCACATGGACCTTGAGTGTACAGGTGCACACAATTCAATCTCCTCAACTTAGTGTATGATGTAGTGTTCTTGTGCATTGAAAAATGTTCAAGGTAGATGCTTTTGCATTTCACACATGAGATGAGGAATTTCTCTCCTCCAAAACTTTATATCTTCTTTATGGATTTATTTAGATGACAATCATCTACAAGTGATGCAAACAAATCACAATATTTAACAAAAAAAACATTATATTACATAACAATTACAAAACGAAA
Source organism: Pseudotsuga menziesii (assembly GCA_001517045.1). Taxonomy (NCBI): domain Eukaryota; kingdom Viridiplantae; phylum Streptophyta; class Pinopsida; order Pinales; family Pinaceae; genus Pseudotsuga; species Pseudotsuga menziesii. The sequence goes on from LPNX011147451.1 coordinate 888,034, forward strand.
TATCAAATATAAGTTCTACAATGAATTAAAAAACACTTGATGCATGCAAAATATCACTACTTGCCTCATGTATTTTCCAAGATCATATATAACTTGTTTGACATTGTTGTTGAAGTTGTCCGGGAGAGATAGAGGTAAACATACTATAACAATATAAAAACTGTTTCATCATTTTTTACAAAAAGTAGACAAAAAAATACCAACAATATGCACTAGAATAAAAAAATACCAGAAATATATATAACATAATAATTGCCTTGATGAAGATATGCCAATCATGTGTTTTCACCTCCTCAAAATCACCTTTCTTGGTTATGATATTCTTCATGTTCGAACAAAATCCGTTGGGAAATTTAATTTTTCGTATGACTTCTTTTACAACATTTCTTTGTTACTCCAATAACAACCATGGAAGTGAGTTTATATTATTTTGGTATCTGTTGCTATTTAATTGAATGAAAAGTTTCATTGCATGATTGGCTTCCTAACTTTCATTGCAAATTTTGACATTTTTTTCTTTGTCACTCCTTCTATCCAATATTTGCCAAAATGTTTCAGACATGTTCTTTCCTATATGCATTGCATCAAACAGATGAGCAATTTGTAGGTGATCATAGTAGGGAAACCTACTGAATTGTTTAGGATAACTTTTCATTCCTCGTGGAACACCATTAATGCCTTCATGATCATGATGACCATCATGAATCATAGTTTATAAAGAATTTACATAAATCAATATCAATTACGGTAAACAACACACAATAAAAAAAATTTAAACATTTCATATATGATGATAGATAGACAAATTGATTTGTACATACCTTGACAATTTCTATTATATTGCAACTTCCATAGGTGAGGCGCCATTATCTATGGTTTTAATGCAGTATATTGCTTCCCATTGAATAGATGTTTTTTGGTAGTTCAATCCTATGATTCTTAGAGAGGAAGTGCCTATACTCATCAAACATCTCCTTTCGTAAACTTTTTGAATGACGAGATTTGATCTTAGAACCACAAACTAGACATGCAAATTTTCCCTTTATTTGAATACCTACATAAAGAGATGGAAAAACTATGTCAATTATAATTATATAAAATGAATGTATTATTTAAAAAACAAGCATGCATAATATATCAATTTCATAAAATTAAATAATATTAAAGTGGGCGTTATAATTACATACTGCAAAAATGGGTTAAACCTGGGGCATAATGTACTGTCAATACAAGCATTACATGGAATTGAAATTTCATTTTTCGTACTGGTCTAGATACATCATACATAGTGATTCCATTACATAGATTTAGTAGTTCGTCAATAAGATGCTCAATATATACATTCATATCTTTAACTTGGTACTTACCTAATTGATTTGAACATATAAAATATATAATTATTACAACCATTAAGATATATAAATAATAAACAAGAGTGAAAGAAAATCTATATATAACATTATGCAACAAGATACGAAAAATGAGATGCCACTACATTAAAAAAAAAATTGTTGTAGACACATACCTGGAATAATCATTGCCAACATTATGGGATCCCTCTTTATTGAAAACCATGGAGGAAATTTATTGTTGATAAAAAAAATAGGCCACAACGAGTAAATAGATTTCATCTTTGCAAATGGATTAACACCATATGTTTCCAAATAAATCCTAACATTACGAGGTTCTTCTTTAAAGTGTGGCCATTTTTCCTCCATACCTATAAATGCAAAGCCATCTACAGGCATTCGAAGAATGCCATATTGAATTCTATTATGTTCATGGTAATCCATAAATTGTGTTATGTTTTTGCACCTAAACATTCATTGCAAACATGGAATAATGGGAATATAACAAAGAAACTTTTGAGGAACCTTTTTTGTTACTTGATCTATTCAATATCTACTGATATGACATTCTTGACATTTTGTTTCAAATTCATGTTGTTTATAATATATAATATGGTCATCAGGGCATGCACCAATTACTTCATACTACATTCCAATTTCTTTCATGATGAGAGATAAATCTCGATATGTGTGAGGTAAAATATTTGACGGTGGTAACAAAAATTCAGCCATCAAGCTACAACAAATTAAAGTAAAAAACTAGTTAATATAATATAAAATAATATTAACGAAACATGTTTCATCTATATTAATTTTACTTATGAATTAACAATAAAATTATTAGAGGAACAAAGATAACCTTTATCATGATCATATATATGTGATGTAATATATCACATACCTTAACATTTGTGTGGTTGTTGTGTTTGAAAAACCATTCATAACCTTCAAGTTCATTATCAACAATATAGAATAGAGAAGATTTGTGTTGGAGCCTTCATAAAGGGGTTCATATGCCTTCTCAAGAAGAGGAAAATCATGAACATCATCAAAGTCATCATTTTCATGATCATCATCATCATCGTTCATTCTAACTTTGAATGTATCATGGATCAATATTGTATTTGTACTATCATCTTCAACTATGTTATCAATATGATAATATTCTTTAATATGATCATTAACTTGTTCTTCATTATTCATAGCTCCATGTTCTACCAGTGCTTGTTCTGAAAGCACATCCTTTGGGTGATATGCCATAGGAGGTCTTTCCTTTATAATTACATGAAGCCATCGAGAGATATTAGTTAATATAAGAAATATTAAAATGTTACATACATTTACAAAAACAATCAATATAAATACTGTTAGAATAGTAATCCACCACTTAGTACCTTAGTATAAAGCCTTAGCCAATTTCATTTGCATTTATGCAATAATATGCTATAGTTTGGACTTAGGGAAGTTAATACAGCATAATAACCAGATATTTTGATGCTTTCACACCTACAGAAGAAATCCAGCTCAGTCAAACTCCACATGTTCTCCATCATTTATGAAAGGTCCATTCCCATTCTATTTTTTGAGGAATTGTGGTTCAATAGGAGCGTTAGGGGTGTTTTTATCCCATTTTTGGATTGTTGGAGCATTTAATGCCCACCTTGAGCCTCCCACTCACCTTATTTTACATACCCACGCATGCCAAGGAGTTAGAATTGCTATAGTACACTTTAGCCACATCCACACCACCATCTGTAACCATTTGGGCTGAGTTGGAGTGAGTTTGGCCCACCTAGGGGGGATTGAGGCCAATTTGGCCAATTTCACTTGTACATTCAGATTTGGCTTCAAAATCCTCTCTAATTGAACCAGATGTAATATAAACCTGTTCTAAACATATTCACATGTTAGACAGTCAAATAATATCCAGTTTTTGTTCACACTGTGTATGTAAAAATGTTCCTCTTTCATGCTTTTTTGTAGGTTTTTGCAAGTAATTCGATTTGTGAGATTCTCTTAGGATCCTAGATGTTATTGTAGATAAAAAATATCACATGATATTAGAGCTTATTGGAGTTCTATATCAATCTTGATTGTTTGAGCTGCATTTTTTAGATATTTTCCAGAAAAAATTGAGTGTTTTTGCAGGAACTTTCAGCAAAATCTCACCACTAGCGCAAGTAGAGATGGAGCAGAACCAAATATTTCTCAATCCCTTTAATTTGTTCAAATGGAAGGTAGAAATGGTCATTCAACTGAGATCTAAGGGTCTCTACAGGGTTACCATGGGCACAAAAGTGGAGCCAAACTTTGCAATAGAAAAGTCTAAGTACTTCAACAGACTTGATGAAGCCTTTGGATCGTTATGCCTAAGTATTTCAAGATAAATCTGATTTCATGTAGATAGTTTGACAACCCCAAATGAAGTCTGGGTTAAACTAGAATCTCTCTTTGGGAAAATTGATGAATTGAGAGGACATCAGCTTGAAAATGAGCTCATAAGCCTGATCCCAGTGCATTTTGAAACCATCCAGTAGTTCTTCACAAAGTTCAAGTATCTAGTACTTCAACTGAGGTAATGTAGAATTGAGAAGAAAGAGGATCAACTGATCCTGTCCATCCTTTGGAAGTTATGCCCATAATTTTCAGTGTTTGTAATCACCTTCCATTACGGCAAATTGACACTTCGAAATTGGAAAATGCCAACACTTGCCAGCTTCATGGAGACCCTCACGTAGGAGCAGGATAAACTAGTCCAAATGGGAACCATTAAAGCTAGCAGAGATCAATATTTTTCCATGGGTGTTTCGAATGCCTCCAAGGGAAACGAGAAGGAAAATAATTCGAAGCAGTTAGAGAAGAGGAAGCCTTATAAACCCAAAACCAGCGATGGGGGTTCGAATCCTCGTAAGGAGAAGGACAAGAAAAGGAAGGAGAGAATAGAATGCACATATTGTCATAAGGGATGGAATCCAGAGAGCTCTTGCATGAACAAAACCATTGATCAGATGGCGCAACTACTGGATAAGAATAGCATCCTTGTCCTAGATGGCACAAGCAAGAAAGATGGCAACTCAAGTTCAGACAACAAGGAGAAATGTCATGCCTTGGTAGCAGGTTCTTCTAATTCCTTGACCTTCATTATTGAATCAAGGGAATCTAAACATATGGATTCCACCAGATACCTCTTCTCCTCTATGCATTCGAATAGTGGACCAACTATTTGAATGGGAGATGACTCTTAAATCCAGACCAAAGGAGTTGCTAGGATAGACTTGGAGCATGGATATTTCAGTGATGTTCTCTATGTACCAGATTTGGAAGCAATTTTTTTGTCAATCTACCAAATGACCCATACAGGAGAATCCAAGAGGGAAACATTTACTCCTGACTTGGTAGAGATAGCAGAAATCTCCTCCAACCAAGTTGTGGCAATTGGGTATGTAGAACACCAAGAAAGGTTGTATAAGTTCTCAAATTTTCTTCCTAATTCTAGAGGACAAATGCTCCTCTCTCATTCCAATGACACCTCAAAGATATGGAATGAAATATTTGGACACAAGAACTACAAGAAACTTCAAGCACTGAACAAGGATGAGATGGTAAAAGGGATTTCCTCAATCAAATATTCCAATGGAGCTTGCATTGGTTGTGTAGTTGGGAAGCATCCAGAGCGCAGATATGAGAAGGGGAAGGAAAGTATATCCACAAAAACACTTGGATTGGTACACTCAGACCTCGTTGGTCATCTTCCCACTCCCTCCTATGGAGTATAAATGTATGTACTCACCTTGATTGATGACTACTCAATATTCTGCTGGGTATACTTCCTAAAATTGAAATCTGAAGTATTTGAGAAATTGAAGATTTGGAAGGCCTTAGTGGAGAACCAAAGTGGGAATAGGATAAAAATACTTAGGACTGATAATGTTAAAAGATGTATTCAATAAGACTAGTTCTATCAATTGCAGCTAGTAAAGGTTAGCAAGTGCATTATTATGGTGAACTACAGGAGGATATATAAATGCAAAAACCTAAAGGTTTCCAAGAGGATCCTTCACTTGTTTGCAGGTTGAAGAAATCACTTTATGGGCTCAAGCAAGCCCCCAGGGCTTGATATGAAAAAATGGATAGTTTCTTGCTCTCAATTAGTTTCATTCGATGAAAATATGATACAACTATGTATTTGTAGAAAAATGATGGTGTATTTCAGGTTATTGTACTGTATGTAGATGACCTCTTAATTACAGGGACCTGCCACAACCAAAATGGATCAATCAAGCCATCCCTACATAGTGAGTTTGGAATGACAGATCTAGGATTGCTAAAACAACTTCTAGGATTGGAAATTTAGCGATATGAAAGAGGCATAATGCTGAGCCAACCTAAGTATGATTTAGACATGCTAATAAATTTCAATACGTTTGATTTTAAGGCAGCCAATTTTCGTATTCTTTCTAGCATAAAACTAGATGAATTTGGTGATTCTCCTTTCAATAGATTGTACATTGTACATGCAGCTAGTTGGTAGTTTGATGTACCTTACACATACCAGGCCTTATTTTTCTTATTTTTTAAGTGTTGTAGAAAGGTATATGCACAAGCCACATGAGATCCATTGGAAGGCAGCCAAAAATATCCTCCAATATGTCCAAGGAACAAAGAGTTTTGGGGTACACTATGCAGCTAGTTCTTCACTTGAACTAGTTGGATTTTCTTATTCGGATTGGGCTGGAGATCCCACTGACAGAAATTCCACTTAAGGTTTTGTTTTCATGAATTTTGAAGGTCCTATTTTCTGGTATAGTAAGAAACATCACACAATTTCTCTTTCTTCAGCAGAGACCGAATACAGAGCAACAGTGAATGCAGCCACACAATGTGTTTGGTTGCAAGGAATTCTTCAAGAGTTTGGTGTTGCATTTGATTCTCCTACTAACATTTGGGTGGATAATAAAAGTTCCATAAAAATATCTATTGATCCATTTCATATGCAAAGAACATAGCACATAGAGATCCATATGCACTACATCTGGGGCTTAGTGCATGACAGAGTGATTTCCTTGCAATATTGCTCATCCACTGAGCAAACTACCGACATATTCACCAAGTGTTTTACTGAGAATACCTTCACTTACTTGAGATATTTTCCTGGAGTGAGTGATGGATGGTGATTGATGCTATTTTTTTGTACCTTTTCAGCCCCATATCCATTTTTGAGGGTAGGTTTTGTCCCATGAGGTTTTCCTCTTTTCCTCATTTTACATGGACAAATAAATTTATGTTTGTATTGAGGTGACTTGAGCCTTTGTTTCCAAGGCCTCCCATAATATTTCCATGAGTTGTACTAATTTATGGTTAAGGGGGGGTGTTAGAATAGTAATCCACCACTTAGTACCTTATTATAAATCATATCCAATTTTATTTTCATTTATGTTGTAATATGCTATAGTTTGGACTTAAGGAAGTTAATCCAACATAATAACCAGATATTTTGATGCTCTCACACCTAAAAGAGCGCTCCAACTCAGTCAAAATCCACATGTGTGCCCTTATTTATGACAGGTTCCCACCCCATTCCCTATTTTTAGGAATTTTGGTTGACTAGGAGCGCTAGGGGGTGTTTTTAGCCCATTTTTGGACTGTTGGAGCATTTAATGTCCCCCTTGAGCCTCCCACTCAACTTATTTTGCACACCCACTCATGCCAAGGAGTCATCATTGCTCCATCACACTTCATCCACATGAATATCACCATTTGTTACCATTTGGGATGAGTTGGGGCGAGTTTGGACCACCTAGGGGGGATTGAGGCCAATTTGGCCAATTTCACATGTACACTTGGATTTGGCTTCCAAATTCTCTCAAATTGAACCAGATGTAATATAAAACTATTCTAAACATATTCACATGTTAGACAGTCAAATAATATCCAGTTGTTGTTCACACTGTGTATGTAAAAATTTTCCTCTTTCATGCTTTTTTGCTAGTTTTTGCAAGTAATTCGATTTGTGAGATTATCTTAGACTCCTAGATCTTACTGTAGATCAAAATTATCACAAAGACATATATAATGAAAAACTTACCAATGGATGAAATTCATTCCCCCCCTCAGCATGTCCATATTCCCTACAATGTTTTTTGGTTGTTATGATCTTTATTCTTGTCCTTTTAAATCCACTGCATTTACTACATGGAAAATAACATTTCCCATCACCCTTTATTTTTATTCCATCCCACAATCTAGAAAGAAATTCATGATTTTGATCATGTGGATCAAGAATATTGTTATGTAGTGACTTTTTCTAATACCAAGCTTGACTGATGATTATCGATCTTACAAAATCAAGCTCCACACTTCACTATTTTTAATCACAGTAACAATTGAAATAATTGTGTCTTTTTGTATGTAAAAAAGTATGTGCGAAGATTATAACTTCTGCAAGCCATCACTTGTATAGAAAACGTGTCGGAATTTCCTAATATATAGTTTTTAAAAATAATAGATCAATCAAATATCCAATGACCTTAATGTATTGATCGTTGTAGTTGAATATTCAATTGTCATCAGAATTTTGACTATAGAAGTCAAAAATCCATCTACTTAAGTCAGAAATTTGACGGTTGTCGTAAATTCGATGTCAACTTAGGTACATTTTAAAAAAGAAAACAAAAAAAAAATCATACTTGCAAAGGTGAAATCCAACAATAATGTCAATTTTTTGGATTTCCTTGGATTTTCTCGTCGAATTTCGGGTTCAAATCTTGCTGTGATTCTTCAGTAATTTTTTAAATTTTTTTTTACAAGCACCTTATTATTCAAACATCTTTATGTCCTCCTTATCTAGTATATTTTCCATCATATCTATCAAACCAATGTGGTTTTTTCTTTATATTTTTACATTTGGTACATGTTTAAGAAAAAAATATATCAAACCCTAACGCTCATCATTTACTTTTCAGGATTTTTTCAATTTTTCCTTTATTTTTTTCTACATATTTGAGCTGAAATCTATTGTATACTAACTTGATGTCAAGGATTTATCTTTCTTGAAACATATTTGGTTGTTGTTATTTTATAGTTCTATTTTTTCTTAGGTTTCCATATAGGATGGGGAATTCTTTCACAAATTTTAGTTTTAGGCAATTTAGGGCCCCCATGCACCTTTTGGTCATAGGAATTACATACACGTGCACCTTTTCCACAAGGAAAGTATGTGGGCCCTTTTTTTGGCATAAAATTTCACCAAAACTTATTTATGTTTGTCATTTCTGTTGTAGGTTTTCAAATCTGTTAACAAGTTGTTGTTGGGTTTTGCCACTTATGATAAACTTCAATTTTATTCATAGTTTCATTTATTCATCTATGATTCTTGTCTATTTTTCATTAAGGTTTAGTTTATTAGTATTTATCATCATGTTTCTATAGGTTCTCTCTTGTTCATGTTTTACTTCTCTCTAACCTTCTTGTGTGGAAGATGTTTTTGACATTTTTCAGGGGCATGTATCGCTAGAATTTTATCATGGCGATAACAAGAAACCAACCAATTCCTAAGACTTAGTTGATTGATGGCTATATTTGTTAGTTTTTCAACATTAAGCTAGCATTATGTTAGGATCTTTACTGAGAGAATAACAAGTATAGCAATCAAACACAAGAGACAATGAACACAATGTTTTTGATCGGGGAAACCATAAATGGAGAAAACCCTGCAACTTCCTCAAAGATAGAATCAACACAAGATGTAAGACCCCAAAATAGTAAGATGCACTCCCGACAACAGTAGTCTTCTTCTTCTCTAGTCCCAGTTTATGTCCTTCCTCACTAATGCGCCACACTTGAGTGAGTGAGTGATGTGTGTGTGTGATAAATAGAGAGACTCACTCTCTATTTATATTCTTCTGTTCACTTGAAGTGCACTCAATCATGTCGGCCCAACTTAACAATTACTTACTAGAGCCTACATCTCAATGACTGTATAATAACTCTAGTGCCCCGAAACTGTGGGGACTTTAACAATGACTTGACAAGACTTGTTTACCTTATTAACCCTCCCGATCGGAACATCGGGGCATGACAACATGACTCAAATACATAATAGAAACATCCCGGAATAAACATCGGGTTACAATATATAAGATACATAGAAGAATACATTCCGAAGTTACAAATACATCAACACTCCCTCTTAACTAGGAAGGTATTCTTTCGACACAATTTTCAACACTGGTCTTCTTCTCTGGATCATCTTTGTCTTCAAGTCATCTTCATCTTCAAGTCTTCTTCATTATCAGATCTAGATCATCTCTTGATCTGGATCATCATAGAACATCATCACTGGATCTGGATCATCACTTGATCTGGATCATCATCACTGGACTGGATATGGATCATCACTCGATCTCAATCTGGATCTGGATCATCTCTCGATCTGGATCATCACTACTGGATCTGGATCATCACTCGATCTGGATCTGGATCTGGATCATCTCTCGATCTGGATCATCACTACTGGATCTGGATCATCACTCGATATGGATCTCTTCGAGTCATCATAACTGGATTGATCATAGCTCAATCTGGATCTCGCCTGGTCATCATCATGTGTGTACTATCTCATCATAGGAAGTTCTACAGAGCCAACCCTTTTTCATGCTGGTTGTAGGCCTAGCCCACAGGCAGGTCTTTTCCCAGCACTTACATATGACCTTCTCGTCAGAAAGGCACGCCCAGCACTCACATCTGATCATGTAGTAAACTACAATCACATCAGAAAGGCCCAGCACTCACATTCACCAGCATGATAGGACACACCTACTATCATCTGTGAAATGGCTCTGCACTTATATCTGACCTACTCGTCAGAAAGGCACAGTACTCACATCCATCCATGGTGGAACCACATCCACCACAATGATGAAAGAACCCTATTCTTTTCACCCAGGCTGGAACCACATCCACCACAATGATGGAAGACTTTCAACCAGGCTGGAACCACATCTGCCACAATGATGAAAGAACTCTGTTCTTTTCACCCAGGTTGGAACCACATCCGCCACAATGATGAAAGATTTACACACTTACATCTGACCTACTCATCAGAAGGGCATGCACTCACATCTGACCTGGTAGGAACTGAATCCTACACCCTCGTCATAATGGCCCCCAGTCCCTGACTGAGCTACCTGGTAACGGACCAGGTGCCTCCACTCTCCTGGAGAGTGGCAGTTGCCCTTACATTTGTCCTACTCGACAGAATGGCCAACACTCACATCTAACATGGGAGGAACCTAATCCTTTATCCATGACAGAATGTTTCAGCCCTTACATCTAACCATGGAAGGAACCAATCCTCTCACCATGTCAGAATGGCTCTCTCAGTCCCGGACTGAGTGTTCCTGGTAACTGACTAGGTGCCTCCATTCCCAGAATGGCAGTTAGCACTCATATCTGACATGGAAGGAACCAAATCCTCTCACCATGACAGAATGGCTCATCCCTTACATCTGACCATGGAAGGAACCAATCCTCTCACCATGTCAGAATGGCTATGGGTCTCATCACTTTCTCTTGGAGGGAACCTCGATCTGGAGAACACCAAGTCTCTCTTTGAAGTACTCGAAATTCAGCCTAGATAATGGCTTCGTCAATACATTAGCTATATGTTCCTTCATCAAAACATACTGGAGCTTCACTGCTCCTCTCTACACCATATCCCTGATATAGTGATACTTGATCTCAATATGCTTCGACTTGTCATGGAATACTGGATTCTCTGACAACTTCACGCAACTCTGGTTGTCACAATGTATACAAGTAGCATCCAACTGAAGATCAAATATATCAGACAGTAGCTTCCACAGCCATACTGCCTCACAACTAGCTGAACAAGCTGCGACATACTCTGCTTCAGCTGTACTCAGTGCCACATAGGATTGCTTCCTACTAAACCAAGAGATCACACTTGATCCCATACTGAAGCAACATCCTGAAGTACTCTTCCTGTCGATGGCACTGCCTGCCCAATCTGAATCAACATAACCTTCCAGGTTAATCTTTTGATTCACATCGTACTTGAGCCCATAATCAATTGTACCCTTCAGGTACCTCAAAATATGCTTTGCAGCAATCAAGTGAACAACTCTCGGATCTGTCAGGTACTGGATCAAGGTGTTCACAGCAAATAAAATGTCTGGTCTTGTGTTCGTCAGGTACATCAATGACCCAATCATCTGACGATACATCGTAGCATCAACCGTCTCTGATGAAGCATCACTCAGTAGCTTCAGGTTCGATGCCATAGGTGTGGTCATAGTCTTGCAGTCCATCATCCAAAACCTCTTCAGGATCTCTACTGCATACTTCCCTTGTCCAAGGAAGATTCCATCTGTACTCTGCCACACCTCCATACCTAGAAAGTAATGCATCATTCCCAAGTCCTTCATCTCATACTCAGCAGCAAGCTTTCTCTTTGTATCAGCAATCAACCCATCTGTACCTGTCACAAATAGATCATCTACATACAGTAGGAGCATCACTGGGTTGCCATCTTCAACCTTGTAGTAAAGGTTGGAATCTGCTTTACTCTTGGTAAAGCCCAAACTAGATAGAAAGCTATCATTCCTGCCATACCAGGTCCGGGGTGCCCGTTTCAAACCATACAGGGCTTTCTTCAATCTGCATACATGAGACTCTCTGTCATGTGTCTCAAACCTGAGTGGCTGTTCTACATACACTTCCCCTTCTACTACACCATTCAAGAAGGTAGTCTTGACATCCATCTGGTGTATCTTCCATTTCATTACTGCAGCCAGAGCAAGTACTGATCTAATGGAAGTGTATCTAGCTACAGGTGCAAAGGTCTCTTCATAGTCTATTCCCTCTTTTTGACAGAATCCTCGAGCCTCAAATCTTTCCTTATACTTTTCAATGCTACCGTCTGCAGCATGCTTGATCTTGTAGATCCATTTGGAAGTGACAATTGACTTCCCTTTTGGTCTTGGGACAACATCCCAAACATCACTCTTCATGATCGATTGATATTCTTCGATCATAGCATCCTTCCATTCTTTTTTTTCTGCTGCTTCTTCATAACTGGAAGGTTCTTTATCAATGAAATCACATAGTAAATCTACATACCCGGAATTGGACCTGGTTCTCTTTCTTTCTCTGTGATTCTCTTCTGGAGCCCCATAGCTTTCCACACCTTGGATAAGTTCACGTACCCAAGTAGGTTTTCTCTTATGAGGATTCTTTTCCATAGGTGGATCTATAGGTCTTTGTGGTTCTTCGAACTCTCGATCTTCTTCTTGAGCTTCTTTGTCCATGATTGTATCATGAATTCTGGGTACTTCTGCTTCCGCTTCTTCAGGTTCTTCAGCAGGTCTCTTTCTAGATTTGTTGTAAGCTGTGCCTTCATCAAATGTCACATCCCTGCTAATGTCAATCTTCTTGTATCCTGGGAAGTAGATTCTGTAAGCCTTCGAGCTTTCAGAGTATCCCACAAATAGTCCTTTCCTTCCTGAAGGATCTAATTTTGTTCTCTTTTCTTTTGGAATGTGTATGTACACGGGATAGCTGAATATTCTGAGATGGCTGACTTCTAGTTTCTTGCCAGAGAAGACTTCTTCATGAGTCTTCTTCTTGAGTACTCTATGTGGAGTGCGGTTCTGTACATACACCGCTATTCTGGCGGCTTCAGCCCAAATATGCATAGGTAGATCTTGATCATGAAGCATAGCTCTTACAACTTCCATGATAGTTCTGTTTTTCTGTTTTGCAATCCCATTCTATTGTGGATTATAAGGAGTGGACAACTCCCTCTTAATCCCCGATTCTTTGCAAAGCTCTTTGAATTCATTCGAAGTGAATTCTCCACCATTATCTGATCGAATGGTCTTTATCTTCTTTTTAGTATGGTTTTCGATCAAGGCTTATAATTCTTTAAACTTGCTGAATACTTCATCTTTGTTCTTCATAAATTAAATCCATGTCTTTCTAGAAAAATCATCAATAAAAGAAACATAGTATGCATACCTACTAAGTGAGTTTGATGACATAGGACCACACACATTGGAGTCGATGATTTCTAGAATGCTTTTGGCTTTGCTTTCGCTGCTTGGAAATGTATTCTTTGTATTCTTTCCTTTCGCACATCCTTTGCAGACCCCATCATGTTTTGCTTGAATTTCTTGAAGACCTTCGACAACTTTACTTGCAATGGGTAGTGCTCTGTTATGCACATGTGAAATTATTCTATGCCAAAGCTCATTTGGCTCTACTGTGTCATGGATCAAGGCTTGTTCTGGATGGCCCTTCAATTTGTACAAGCCTCCTTCTTGTTCTCCAATCACTACCGCATCATCGATAGTCTTTCCTTTTGGCCACATTATGACTTGACCATCTATGAATGCCACCCGCATTCCTTTTGCATCCAATGCTGAAATGGATAAAAGGTTCTTCTTCAATCCTAGCACAAACAATACTTCTTTCATTGTTAGAGACTTACCAGAGTCTAGCTTGTATGAAGATTCCCCACTACATTTTATTGGATATTGGTAGTCATCTCCTAGTTTCACCTTGTGAGGTGATTCATATTCTGACAGTCTTATAAAAGATTCCTTGAATCCCGTCATATGTTTGGAAGCCCCACTATCTATGTGCCAATCATCACTTCCATGAGTAATGTTACCTGTGAGAGCTGATATCAGAACATATTCATCCTCGCTTGAAGAATCTTCACTTTCATATATGGTTCTCTTTCTGGATGGTTCATCATCCTATACAGCATGAGCATGATGTCTTCTTTTGTTGCTCTTCTTTACTATCTTCTATTTGTTAGGACAATCTTTTGCAAAGTGTCCTACTTCATCACAAGCATAGCATATGACCCTAGACATATCTCTTCTAGTATTATCTTTGTGAGAATGCTTACCTCTCGAGCGATGAAATTTCTTTCTTGTTGACTTGGAGTGAGTCTTGGAGTGTACCGTGAGAGCTTGGTCTTCACTTCCCATTTTCTCTTCTCAGGCTTCTATCCGAGCTTCTTCTTGAGAGCATTCTTCCCATAGTCTGTTGAACTTGACTAACTTCTTCCTAGCACAAATTCCTTGAATGAAAGCATCCCATGACCTAGGGAGGCCATTCAAAGTAGTCATCACAATCTCTGCATTTTCCACTTCTTCATCAACAGCTTCTAATTGTTCCTTGATCTGAGAAACCCTTGTGAAGTAAGACTGGATAGTTTCTGCATTCTGAATCTTCACATTCTTCAGTTGGTTCCTCAGGGTCATCTTCCGATTGATGTTCTTTCCTTCAAACAATTTGGTTAGGGCATCAAACATAGCTTTAGGTGTCTTGAGAGAGGACACCTATGGGATAAGGTGATCCTTAATAGAATCAACAATGATCCCATTTTCCATAACCATCTTCTTCTTATGTAAGGCCTTTGCCTCATCTCCCTCTGGAACTGGAACCTCCTCATGAATGTAGGAGTCTAATTCATTCTCTTCCAGGATCAGGGAGATCCTATACTTCCAGGCTCGGAATTTATCAGCTCCCTCAAGCTTTTCATCAAGCTTGGTATGATGAGACATCTTAAATGAGAACCTCAAATGGAAATACAAAAGATTTTAGATCTTACCAGGTTCAAGATGTCGGATTTGAAACTTGAGCTGAGATCCTGCAGAGCTGGTTCAGGAGCAAACTAGGGTTTTGCTTTTCCGGAGTTCTATCCACTCAAATGCCTTGAAATTTGTTCCTAAATTCGATTTTGGGGAGGAGATCAATCTAGGCCTAGGCTCACTGAAAAATTCCTCTTCTATAAAAAGCCCTAATTTTCAACCCTAGTGACAGGTCCAAAACTGAAAAACCTCAGAATTGGATTATGTTTCGACAGAAAGATGAGCCCTAAGGAGGAGAGTTGTTCCACCTTACTTTTTCTGAAAATGTGTGGAGGAAGGTCCACAAACTAGGAATCCCTAGTTCCCGCAGCTGCACAGTGTCTTCTTCTCAGGTTAGCTCTGATTCCATGTTAGTTTTTCAACATTAAGGTAGCATTATGTTAGGATCTTTAATGAGAGAATAACAAGTACAGCAATCAAACACAAGAGACAATGAACACAATGTTTTTGATTGGGGAAACCATAAATGGAGAAAACCATGCAACTTCCTCAAATATAGAATCAACACAAGATGTAAGACCCCAAAACAGTAAGATGCACTCCCGACAGCAGTAGTCTTCTTCTTCTCTAGTCCCAGTGTATTTCATTCCTCACTAATGCGCCACACTTGAGTGAGTGAGTGATGTGTGTGTGTTATAAATAGAGAGACTCACTCTCTATTTATATTCTTCCGTTCACTTGAAGTGCACTCAATCATGTCGGCCCAACTTAACAATTACTTACTAGAGCCTACATCTCAATGAGTGTATAATAACTCTAGTGCTCCGAAACTATGGGGAATTTAACAATGACTTGACAAGACTTGTTTACCTTATTAATCCTCCCGATCGAAACATCGGGGCATGACAACATGACTCAAATACATAATAGAAACATCCCGGAATAAACATCGGGTTACAATATATAATATACATAGAAGAATACATTCTGAAGTTACAAATACATCAACAATATTTTCTAATCCCTTAGTGATATCATTTTTATTTGATCATATTTTGATCAATATTTTAACATGGGATCATGGGATCAACCCCTCACTCTTCTAATGATGATGATGCTTCTAACATATGATCATATTTTTTGCTCAATATTTATATGTTGATTGCTAACCTTTGTTTTTGTGTAAAATAAATTTCATATTCTCTATCCTTCATATATCATGTCATATTTCTTTATTATTATGGCATTATCATGTTCATTATATTCTTTACTCTTGGAAGTTTTTTTGTGTATATTATCTCTTTGTTTACTTCACTTTCTCCATAGGGGTATCTATGAAGAGTTGTAGCATAGATTGGTTCTGTCATTCCTTATTATCTTAAGCATATTGATGTTGTTATCTCTCATCATTAAAAATTCTTCCCCACTACATTTTATCCTTGACGAAAAAAGTTGAAACATTTTGCACTTTATTTGGGATGTTTGAAACTTTAATTAAGAAGCAAAGTAATGTCATAAAATACCATATAATATCAGCTTCTTTCAGTTATATTGTAACTAAAGGAATGACCATATTATTCTATTAATCATGATAAATATCTATTGGAAACATGTTTTGATGGATAGACCATTTGAGGGTCTTGTATTCGCGATGTAGACTTTAGCAGAGTTCTTTGGTTATGAAGACTATGTGTTGGAAACATTTTTAATGTGTAGGCCATTTGGGAGTCTTGTATTTGATATGAGGCCTACTGCAGAGTTATTGTATATGTTAGCTCAATTGTGATGACTGTCTATTGACCACATTTTATGTTCTATTGGCCATCTAAGGTTTTTGTACACTATTGTGGTGTTTTGCAATAGTTCATCGTATAACTTGGTTCTGATGCAATTTCAAGTTTCAATGAGAAGCCATTGTAATTGTCATCAAATCCATAAGACAAAGTGTGTTCTTATTCGTGCCTTATGGGGAATTATGGAATTTATCATCAAGGAGGATGTTAATGTAATGACATCCTTCTCCATTTGTATTATTTCTCCCTAGTCAACTTTAAGGGGGGGTGTTGGAATATGTAATGACTACTTGTGTGGTGTTGTTGGTTGTGTAATGATAATTTATATCAAAGAATGCATAAATAACTCTAATATTGTAAAATGGATTTATCCCACATTCATCATGTAGTAAACTCTCTTATTACCAATCCTTATATAAGAAAAGTGGAAAACTATTTATCTCGCATGTGTCATGGGATGTAAATCTTCCATATCTCTAGCTATATAAGAGAGGTGAAGGAGGCCCTTTTAGGACATTTCATGAAGACATTATGCATATGTTATGGAAACATACATCATTGTGGCATGAAGTGACGATGGAGTGCGATGTGATGCTTATGCGAGGATTCCATGTATTGTATATTGGATATTATGAAGAATAAGAAGATAATACCTTTGTATGGATGTTCTCCTATTTGGAATTTTACCATGTATATATAGTGTATCATTATTTTTTCTCTTGTATCTTACTTACTACTTTGATTATATGGTGATTGTATGGAAAGAAGGATAGACTATTAGATTCTTGTTATTGATTTACTTGTTAGTAAATGTATCGGTGTATGTTTACTGCACACTCAACATTATAACAATACAAAGGCTTTGGTCCCTAGTCATGACTAACTCATATTACCTTACTATTTTATATTACCTAAAGTAAATAAATAAATCTTCATTTTAGCCCTGTTTTTTGTCATAGGACTCTTTCTACCCAAGTGATTTATTGTGTGTGCACAACAACTAGCTAGTAATCTTACTTATTATGTTATACCATTGATATTCCATCAATCCTTTAGAATTTAAAAGAGAATATTTTTGTGTAAAGGTAATTTTCAAGGTTGATTAACGTGCATGATTTTATCATGTGTTTACCCTTCATTGGTTTCCCTTCAATAACTTAGTTGTCTTCTTTTTCATGGTCCTCTTACTTCCTAATTATGTATATTCACTATGTTTTACTAGGGATAAAATGGATTTCCTTTTTTACTTGGATAGTTAATTATACCTCATATTCCTACATGATTAAAGCTTATAAGTTTTTTTAAGAATCCTCATAGGAACACGCCTTAAAGTTCTACCACTTCTACCCTTATTATTAAATGATATTTTGTAGCAGGTCTTACTCATATTACACTGGCTCCTACATCCATGTATTTGCTTTTTGATGTTATGGATTATATCTTAGAAGAGACCATTGACTCATTTTCCTCCACTTAGATATATAGGCAATATTTTTGACTACTATGTTGAAAGGCATTCCAAATTTAAGAGGAGTTGCTTAGTTCTAGTCTTATATCATTGGCCTCGAAACTTTACCCCAAGATATTTTTTATAAAGTTGAAAAATGGCCTACTAATCCCTTTATATAGAGTAGGCTCTACCCAATGCAATTAGATCATTTCCTTTGCTCCACATTTATTTTTTATAAGATAATTATGCTAGGCTTTATGTAACATACACCCCTCTTTATAGACTACTAGTTTTTATAGTAGTATATACCCCTCTTCATAGACTATTTATCTAGTTGTTATGAGAATTGTAGCATATCCCAAGAACTTGACCAAAAAAGTATCCATTATACTCAGAGAATTTAAATACAAACTAAGTACCTATACACCCTCCTCTTTCCATCAATCAGTTTTTTCCTTTACAGTGGTGCTTCTACTACTACATATACTACTTATACTCCCATTATTTTATATGTTTCATTTTTCTATATCCCTCGTTGTTTGGGTACCAAGCTAATTAAATTATGTTCATGTAGTTAGTTCACTATACATTTATTTCATAGCATGTGCCTAGCCCTAGCTTATATATATATATATATATATATATATGTATATATATATATATATATGTATAT
>LPNX011147451.1:907415-1035833 GCA_001517045.1 Pseudotsuga menziesii
TAGTAATGTGCCTTTATAAAGAGAATTTGTACATATTCTCTTGCTAATTACCTAGCATAAACCATTAGACATAGCCATTAGAAGTTCATTAGGACTCCTTTGAACCCAAAAAAAATCAACTGCATAGTCTCTCACAAGGTTCATGCTTTCCTCTCTTTTAATAAAAAGAGAGATGCCAGAGCTTAACTAGACAATTATGTTTCTATCTATGAGGATGCTCAATATTAGCTAGAAATCATCTCTAAATAGTTCCCATACTGTCTATCTACTTAAGTGTTATAATGGTTCCATATTCTTTATCAATATTCTATTATCCATTTTAATATATAAATTTGTTGAAGATTTTCTTTATGTGTTTGTCTTGACTCTTGGTAAGGAATACATACTAGCCAATATTTTGGCCATAAAGTACAGAAGAAATTGAATACGATTCTAATTTTAAACGACATTAGAAAGTGGTATATTGTAAGGTCACTATATCTATTTAGAAGAGTTAACTCCATAACTTCCTCATAAAATTCCTTAGAGTTATACTTCAAATTGAATTAGTCATAAATGAGCTTGCTACCTATCGGTAAGCTTTGCTTCATGTTTTAAAACATGATGAAATAAACATATAATTAGATACAAAACAATTTTAGAAATATTCTATCTTCACTTAATTACTTAAAGGTGGTTCATAAAAACAATTGTGACTACAAATTAGTACAAAAAGGACATTTATCATATTTAAAAAATGGCATATACCTAAAGCAATGTGTTGGCATTAGCACAAGTAAAGCTATACAATGAAAGAGTTTCTTTATTAGACATTACTAACACTACTTCAAATCCCAAACAAGTTAATAGAAACCCCTATCATATCTATAACATAAAATGATCCACTATATATAATCTTGCAAAAGGAAAAAATTATAAGAAGCAAAGAAAATATCATATATAATTTTTGTATACCAGAATCATCGAACCAAATGTAGATATGGTAACCGAACATAAGATGGAAAACACTCTTACAACATAAGAATGTTACATCTGCATAAGGGAACATAATATTTATAATCAGCTAACCAATACCCTGTGTATTCAACCATTTTTAACATCCTATCAATAAAATTAAAACAAAATATGCCAAAATACATACTTGCTTAAGCTTCACTTGTTTTGAGAATAGTTTGTTCTTTACTAAACAAGGCCAACCATGTGAAGGTGGAATATCATATGGCCCCATCCCCCTCACATCACTCTCAATTCCTCATAACCATCTATCTATTGCAAAAGAAATGAAATTAACATATAATAATTAAACATGTAGATTCCATAAGATATATCTCTTATAAAATAATACAAAATATATTATATTAATGGATTTGATTGTAAAAAAACATGCTATAAAATGTATTATATCAATAAAGTTGATTGTACATCTTCCTACGAGGCTTTTTATTCTTAAAAAATTCCGTAGGAAGTAGCGCATCCTCTTTTTTGTTGGTGGATGTTGCTCCTCTATTGATTCATGTTGCCTAATATTGGAATGAAAAATATGCCTCGTGTTGCATATAGGTTGAGTGGCCTTAGCAACATTCGAGTCAATATCCACTATAAAAAAGAGAAAAGATTTATAGTTAGCACTCATGAATGCAATTTGATAACAATTCAAGATTAATATTAAGTCAATATTTATTATCTTGTTGAGGTGGAGAGGTCATGGTTTGGGGAATCACCTACTCTTATCTCCTAGTGTTCTCATCTAGTATAGCATATTCCCTTGAAACATAAGGAAATTAATAATTATACCAAATTTAATCTTAAAATTCAAAATCTCATACATTAGATAATTATACAATCATAGTATTGTCATGAGGTTTTTTCCTAAAATATCAATACTACCAACTTGTCCCCTAGCTTTCCAACTAGCTTGCACACATTCAACCACAACTTGAAACCCACACTTGGAACATGAGCTCCATTTCTTCTTCTATGGTTGCTCGATTCATGAGATCGCTTTGCATTCCATAATAATGTTAGTATTTAACTAGTTGGATCTTTTCAATGATGAGATGGTAAAATAATTTCATACTTACAAATCAGACATACAATTTCAGGTGTCCCCCCAATCCAAGTTTGTGTTGCTCGTGCTTCTCTAACTTGGCATGGGCAGCCTTATACGTATATTTGGGCCTTAGAGAAGTTTTAAGTTCATCTGATAACCCAATTTTTATGTTGAAATTAAGAAACATAACATACTTGATTAAAACCTGAATGTTATACCTTCCTCCATCTAGAAACGTCTTTCCTTGTTTCACATTTCCTTTTCATTTGTGTCCTCTTGGATATTCTTCCACTCTGTCTCAAAAATTACAGGAGGTCAATCATACCTAGCATTTTTTCAATATTTACCATATATGTATCTCTAATCATTTTCAAATATTCACATGTCAGAGTGGTTACTTGATATTGGTTGAAAATATCTCAAAATGGACCAACCATGTAATCCAAAATCTCCTTCTTCGAATTAAAAGGTTGTTGGTTAAATCTAGTATGAATGGTTGGCCCAAAAATTCTAATACCTTCTCTTGTAGGTGATTCCAAAACATATTATTTCCTTCCAAAACATTAAATATTATTGAAGATTTAAAATGACTACAATTTTACCACATTACCATAGATAAAGGCATTATTAGTTTCCTTGGAGTTGTTGTTGCTTAAGTGGGATAGGGTTGTCATCCATAAGAACCTCAATAGATAGTGTCCAAGTGATCTTGATGTGAATCACTCCATAAATGGATTCACTGGCCCAAGTATGGGGACACCATGAGCACTGCCTCTACCAACACTACATGGGGAGTCATGTCAAGGGGGTTGATGCTACTGAGACACCAAAAGTTGAACTAGGAGCATCAAAGACAAGCTTCGTAGTAGTAGTGATAGGGGAAGATGACCAAGCAATGTGAGTAGGAAGTGGGGAGGGATATAATTTAGTCCTTATGTTCCTGGTAATGATTGGGGAACTTAGTGGAATATTTGGTGTTGTTATGTGGCTACTGCCAACATTAGGATATTGAGGCGCATTTGTTGAAGAAAAAGCAGAAACTCGTGTGCCAACAAAATCATTTTTTTAATACAAGTACTTTATATAATATAAATCAAATTCTAAAATATTCAATAGGATATATAACAATACTTTAAATCTGTAGCATATTTGTAATCTCCTTAATTTATTAACCAAAACATTGTGCTTCTACATTTTTTAGGTGAGTCAAAATCAAATGATGAAAAAAAAATTCTCTATTGGTATTTTTTATCATCTTAGGGATACTTTCTTGTTAGTTTAGGTCATCATCATCACCCACAAGTGGCTCTGTAGTTTGCATAGGTGCCTTCTCACGATCATCCTACCAAAATATACAAAATAATATTATTTGCATTAAAATACACAAAGAGGGATATGTAATGAATGAAACACTTCATCAATTCAATATGTAAAGAAAAAAACATAAGTACCCCTATGATAGTTGGTCAATCTGCTTTCACTATTCAATACATGTCATAATTTATCAACAACTTCTCCCCTGCTCTTGTTTTAATTATACATACCATTACTTAATTTCCTTCAAGTCCCTCAATTATTAAATTGATTGGATTTCTAGTTGTCCCTTGTCGTGTACTAATTATAAACTATGCAATATTTCTAGAATTTTTCATCCTTCCATCAACATATATAGTTGCTCCTTTATTTTGATTAGTGTCTTTTATTTTTATATAATTTGTAGAAATTACATATCTACGCATGCTTCTCATATATTGTGCTAGCATAATCCAATGTCCATAATTTTAACATGGTCTGACATACTCCATCAATTTTGTTACCCCCTCGCAGCAATATTGGACCTTTATGCCATCCATGGAAAATAGCCAAAGTCAATGTATAAATAATGGAACGGTGGGATAACTTATTTCATTGATACAAAATTCAATGTCAAACTCCAGAATTTGTTTCATTCCCAACATTTAACTAGATGTTTGTACATGGAGGAGACCTCACTGTCATATTTTTCCTCGTCATCGTAACAACAAAAATTCCATTCATATTTGAAATTGTATTCTTACCTTTTACCTATCATACTTAATCTCACCTCGCTACATCCAGTGGTCATGATCTCACTTTCCCCTATTCTTCCTTAATTATTCTCACTCTCATAATATAGATCTAATAAATACCTATTTAACGCTACCTAAAACTGCAAATCTGCAGCTCTTAATCCTAATTCAAGTGGTCAAATTTGCATTCATGTTAAATTCATTTTATTTAAATATAATTGGCATTAACACTTTCTATTTTAGTTAAATATCATATGTATTCATGTTGCAACTTGGTCCCAACGTTGATAAGTCATGTTCACAACAATAAGGCTAGTTGTGATAGCACTATTAGATACCATTATGAGTGTTACAAGCAGGGATGTACTAAATATCCTTTCTAGTCCATGATTGTCCTAAATTAAAGGGTTGTTTATATGTAATCTCAACACTCTATAACCATGCGTACTCTAAACTAGGACTGCGTGGTAGTTAAACATGACTTGTGCCTACAAGATACGAATTTGATAATTCAAACACTTTTGTAGTTCACTTTTTATTCATGTCTATGTATACAACCTCCACTTTTAATCATCCATATTGGTCCATCTACAACCTATACTCCTATTGTTCATACTTTTGTTACTCCTTATTATGATATTGACACTATTGCATATGGTGGTGGTTCTATTGCTACTTATAATGCTTATACTTTCATTATGATAGTAGACAAGTAACTTATATACCCTTCAAGAAATGTCTAACTAATCCCTTTATATTTATAAAACATCAGCTACTCAACGTAACTAAATCATACCCTTCACACCAAGTTTATTTATAAGATAATGCTACTAGGTTTTATATTCCTAACCTTAGCACATAATCAACAAAGTTCCTATACACCCATCTTTATAGACTACTTCTCTAGTTATTTTGAGCATTGTAGAATCTCCCAAGAGATTGACCGACTGAGTAGCTATTATATTCACACATAAACTAGACCCAAACCAAGTAAATATACACCCTCCTCCTCTCCTTATTTTCCTTCCTCTCCATTATCTATCCTTGATTAATGGTTTGGCCATGCATATGAATTTCTGAATTTGACAATGAAATCACATTCATATTCTTGGATTACCATCAACCATATGCTTATTCTCCTTACATGAATTTCTTATTTCACATATACTATAATCTTCAGTGATAAATATAAAAATTTAAACAGTTTTCTAGTAGATATTGTTGAAATTTTTTAAGCATAGATCATACCTAGATCTTTCCTTTCTATGACATTCTAATATTTATTGTTGAGATTTTTGTGAAAGCATAGTGGATGGGTTAATCCATCCACTTTTTTGTCTCTTGTGTTATTAAATTTGGATCCACGACATATGCATACAATAACCTACTCACACTGTATGATATATGTATATCCCCTAACCAAGGTTGCCACAACTATTCTAGCATATTTTTTACAACAAAAAATATATAGGAAGGGGAAAATATTAATTTTGTATATAACATTTTTAATGAAACAAATTTATAACCCATCATGGATAGCACTTGAAACCCCGAAAAGGGAAATTCTACCATGATTTAGAAAAAACTCAGCTACACTATACCAAATAGTAGATTAATAAACCCTTACCAATAATGCAACTTTACCCAAACTCTTATCAATATTAGGATGGAAAAAGACAAAAACAAGATATACTCAAAGATAGGTATACTTATCAAATGAAAGGTTCAAAAATGATGATACTTTGGATTGTTCTTTAGCCTGTCCATAAGATTAAAAAAATTGGAATTTTGACCACCATCTACACCAGACAAATAGAAATGGGAACTAGGAAAAGTAAAGAGTCCTTGAATTTAATTGCTAATCTTTGTCCATGGAAACATTCATCTTCTATATTTCACACATTCACAAACAAATTGCTTCCAACAAATTGTGATTTCTGACATAGCCACCATAGTGAATGTGAAGACAAACTAGAGTAAATCATGGTCGTAGGTGCATGTAGTGTCGAGACTATGGAGTCAATCTAGAGAAATTTTGTTCGTGGGTTCCGTGTGGGTTCCGAGGGTTGGAGCCTACAGTCAATGGAAATGGTTTTAGATTACTACTCCACGCACAAGGGGTTCCACAATAGTTTGGGTCGTGCACAAGTTTATTTAGACTACTCAGACGATTCCAAGTGAACTTTATTTGGGTTAAACTAATGTGTAGTCATTGGGGTTTGATATATATATATAGGAATTCTTCCTTTGCGTAGTATACCATTAAGAAGGAATCAAATATATACCTATTACATCATCTCTATTGGTTGTGGAGCCTAATTATCTTCTTGAATGAGAGGTCTTGAAACAAGGAATTCTTCCTTTGCATAGTATACCATTAAGAAGGAATCAAATATATACCTAGTACATCATCTCTATTGGTTGTGGAGCCTAATTATCTTCTTGAATGAGAGGTCTTGTTTCATCCGTGTTTGGATCTCGGTTTCAAAGGGGGGTTCTAAGAAAATTTCCTTGTAAAATATTGTAATTTTGACATAGTAAATGTTGATCATTCATCATTAGTTCATAGATATGATGGTATTTTTTATGTTAGGGATTTTTTCCCTAGAAGGAAACCCTCTTTCGTGTATGACATAATTGTATTGCAGTTATGTATTGTGAAAGATCATTGTGATTGAGTGAGAGATATCGTGACAGAGTGAAGATGAGGTTGTAGTGAATGTGTTGTTGGTTGTATCCCTTCAGTTTTTTTGCATGGAATAAAATAAATGACTAGTTGTTTCTCCATATATGTATTCCATATTGGGTGAACCATGTATATCGATGTATCTCTTGTATTGTTCTCTTATATATTGTATCTCTCCATTTATTTTATTTTATCACTCTACGATCTTGTTTCCTAACAATCTATATGGAGGTTGGGTTCTCTGAAATGAAATGAATTCCTCTAGAAATTCTCCTAACCTCTCTCGAGGCTAGTGAAAATGAAAAATCCTTGAATTGTTGCTACTTAATATAGTTATTCAAAATAGATTCTTATTCCCTTTGGACTTTGATGGAATATATATCATTTCCACGCATGTCAATGTTCGATATTAATGAGTTAAACCCTAGTTATCAAGGGAATTCCTTAATTTGTCAATTCAATGAGTTCTAGTCATCAATAATAACTCATTGTGACTGTATTAACTCCAATTAGATGACTTAGCATTCAGTAAATTTATACATCAAAGGATTCTTTATATTATCATTTTATAATTCTTGAATATCATATAAATGTTTTGAAACAAAGACCATGGTTTTGGGACATAGCCAACCTCTTATTTATATGGTGGTTATAGGATTTCAACCCAACTATCATGGCTATTGAAAAAACTTCAACATGGTTTAAACTGTTGAATCTCCTTCTCCGTCTATGAGATTCTCAAATTTAGGAATTAATTGAAAATACACTTAGAACTTTACTTGAGTACACTAGTGGTATTTGACAATAAATTTAATTCCTTCTGGAGGAGAGATAGCCATTCCTATAAATTTGAAATCATTAAGCATAGGTTTGTAATTATTTGAAAGGTGTTATTTGAATGACTTTTTACAACATAATAGAGTTCTTTGAGGGATCCAAATTTAGCGACATATGTTTTAGCTCCAGACCATGTGTGTGCTACTCTATAGGTTGTTGTCATTGGAATGTATACCCTTCTTACAAAATCACGACCTTTAAATAAACTTAAAGAAAAAATGTATCTACCATTAGAGGATAAACGTGAATTTTTTGCGAAAATGATTAGATACATGGGAAACTTACCTCTTAAATAGTATCATTAGTGCAATTTTGAGTTCAGGAAGGTCATCAAGTAGCATCAAATGATCAAACCATGTTGATTTGAGTACAATATTTTTTCTCATATTAGTACAAATTTATGTTAATTATTCGAAGAAAAAAATGCATTAAATATTTTCCATTTACCATCTATTTTAAAAAATTCAACAATAAAGTATAGGGATATGCAATGGTAACATCATAGATTCATGAAAACCCTTTTTAGGAAATCTATAAAAACACTATTCAAACTAAGAAGGCCAAAATTTAAAGCGAGGGAATTTAATTTCCATCTAATCCACATAGGTTGATCTACTTAGACAAGTAAACATGAAGTAATTCCATCTTAGTTTATGTGTCATTTAGAAGGTATAAACCCTTTCTCTAATACAATATCATTAGTTATTCCAAAATTCATATTTGGGTTGGACTTGAGTCTCATTTCACTAGATAATATAGATATGCAACTATATAATTATTAATGAATCCATGAACTAGACAAATGAATTTTCAATATCCAATTGACAAATGATTTAATGTATAAGGTTAGTGTCCAACAACCATGGTCCCTCGCAAATAATTTTAGGTTAAACTATTTAAACCCAAAGAATGGAAATCACAAAAGGAAACACCTTTAGAGGCAGCTCTAAAACAATGTTTGAATGATTGATACCAACAACATCAACATGGGTGTCCATGAACCCTCCATTTTAAGGTTTTTATGTGGAAATGGACTATGTTTTGAATCCCCCTCATATTTGAAAAAAAAGGGTGATGTTGCATATGATCAAAATTTTACATAATCATCAAATTATTATGACACTTTATTTGCATTAGTGGTATTTGAAAATAAATCTAATTCCTTATGGAGGAGAGGTATCCAATCCTATAAATTTTAAATTGTCAAGCATGGATTTAGAACCGTTCGAGGTGTTATTTGAATGACTTTTTGAAATATAAGGGAGCTCTTCGAGGGATCAAGCAATGGCATATGCATAAATTTTAACTCCACACAATGTGTGTGCTACTCTAAAGGTTGTTGTAATTGGAATGTATACCCTTGTTACAAAATCATGACCTTTAAAGAAACTTAAAGAACATGGGAATCGACCATTAGAGGATATATTTGAAAATTATTGTCCATGGAAGTTTGAGTCCTAGGAGGTCACCAAGTAGCATCACATGATCTAGCCATGTTGATTCCAGTACAGTATTTTCTCTCATATTAAGACAAATTTATGTCAATTATTCATAAAAAAAATGCATTAAGTATAGTCAACTTACCATCTATTTAAAAGAAAAACATAATAAAATCTTGGGTTATGCAAGGGTAACACCATATATTCATGAAAACCATTTTTTATGAAATCTATCCAACAAAATACTCAAATTATGAAGGCCAAAATCTAAAGCAAGGAGGGAAATTTCCAACTAATCAACATAGGTTTATCTTATTATACAAGCAAACATGAAGGAAAGTAATTATGCCTTAGTTTATGTACCACTTAGAAAGACTAAACCCTTTAATAATATATCATATATATGGATGTGTTGTATATTGAAATGAAATGAATTCCTCCTTAAAGCCTCCTAGCTTCTCCGAGGGGTGAAAAGTAAAAATCATTGAAACATTGCTACTATAAAGTCGTTATTCAAAATATATGACCATTCCCTTTGGGCCCTAACGTATCTCAACTAGGCACCTTCATGTGAAAAATTCTTTCCATATGCTCATGGATCTATTCAAGCACATGAGAAGGCCATTTGTTCTATAAACGCAAGTAGAAAGAATAATATCAGCAATGTTGTCTTGACTAAAAGATTGTAGGTTCCTACAAAGCTTGTACTCATGGTAGGAACCTACTTCAAATTTACCAATGGTTCTTAAGGAGGAAGTGCTTGTACTCATCAAATACTTCCTTTCCTAAACTTCTAGAGCATTAAGAATCGATATCACTTTGGGCCCACGTATTGGACATGAAAATTTACCCTTTTTTGAATACTATTATATGTGGAATTATGTAAATACTAGTATTATACAAAGAAATTATTCAAAAAATGCATGAATCATTGATCAAATTAAATATTGTTAGTGGATTACTTTAATAGTAATTACCACCAAAATGTGTTAGCCTTGGGAGTATTCCATGGAGTTGAAATTGACTTTTCCCTGTTGATTTGGAGATGTCCTACATAGTGATGCTAGCCCATAACTTTATAATTTCCATGGGTGATTAACCTTGTTGAGCAATATCTTATCACGTTCATTTATAAAGGGAGGTTTTTAATTGTGAAAAATAAAGTCAATATATTGTAGGTATTAGGAGGAGGGGAATAGGGCATGGGGGGTTTATAGGTATTGGGGGGTCTAAAAAGGGGTTTCTATTTAAAATAAGGAATATATTGTAAAAATAGGGCTTTTTTAATTGGAAATATATATTGTGAGGGGGATCAACAAAAGGAATTTTGTAAGTAATTATCAATATCTAGTGAAAATAGGGGTATTCTTTAATATCCCATGAACGAAGGCGCTATGACATAGTTTCACAGAGTGAAGACCCCGTGATAATTTCAGCAATAAGAGGCTCAATAAATACATCCATGTATCTAAATTGGTACTTACCTAATTATTTGAAAATACACACTTTTATTACATTGAACAAATGCACCCACATAACAAACAACTAAGCACAAATGAATATATATATATATATCATTAGTGGTTCATAAACCCCACATCGGGGCTGCTTTGTCCACAGGAATAAGTCATAGGGGGACCACCAGAAGGGGCCTCACCCCATTCGCTCTAATTATGAAGCTAACCCGATGGGGACATCAAGTTAGGCCCTCATATAGAAATGTATTGTCACATACCCCATATTTGCAAAACATTTTATGTTTGAGAAGACATTATGCTTTAATTTTATTATAAAGTTTGTAATTATTGACCAAGTGGGGTCAAGGATAATTGTATTAATTGCTGAATATTTTATTAATTAATAAATAAAAGATGAGACAACAGCTTAAGGAGGCTATTAAATGAGTGTCTACTAGCCACTTGGTGGAATAGACTGGGTTGAGAGAAGATTGACACTTGGCAGCATCCTTAAACTACTTCTAGTTGTTGTAGGAGGCAACTTCCCTATTTTTGTGGTCACATTCCCCAAGAAAGTGGAACAAGAGAATGTGGCTCATTAAGTGAAAAAATGACCCAAAATACCTAGGAATGCAAATAAAACTACCCATCGAATTCAGCTAAGGCTGCTCAATATTTACTTGTGAAATTTCTGAGTGAAATTGGTGCACAAGAGGTTTGATGGAGGGGACAGGCATAAGTTTTTGAGTGGGAAAGTGTTGATTTACTGAACTAGTGCAGCTGTTTTGGGCTGATTTATTACTGCCACAAGAATAAGTATTACTAATGATTACTCTGTGGAGTTACATGGGTTTCTAGACCTATTCTCTCACCCAGTGCTTTCAACCATGTGGACCAGTAGACAGGATTAGGGGTCTTAAGATTTGCAGCTCAGTTGTATTTGGGAGTTGGTTGGGAGGAATGGGATCCTTAGGTTGTTGTCTCCTCGGCTATATTACCAGGTTCTAAATGTTTTTAATTTTCTCTATGCAAGCATAGGATCTGGAATGTATGAATTTAGGATTTAATATATATTTATATGACTGTTTCATATGTTTATTAAAATTAGCTAGTGAAATCTTTTATTGTTCAAAGATAGATAAATTCTAGTTAAATATGTATTAGAATAAATGATTTAGGGTTAGTTTAAATTTACTAATGAATGAATTACCTGACTATATTTTTCCACACCTTCGAGAAGGTAGTAATCTAGTATAGTAGGTGAATTGAAGATTGATGAATAGATCAAATAAAGATGTGTAGAAAACTGATTATTTACTTTCAACTGATAATCTTTTTAGAACTGTATAAAAGAAATATTCCTCTAATTAGGAAGTTTCTTTAGTTAAATACAGTTGTTTATTTAATATCCTTAATACTAAAAAGAATGTTTTACTAAAACCCATGCATAATTTTTATGTGTAACTGTGTTTATCTTAACACAGTAAGGTTATTTTTCTCTGAGGATAATACATTATACATAAATAATTATTAAGTTACTACAGAATCGGAGAAACGGTACAAACAGGTAAAACTAGACTATATACACATTATTATGAAACTACAGTAATAATTTATGTATTACTAATAACCAAATATTCTAAATTATGTATTACTAAAAACATTAAACAATATATGCACTATATAGTAAAAATAATAAATAAGGTAAGGTATTAAATAGAAAAGGTAATGTTATGTTTTTAGGTAAAAACCTTAAAAAAAACCTGTAACTCAATTTTTCTTTATATCTCCCTTTTTAGTTGAAGAATAATATATTTTCCTTTTATCAGAACCCTCATTTATTTTTCAAGGTTAAGCAAATTATAGATATTATTTCCTAGTTTAGAAAGGAAATCTTTTTTTTACATAAAACAAAGTTAGTTCTTTTTCTTTAATACATTTATATAAGAAAAACAGAGTAGTAACAATTAATCTCAAACAAAAAAAAAAAAATATATATATATATATATANATTCGTTTATAGTATCCCACAATCCTATTATAATAAATTACAAATTAATCAAACATAAACCTTTCAGAACCGATAATCTTAAAAATTTGGGAGACTGTAAAGTCTTTTAAAAAAAAACAAAACCAGTTTAAACCCAAAATTTGTTATCCATTAACAGTCTTAAAACAACCGTATTTACTGAGCCATATGGCTTATAAATTTTTACCCAATATATACAACTCTGCAAAAATATAAACCCTAGCATAAATAAACACAACATGTCATAACGGAGTTACGGCCTTACGGCCTGTACAAATTTCACTTAAAAACAAAACAAGTCATAGCCATCTTCACTAACAGAACCCTCTACTTCACCGAAGGAAGAGACCCAAGTGGTAAGACCAAGGCTTACCAAGTCGACTAGGGTAGTGAACAGCAGCTCGAACACTCTCTATTTCTCAAGCAAACCTATTCTTGACAACTTTGGAGGGACGGGTTCTAGCCTTAGTCACACCTGCACAAACCAGTGTTTTTGTTTTCAGCTTCTTTTAAAGAAAAATATATCTTCTTACTATAAAACGAAATAGATTTTGCAGGATTTAAAAAAAAAGTTACCTTCAGTTCTTTATTTTGTATAGTCACCACCGCATATTTAAAAACCACTCAAACACTTGCAAAGGAATCCGAGGTATCAAACCACCATTTTAGTAGCAGCTCCTAGCCTAAAGATTACTATGCGATGGAGAGTAAGGGAGTTTGGTCTTCACCTCGTCGAAAGCCAAGAAACCACGACATAAAAACTCGATTATAGAACCTAAGAAAACTCAACAATTTAGGCCACGATGGTAAGGAACTTACAGTTCCAGTTTATGGAGCTCTCACTGCGAGTTAAAAAGACTCAGTGTTCACTTCGGAGGCCGAACAGGCCGGGAGCCTATCGGCTCTGCCCTCACACAACGAAGAATGAGCGTGATTTTATGGTTTAGATGAATATATAGCTAGGGTTAGTTTGTTAGAACCTAGCCAGTAAACTCATCACACGTGGAATCCACTAAGGAACAAATCATATGGGTTTGGTTTGAGTTTTCTATATAGTCCCGTATGGCTTCGTGAAACCTGCGTTGCAAACAAACGTTTAAAAAAAATATACTAAGATGATATCATTATATTGTATAATTTGCATTGCACATGTTATATACCTTGGCATTACCAAATCTATACTTGGCTTAAAACTCTACTTTTCGCATAAACAAATGTCCATTCTATAACCTCATGACAATACATAGGCTTATGCTAATACTCATTTATGTTAACATTCGAGCATATGCTAACATTATGATGAGTTTTATTATAATGTATACTTTGGAAAATATCAATATTAAACTTTACGTATATCATTATTTCGCATATGCATTTGTTCATTCTTAAATTTATAACAATATCTGGACATAGGTTAATACTTGTTTACATTAACACCATGGCACACGATAATACAATAGAAGATGTAAATACTTTGGTAAAATTAATAAAGGTATTTGCAATATTTTATCCTATAGAACTTTCATTTTGTATTGGTATGTGTAGGATTGGGATCTAATATACCAACAATAGGAAAATTATTAATATTTTCAAGTTATAATCATAGTTAGGCTAAAAACATAAGCTTATACTTTGCTTATAATTCTAAGAACTTATGCCTTTAAATCAATAAAAAGAATATATAGGCAACATTATATCCTTAAGCCTAGAATAAGATGGTTAAAAACATAGACCTCTAACATTTTGCAAATACATAACCAATTCAAGATTTGGAAAGGAAACAGGTTTGACAATACCTTCATTACACACAGCATTAATTTAAATAAATATGCTAGCATTTTACTTTTGTAGGTTGAGATAATAAATCATGATCCTGAAAACTGGGAACAAAATAGTTTACCTGTAAAAAGTCCTGTACAAGAATCATCATTTCACTGCATTAGCTTCAATAAGCTAAGTAAGCCTCGACACAACTAGAAAGTCGTTCAGTAAGCAAGAAACAAACTTTAGTATCTTGTATTCACATTTAAATAAATAGTTGATTCTAATACTTACTACTTCAGACCAATTACTTTCTAGATCGATCTTTATTTACTAAAGTTTGAAGGTAGTTAGTAAAGAATGTACTATAGAAATTAATAATTAGTTTGTTTTAATACCTATATTAGACCTTTAGAATGTTAACTATTAGCAGTTAAGTTACTCTCTTAAGCGAGGATTTGTAAACATTAATTGTCGGAAGAAAATTTTAAATCTTTATAAAATTTTGGGGTTTTACATATGGTATCAGAGCACACGTTCAGACACTAGGCCTGAATGCGGCTCAACTCGCATAGACAAATAGTAAATAAAATGCATCCATACTGATTTATTATTTTTCTTTTGAAATGTTGTACTAGAAAATGTTTTCTGAACTAGAATTGCAGGGATGGAAGGACTTGAAGAGTATGCAGATGAAGGGTACCCATTGAATGAACAAAGTAATTCTAGAAAAGAGCCAATTAAGGAAGAAATAACTAACAATTCCTCTAAATTGTCACAAACTGTTAAAGAATTAAAAACTGAAATGGAAACAGTCAAAAAAGAGAGTGAAAGAATTCTAAGAGCTCAAGAGGAGTTGAACCAGATACTGATGGAAAAAGTTCAGAGTGAAGGGAAGGATAAACATATAGGATCTAAAAATACTTCCTACCAACATAAAAGTAAAAAGTCCAAACATTCTAAAATTGAAAGTAGTTCGTCCTCTAAAATTTATGGTGATTCACACAGGAAGAATCATTAGTACTCTAGCGATAGTAGTGAGGATAATTACCAATCTAGAAAAAGAAAATATAAGCCTTATGAGGGAATTTCGGGAGAATTTAAGAAGATAAAACCACCAACTTTCAATGGTGAAACTGAGAAAGGGGAGGAAGCTGAAGCATGGTTGTTTGGAATGAAGAAGTATTTCCAAATCTATAATTACTCCAACCAGCTAAAAGCAAGAATAGCCATTTACAACTTAACTGGAAAGGCACATATTTGGTGGCAAGATTTAAAACGAGTAAAAGGTATTAAAGAAAAGAACATTAACTGGAGTACCTTTAAAAAAATAATTTAAAAAGAAGTTTCTGTCAGAACAGTATTATGAAGAGAGAGCTAAAGAATTCTATGAACCGAAGTTGAGAAATATGAACATGAAGGAATTAAACAGTAAATTTTTAAGTTTACTACGTTACGTGACTTACATTGTGGACGAGAAGCCCAAGATGCAGCATTTTCTGAGTTGTTTACATTTTCACATTAAAGATAGAATTGAATATGATAATCCTAAAACCCTTAAGAAAGGCAAATTTTTGCTATGAGCAAAACCAAAAAAGGGAAAGCACGCCAAACTGGAAAGCCAAGAGGTCTAATAATT
Organism: Pseudotsuga menziesii; assembly: GCA_001517045.1. Classification (NCBI taxonomy): domain Eukaryota; kingdom Viridiplantae; phylum Streptophyta; class Pinopsida; order Pinales; family Pinaceae; genus Pseudotsuga; species Pseudotsuga menziesii. The sequence goes on from LPNX011147451.1 coordinate 923,362, forward strand.
TTGAACATAAAAAGAAGGGTTTCACATCAAACCACAATTTTGGGAATACTAACACACGTAACTTTCCTAATAAGAATTTCCAAGGAAATAAAGGTAACTCACAATCAAACCCTAATGGCCTTAGAAATAAAGAACCTGCTAATAATCACAGCAACTACGTTAAGAATAATGAACGTAAAGAACCAATAAAGTGTTGGGATTGTAATGGACCTCATTATGCATCAGTATTCCCTAACAGAATAAAGATTGTCAGAAACATTCATACAGTGCAGGAGGAGATGACTGTTGATGACTTAGCAAGGGGGATGCCCAGGATCAACGCGGCTCTAGAAAACAAGCAAGCTGATTATCAAAATTCCATGGTGGAAGTAGAAGGTAAGATGAATCAAACACCCATTTCTATCTTAATTGACCCAGGGGATAGCCTGAGTTATGTTTCTCCTAGTTTAGTATAAAAATGCAATTTATCAGTAAAAAATTTTGCAAAGTCATGGCTAGTTCAACTAGCTACAGGAGCAAAAAGAAAAGTGATTAATTTTGTAAAAGATTGCACTGTATTTGTGAATCAGTTTGAAACTTTTGTGAAGCTAAATGTACTTCCGTTAGGCTCTTATGACGTGTTAATTGGTATGGAATGGTTAGAATAGCATAGAGTAGTTTTGAACTGTTTCGATAAAACGTTTACATGCATAAATAATGAAGGAGAAACAGTAATCGTAACAGGAATTCCTAGGAAAAAAGCAATCAGACAAATTTCTTCATTGCAATTAAAGAGAGCTATTTAGAAAGGATGTAAAGCTTTAGTTGTAACTATAATTGATGAAGAATAGATTAATAATGAAGATAAACTAAAACTGGAAGATATTCCAATCCTGAGGGGGTATCCGGATGTAATTCCGGAAGAAATTCTAGGAATGCCTCTAAAAAGGGAATTAGATTTCACTATTGAGTTGGTACCTGGTGCAGTGCCCAGCTCAAAAGCTCCTTATCAGATGAATATTTTGGAACTTAACAAATTAAATTCGCAGTTAAAGGAACTTATTGATAAAAAGTATATAAGGCCAAGCGTATCTCCTTGGGGAGCACCTGTCATTTTCAATAAAAAGGACGGTACTCTACGCTTATGCATTAACTACTATCAACTTAATAAAATGACCATTAAAAATAGATACTCGTTGCCCCGCATAGATGACCTATTTGATCAACTGCATGGAGAAACTGTATTCTCAAAGATTTTTTTACGATCTGGTTACCACCAAGTTCGGATCAAAGATGAAGACATTTTTAAAACAGCTTTTAGGACCAGATATGGTCACTATGAGTTTGTTGTCATGCCATTTGGGCTAACTAATGCTCCATCTATCTTCATGTGTTTAATGAACAATGTATTACATAAGTATATCGATAAATTCATAGTGGTTTTCATTGATGAAATTCTAATTTATTCTGAGTCTAAAGAAGAACACGAGGATCATTTATAAATTGTTTTACAAGTGTTAAGGGAAAATCAGCTTTATGCTAAATTTAGTAAGTGCGACTTCTTTAAAGATAAAATACAATACTTGGGCCATGTAATAACTAAAGAGGGGATCTCGGTTGATCCAAAAAAGATAAAAGAAATTGAAAAATGGTCGGTCCCAAAGGATGTTACTGATGTGTGATCATTCATGGGGATTACCAGTTACTATCGAAGATTCATTGAGGGGTTCTCAAGAATCGCAAATCCCATAACTTCTTTATAGAATAAAGGAAAGAAATTAAAGTGGAATCAAAAGTCTGAAGAAAGTTTTAAGAAATTAAAAACATTATTAACTACTGCACCAATATTAAGAATTGTTGATCCTAATAAGGACTTTGGCGTATGCACTGACACATGCAACAATGGTCTAGGTGGTGTCTTAACTCAAGAAGGGAACGTAATTGCATACGAGTCTAGGAAGCTTAAAATTCATGAGAAAAACTACGCTACTTATGATTTAGAGTTGGATGTCATCATACATGCTTTGAATATGTGACGCCATCACTTAATCGGAAGAAAATTTATGTTAATGACAGATAATAAGGGTTTAAAATATTTGTTAGATCAACCAAATTTAAACACAAGGCAAGCTAGATGGCTAGCTTTCCTTAGCGAGTATGATTTCAAGATCCAACATATTAAGGAAAAAGAAAATAAAGTCATTGATGCTCTAAGTAGAAATGCAAGACTGAAATTTGTGGCAGCAATCAGCACTTATAAAACAAATTTAGATGATCAGTTGGAGGAAGAAGTAAAATTGGATAAAAATTATCAGAAATTACAAGCTAAAGTGGCAAAAAATCTAACTAAAATTTTAAGTACAGGGTATAGTCTAAATGAAAAAGGATTTATACTTTATAAAAATAGGCTGTATATACCTAATGTACCTAAAATTAAGCTATTGATTTTAAATGAAATACATAAGACCCCTTACTCAGGACATCCTGGTTATCAAAAGACTATAACCATGTTACGGAAAGATTATTTTTGGCAAAATATGAAGAATGAACTCATAGAATACATTTTCAAGTGCTTTGAATGTCAACAAGTTAAGACTAAACACCAGCATCCAGCTAGTTTATTATAGTCATTACCCATCCCTAGCTGGAAATGGGAAATAACAAATCATTCTTGATTTTATTACAAATCTACCTAGAAATCAGAATCGAAATGATTTGATAATGGTAGTCGTCGATAAACTCAGTCAAGTAGCTCATTCTATACCACTAAAGACCACCTACAAGGCTGCTAATATTGATGATATATTCATGAAACAAATATTTCGTTTACATGGGATACCGAAAGTTATAATTTCTGACAGAGACCCTAAGTTTACGGGCAATTTCTGGAAGTCTCTATTTAAACGGTGAATCAAATATTGGAAGATATGCTAAGGATGTATGTTAGAGAATAGCCAGGTAAATGGGAGGATTACTTACACTTGGTAGAGTTTGCTTATAACAACCACTACCAAGCTTCAACAAGATACAACCCATTTGAAATTATGTATGGCAGAAAGTACAATAACCCCCATCTCCTGGAGTAACCTAGTTGACAGGTTAGTACAAGGACCTAAACTATTAAAGGATATGGAGTTAATTGTAAAGCAGGTGCAAGGTAATTTGAAGGTTGCACAAGACAGACAGAAAATTCAAGCAGATCTTAAACGAACTTAGAGAGAGTTTCAGGTGGGTGAACATGTTTTTATAAAGGTAAGGCCTAAAAGGAGTTCTTTAAAGTTAGGAAGTTGTGCTAAGTTGGCATCCAGATATTGTGGGCCTTTTGAAATATTGTCCAGAATGGGATAGGTGGCATATCAACTGGCTTTACCACCAAATTTAAAGGTTCATAATGTTTTTCATATCTCTGTTTTAAAAAGATATGTACATGATGCTACTCATGTTATAAATTGGAATGATATGCAGGTGGAACCCGAAGGAGATTTTCTGGTGGAACCGGATTGTATCCTCGATAGGAGGGAGATCTTGCTTTGAAATCGCACCATTGGATAGGTGAAGGTGCAATGGAAGCACCTTAGTCCAGAAGAAACCACTTGGGAATTGGAGAGTCATATGCGGGCAGCATATCCAATTCTGTTCCAGGGCAACTCTGAGGACGATAAATAAAATAACATCAAGTACGATGTTATATTTAAGGGGGTGTGTATATCACATACCCCATATTTGCAAAAAAATAATTATGTTTGAGAAGACATTATGCTTTAATTTTATTATAAAGTTTGTAATTATTGAACAAGTGGGGTCAAGGATAATTGTATCAATTGCTGAATATTTTATTAATTAATAAATAAAAGATGAGGCAACAGCTTAAGGAGGTTGTTAAATGGGTGTCTACTGGCCACTTGGTGGAATAGGCTAGGTTGAGAGCAGATTGACACTTGGCAGCATCCTCAAACTACTTCTAGTTGTTGCAGGAGGAAACTTCCCTATTTTTGTGGCCACGTTCCCCAAGAAAGTGGAACAAGAGCAGGTGGATCATTAAGTGAAAAACTGACCCAAAAGACCTAGGAATGCAGGTAAAACTATCCATTGAATTCAGTTGAGGCTGCTCAATATTTACTTCTGAAATTTTTGAGTGAAATTGGTGCACAAGAGGTTCGATGGAGGGGACAGGCATAAGTTTTTGAGTGGGAAAATGTTGATTTACTGAACTAGTGCAGCTGTTTTGGGCTGATTTCTTACTGCTACAGGCATAAGTATTACTGATGATTACTCTGTGAAGTTGCATGGGTTTCTAAACCTATTCTCTCACCCAGTGCTTTCAACCAGGGGGACCAGTAGACAATACATAGGTTTATGCTAATACTCGTTTATGTTAACATTCAAGCATATGCTAACATTATGTTGAGTTTTATTATAATGTATACTTTGCACTTAACACATCAATTCTTTGGAAAATATCAATATTAAACTTTGCATATATCATTATTTCGCAATGCATTTGTTCATTCTTAAATTTATAACAATATCTGGACATAGGTTAATACTTGTTTACGTTAACACCATGGCACACGATAATACAATAGCATATGTAAATACTTTGGTAAAAGTAATAAAGGTATTTGCAATATTTTATCCTATAGAGTTTTCATTTTATATTGGCACCTGAAGGATTAGGGTCTAATATACCAACAATAGGGCAATTATTAAGATTTGCAAGTTATAATCATAGTTAGGCTAAAAACATAAGCTTCTACTTTGCTTATAATTCTAATCACTTATGCCTTTAAATCAATAAAAAGAATATATAGACAACATTATATCCTTAAGCCTGGAATAAGATGGTTAAAAACATAAACCTCTAACGTTTTGCAAATACATAACCAATTCAAGATTTGGAAAGGAAATAGGTTTGACAATGCCTTCATTACAAATAGCATTAATTTAAATAAATATGCTAGCATTTTACTTTTGTAGGTTGAGATAATAAACCTCGATCCTGAAAACTGGGAAGAAAACGGTTTACCTATAAAAACACCTGTACAAGAATCATCATTTCACTGCATTAGCTTCAATAAGCTAAGTAAGCCTCGACACAACCAAAAATTCCTTCACTAAGCAAGAAACAAACTTTAGCATCTTTTTAATAACCCAAAAATTCATAAAAATTTAAATTTTTTTCATGTAACATAAAATGTTCAAGGATGTCACTGTCTATGAACCAATAACTTCTAGCGGTTACTCAAACAATAGTAACTAGAATTAAGCATTGTAATTCTTTAGTTCTATATAATATATTTGTTTATCTTTAAGTAACATGTTATGGATGTTAAATTCAGCAGTTTATGTTTAAAAAGAGCAGGAAAGAAAACTTCATCTGAATCTGATGCTAAGTGTGTTATTATTGTCTTATGTCAAGTAGGAAAGAACCTTAGATGAGATCAGGGCTTACTTAGCTTACAACTAACGCAATGAAGTGATACTTCTTTTACAGGTTCTAAACAGGTAAGCAGTTTTGTTACTAGTAAATTCCAGATCGAGAAAACACTCAACTAGCATAGGATAAAATGCTAGTTAAATTGTTTCTTTTGCAGCTTGTTCCCGTAAAAGGTATTGTTGGTATTTCTATTGTTAGAAATCTGCATGAATGTTTGTAGAAACACTATTGTAAAAGAATGGGTTTAGTGCAGTTATGTTTGCTGCTACGGTACTTGTTCCATTAAACATCCTCCTTGTGTTTTCAATTATAGTCTTGTGTTTCATGTTTAGATGGTGTAATTTAAGGACAGTTCTACTTCTACCAATAAGAACATAGTGGCCTAAGAAGTCTATAAACAAGAAGATATGTTAATCATTTTTGTGACCAAGACTACATATCTATCATCATTGTTTGGTATAAAGTACTGTTTATATTTGATTAAGTTCTTTCTAACGTTAATCATTCTAGGTTAATGATTTTCCTTAATCAAGTATTTGCACATTAATTTTCTTGTATATAAAATCTCTTTTTATATGAGTTTTTGTTGATTAAGAGTGTGAAGAGGGTTGTTGAAAGAGTGAGTTGTGTTCTTGTTTACTGTTCATTTCATCAACAAGGGTTTGGTCCTTACCTCGACACAGCCTGAGACTTCATGTCTGAATATTGCACACTACATTTTCATGTCGGCAGGGCTCCATTTCAGCTCGTGAAACTCACGAGGGACGCTAGGGTGAGACTACAACTTCCAATAGCTACGCCAGTCTTTTGGTAAGAACTAAAATTGGTTTTACTACTCTGCATAATTATAAATTTCTAATTTGTGGAAATATGTAATAACATTCATTTTCTTTTGATTCTTGTGTAGGCTCCTTAATGGTGGCTTGAATTTCTGTTAAACTCCATCAACAGAGCTTTCGTGAAGGAATTCAAACCGGTAAGCCTCGGTTTCACCTGAGGTACTTCTCCAAGAGTTGTATGGTGTTTTTAGGAGAGTTCTGCCACATGAAATATTGTTCTGGTTCAGCCGTGGCTTTTAGATACTATGTTTGTTCTTTTGTTTTTATTTTTATTTAAAAATCCCTAGTGGTTGTTTTGTAATGGATGAATCGAGCTCTCTTAGCCGAGACTTAAAGAATTAGTTTTTTCGAGGCTTTTCAGCCATGGTTAAATTATAATGGTGTTCTTTGGAACTAGCCTTAAGCCGTGACTCTTATTGAACAGTCCATTGGGTCATTTTTAAAGGATTTGGTTAATATTTAAAAAACCCTAAAGGTTGTTCTTGTGAAACTTCCTTTTTGGGAGGGTTTTTGTAACTAAAACAGATGTTTGGTTTTTTTAATAAAAGAACTATGTTTGTATTTAAAAATACTTTTGCTCAGGATTTTAAGCCTTGTCAGATAATGTAAAAGGCCGTAGGGAATACTTTAATAGTAGCATAATAAATAATACAATGATGAATTTTGGAATAGGACAGAGAGATGATATTATTGAATAAATGTATTTATTTTCTGTACTTTCTGGAATATACTGCTAGGTTTTTAATATTATAAATTTTGAATTTATTGTGTTATGAAAGAAGAGATCTTTTGTAAACCCTAATTATTCTTAAAGGTTTACAGATCTAGTAATTTTGTTTCAATAACCCTGGTTTACATCTTCACATAAGTAAGCTAACTGGGTAAATATTTAACCTAGTTTACTATTTTGTTAAGTAAATCTAGATAATTTACTGTTTTCAATATTATCTATTTAGGATTACATACTAGGTTTATATAATGTAACTTTGTTGGTTTTACTGTGTAAAATATTACACATACCTGTGTGTATTATTTAGGCTTTTTCTTCTATCTTTATTTAGTTTATTTAAATACAGTAAATATTATAAATACAACTGAAGTTCTATAAACAATTTATACAAAATCCTGTAGAAAAATAACCATTTACATCTGCATTCATATTTTATTGAATCTACTATTTAAAAATAAACAAACCTACTGTACTAGAGTACTGCATTGCAAAAGGTGTGAAAAATATAGTTTAGGTATTTTCTTTCTATCTATCAATTAACTCAGAATTTTCTCTACTAATTTACTCTAATCTAGCTAGTTACTAACTTTCATAGCATAAATAATTCTCCTAATTATCCCTAACAGAAATAAAATAGAAACATACTATATTATTGAAAAACTCTTAAACTTTCCAAATACAGTAAACAATTTAAATGACTGGACTAAGCAAAACCTGGAAGTATAGATGAGGTGACAACAACTTAAGGAGGCTGTTCCTCCCAACCAACTCCTAGAGAAGAGATGGACTACAATTCTCAGGACCCCCGAGCTTGTCTCCTGGTCCACTTGATAGAGTATTGGGTGAGAGATGTAGTCTAGAAATCCTCTGCAACTCCTCTGGGTATTCAGCAGTAACTCAGTTATGCTTACAACATTATGAACTCAGCTTAGAATGGCTGCACTAAGTCAGGTCTTCAGCACTTGTCCACTCAAACTTACTTCATCTAGTCCCCTCCATCAAATTCTCATGTGCACTTCATTCACTCAGAATGATCACAAATCCAGAATGAGTAGCCCCATCTATCTTCAATGGGAAGTTTTATTAGCATGCCTATGTCCTTTGGGTCAGTTTTTACTTAACAAGCCACCTGCTCCTGTTCCACTTTCTTTGGGACTCATGGCCACAAAAATAGGTTAGTTGCCACCTGTAATAGCTAGAAGTAGTTTGAGGATGCTACCACATGTCAATCTACTCTCAACCCAGCCTCCTCCACCAAGTGACCAGTAAAACACTCATTTAATAGCTCCCCTAAGCTGTTGTCTCATCTTTCATTTATTTATTAATAAAATATTCTGAAATACATTAAATTATCCTTGACCCCACTTGGTCATTAATTACAAACTTTAACATAAAATATAACATAATGTTCCTCAAAAACATGAAATTGTTTTACAAATTGGGGCATGTGACATACACACCCCCTTAATTTATAACATCGTCCTCGATGTTATTTATTCTTCGTCCTTAGAATTGCCCTAAAATAGAATTGGTAATGCATCCCACATATGACTTTCCAATTCCTATGTGGCTTCTTCTGGAATAAGGTGCTTCCATTGCACCTTCACCTAACCAATAGTGCAATTCTGAAGCAAGATCTCCCTCCTTTTGAGGATACAATCTGGTTCCACCAAAAAATCTCCTTTGGGCTCCACCTGCATATCATTCTAATTAACAACATGAGTAGCATCATGCACATATTTTTTTAATACAGAAATATGAAAAACATTGTGAACCTTTAAGTTTTCCAGTAAAGCTAACTGATATGCTACATATCCTATCCTGGACAATATTTCAAAAGGTCCGCAATATCGAGGTGCTTGTTGGCCTCCTATTTTGACTTGTTCAGCACTATATTTTCTAGTTCCAAGTTCCATGCAACCAAGTAATAATCAGTTCTATTTAGTGATGTTTTATGCTTGGTTATGCCTTTTGAAGATCAACATTGCAAGGTGCTTTGGTAAGTGACTTTTTAATTGTTTATTTATTATTTTGCTTTGTTTTTATGTATATAATGGAACCTTTAGTTTTCATGTAATAATGGATCAATTAATGAGTCTTTATTTCTTTCATGCAGTGGCCTTTTGGTTATTCGACCCAACGCTTGTCCCAACCCTCCAAAGATATATGTTGACTGAACCAGAGATTTTGGGGATTTTGTCCACAAAGGAGATGTCTCGTTCGGGATCAAATCAATTTCCAGATGCATGTGAAGATTTTCCAGGTGCTGTTTCGTGGCTGTCCTTTGTTCAAGGAGCTGTCGCCCTCCATCTTTAGCAGTGTATGGATTTCAGGGGATTTGAATTCCATCTTTTGGTTCATGTATGCTGAGATAGGTGTAGAGTTGTTAGGATAGGGTCGATACTTGCTCCAAGGTCGATTTTGTTTTGTATTTCAAGTATAAAATGTAACATTGAAACCCTAAGTAGGGATATACACGGAGAAGACTGTAAACTATGTTCTTATTATTTGAGCAAACATTTATCTTCTTAAGGTTTTAGATTCAGACTTGGAGGCGTTGAAGGCAGGGCCCACCTTCAACCCCGATCACTTGTGTATAAGTGTTGCTTGTACTGCTGTAAGTAGAATGATGTTGCATATTCTGATACTATTTTTATGATGGAATGTTAATGGTTTTATTTACTTTTGATTTGGAATGAGATTTATGCTTACAGAAGACTAGTCAATATCATATGTGTGATGAGTCTGATGGTATTCATTTCATCCTGTAGAATCGATTGAGCAGAGTAGTAAGAGTGGATTTGAGACCTCTTTGACTCCCAGCATGATACTGCTTGTTGATGGTTACAACCCTTGTTTAAAGAATCCGTTCAGAGTTATAGAATTTACAAAACTGTATGATGAATTTGATTGTATTCAGTTTGCTGTAGGATTAATTTAACAGAGGATTGAAAATAGACTTGGATTTCATACTTCTTTTACTGCCACTGTGATATTGATTAGTGGATGGCTCCAATACTTGTTTAGAATCCTTTTGGCTATCGAATTTACAATACTGTGGAGTATTCTAGGATTGTATTGTGTTGATCTTAAAGAATTAGAAAGAATTTGCAATATTTATTGAATCAGCAGAGGATTTAAAGATCCTAGTTTACAGAGTATTTAGGGTTTTCCAAAAAGCATTTCGAATTAGCTACATAAGGATTGGAATCATGCTTTTGTTTACTTCATGGTGTTGAATGAAATCATAGCTCACTAAAATATGACAGCATTGCTTCTTAGGGTTTGAATATCAGTCTCATAGTACATGCAAATGAGAGTGAGTGTGTTCTCTGAATAGTTCCAATATTCTTTTGTGTGCATAGAACGCAGGTAGAGTATATTTGACATTAGCAGCAAGTTAAATTTCAGTTTGTTAACTCTTTGTGAATGATTTAGGGTTAAGAAGAGACAGATTTCATTTCAGTAGTTATTTGAGAGTGATAAGTGTTTATATAAATTTTGGCATCAAATTCTTTAGGTTTGATGGGTGCAGTCTTAGATACGATATAAGACCATTAGGATTGTCCCAGCATCTTCATTTTGTAGGTAAGGTTGGAATTAGGGTTTTTCCTTTACTAAGTTATTTACTTGCTTGGTTATTTTCCTTGACGAATAGATTGATAGTTAGTATAGTTTAAGGTTGTTGTAGATCACATTGGAGTTGACAAGATTGTATGCTGTAAGATAGGGATTAGCAAGCTTATTCTCTTTCTTTAGGAAAGACTTAGTAACTCTTGGCATTGATCATTCAATAGAGTAGTAGTCCCATAAATTACATTTTGTTTCTTAAATTACTCTAATCATAAGCTTGAAACCAATTTGCCTGCACATATGGTGTAGTGACTCAAAGTTTACGTATCCTGGTTGACAATTAATTGAAGGTAAATTAAATCACAATAAAATTACCCAACAGTGCTAACTTCACACAACTTCCTAACCTCAGAGAACTCTTTTTATGTCTCACCTTAATAAACACATTTTCCCCTACCTGGAACTCCTTTTGAGTTTGTTTAAGATATGCTTGACTTTTCTATCGATCTTGCTCAACTTTCAAGTTACCTTGCACCTGTTTTACAATTAACTCCATCTCTTTTAATAATTCAGGTCCTAATACTTGCCTGTCAACTAGATTAATCCATGAGATGGGGGTATTGCACTTCCTGTCATACAAAATTTCAAAAGGACTATATCTTGTTGAGTCTTGGTATTGATTATTGTAAGCAAATTCTACCAAATGTAAGTAATCTTCCCATTTACCTGGTTGTTCTTTTACATACATTCTGAGCAGATCCTCCAATACCTGATTTACTCTTTCAGTCTATCCATTTGTCTGAGGATGGAAAGAGGTACCGAAGTTTAATGTAGTATTTAGTTCCTTAAAAAAATATTTCCAAAAGTTGCCCATAAACTTAGGGTCTCTTTCTGAAATTATTAATTTCGGTATTCCATGTAAACGAAAAATTTATTTTAAGAAAATATCAGCAATATTTGCAGCTTTATAAGTATTTTTTACATGTATAAAATGGGCTGCCTTGGTTAATTTATCGACAACTACCATTATTGAGTCATTCAAGTTTTGATTTCTAGGCAGTCCTGTGATAAAATCAAGGCTGATTATATCCCACTTCCAGCTAGGAATAGGTAATGGCTGAAGTAACCCAGCTAGATGATGATGTTCAATCTTTACTTGCTGACATTCAAAGCACTTATCAATGTATTCTGCCAATTCATTTTTCATGTTTGGCCAAAAATAATCCTTTCTTAGCATAGTTATAGTTTTCTGATAACCAAGATGCCCTGAATAAGGAGTCTTATGAATTTTGTTTAAAATAAGCAACTTAATCTTAGGTAGATATAGTCTATATTTATATAATAATAATCCTTTTTCATTCAAACTATACCCTGTACTTAAGCTTTCAATTAAATTTTCTCTTACCCTTGCTTGTAATTTCCGATAATTTTCATCTTGTCCTATTCCTTTTCTAGCTGTTCTTCTAAATCTTTTTTATAGGTGTTGATTTCTACTGTAAAATTCATTTTTGCATTTCTTCTTAAAGCATCGGCAACCTTGTTTTCCTTTCCTTTAATATGTTGGATTTCAAAATTGTACTCGCTAAGGAAATCTAGCCACCTAGTTTGCCTAGTGTTTAAGTTAGGTTGATCCAACAGATATTTTAACCCTTTATTATCTGTCATTAATATAAACTTTCTTCTGATTAAATGATGATGCCACATTTTTAAGCCATGTATGACAGCATCCAATTCTAAGTGATAGATTGCATAATTTTTCTCATGAATCTTCAGCTTCCTGGACTCATAAGCAATGACATGTCCTTCCTGAGTTGAAACTCCACCTAAACTGTCATTGCATGCATCGGTACATACTATAAAATCTTTATTATGGTCAATAATTCTTAAGATTCATGCAGTGGTTAATAACGTTTTAAACTTTTTAAAACTATCTTCACGCTTTTGACTCCACTTGAATTCCTTCCCTTTCTTCTGTAAAGAAGTTATGGGATTTGCAATTCTTAAAAACCCTTCGATAAATATTTGATAATAGCCAGTAATCCCCATGAATGATCGTACGTCAGTTACATCTTTTGGGACTGGTCATTCTTCAATTTCCTTTATCTTTTTAGAATCAATGGAAATTCCTTCTTTAGTCACTACATGACCCAGATACTATGTTTTATCCTTAAAGAAATCACATTTACTAAATTTTGCATAGAGTTGATGTTCTTGTAACTCTTGTAAGACAATTTTTAAATGTTCTTTATGTTCTTCTTTAGACTTTGAGTAAATTAAGATGTTGTCAATGAATACGACCACAAACTTATCAAGGTATTTATGCATTACATTATTCATCAGACACATAAAAACAGTTGGGGCATTAGTAATCCCAAATGGCATAACAACAAACTTGTAATGACCATACCTGGTCCTAAAAGCTATTTTAAAGATGTCTTCATCTTTGATTCAGACCTAGTGGTAACCAGATCGTAAATCAATCTTCGAGAATATAGTTGCTCCACGTAGCTGATCAAACAGATCATCTATGCAGGGTAACAGATATCTATTTTTTAATGTCATTTTATTTAGTTGACTGTAATCTATACATTATCGTAGAGTTATGTCCTTCTTTTAATAAAAATAACAGGTGCTCCCTAGGGAGACACATTGGGTCTAATATAATTCTTATCAATGAGTTCTTTTAACTGCAACTTTAGTTCATTTAATTCCAATATATTCATCCAATAAGGGGCTTTTGAGCTGGGCACTGCACCAGGTACCAGCTCAATAGTAAAGTCTAACTCTCGCTTCAGAGGAAGTCCAGGAATTTCTTCCGGAAAAACATTTGAATACTCCCTCAAGATCGGAATATCTTCCATTTTTAATTTATCTTCGTTATTAGTATTTTATTCATTAATTACTGTTACAGCAAAGGATTTACAACCCTTCCGAACAGCTCTTTTAAGTTGCAAAGCAGAAATCTGTCTTATAGTTGTTTTCCTAGGGATTCCTTTTACATTTATTATTTCTCCATTGTTATTTACTCACATAAATGTTTTATCGAAACAGGTCAGGACTACCCTATGATGTTATGACCAATCCATACCAATTAACATATCATAATAACCTAAAGGTAAAACATTAATCTTAACAGAGGTTTCAAACCGATCCAGTTTTATTATATAATTCTTAACAAAGCTGATCACCTTTCTTTTTGCACCAGTAGATAGCTAGACTAACCAAGACTTTGCAAACTTTTCTACTGATAACTTACACTTTTCTACTAAATCAAGAGAAATATAGCTTAAACTAGCCCCTGGATCAATTAAAATAGATATAGGTATTTGATTCAGCTTACCTTCCACTTCCACCATGGAATTTTGGTAATATGCATGCCTGTTCTCTAGTGCTGCATTAATCCTAGGCATTGTCCTTTCTAGATCACCAATAGTCATCTCCTCTTGTATCGTATGTATGTTGCCAACAGTCTTCTTCCGGTTGGGGCAAACTGATGCATAATGAGGACCATTACATTCTCGGCACTTTACTGGTTCCTTTCGTTCAAAATTCTTGATATAGTTACTGTGATTATTAACAGATTATTTACTTCTTTGACCATTTGGATTTATCTGTGAATTACTTTTGTTCCCTTGGAATTTTTTATTAGGGAAATTTCGTTTGTTATTATTCTTAAAATTTTGGTTAGGTACAAAACCTTTCTTCCTCTGTTCAAAATTATTAGATCTTTGAGCTTTCCAGTTTGTCATACTTTCCTTTTTGTGATTCTGTTCATAAAATAAATTCACCTTTCTCATTGCTTCTTCTAAATTTTTTGGATTGTCATATTCAATTTTTTCTTTTATTAGAAAGGGTAAGCAGCTTAGAAATTGATGTACCTTAGGCTTCTCGTCCACAATATATGGCACATATCTGAGCAGACTTAGAAATTTACAGTTTAGTTCTTTCATGTTCATTGTTCCTAGTTTTAATTCATAAAATTCCTTAGCCCACTCCTTGTAGTATTATTTAAACAAAAATTTCTTCTTAAAATATTTCTTAAACGTACTCCAGTTAATGTTTTTTCTCCCTAATGCCTTTTACTCTTTTTAGGTCCTGCCACCAAATATCTGCCTTTCGAGTGAGGTTATAAATAGCCATTCTGGATTTCAGTTGATTAGAGTAATTATAAATTTGAAAATATTTCTTCATCCCAGACAACCATGATTCAGCCTCTTTTCCCTTCTCAGTTTCACCATTAAAGGTTTGTGTCTTACTTTTCTTGAATTCTCCAGAGATTTCTTCATAAGGTTTAAACCTTCTATTTCTTGTATGATGATTATCTTCGCTACTATCACTAGTATATTGATAATTCTTTTTATGTGGATCGCCATAAACCTCAGAAGATGAACTACTTTCGATTTTAAACTGTTTAGACTTTTTGTCTTTATGTTGGTAAGGCATATGTTCAGACTCTGTTCATTTATCTTTTTCTTCATTATGAAATCTTTCCATTAAAATCTGATTTAGCTCCTCCCGAGCTCTCATAATTCTCTCATTTTCCTTTTTGATTGTTTCCATCTCTGTTCTTAGTTCCTTGATTGTTTGTAATAATTTAGAAGAGTTATTAGTTATTTCTTCTTATATAGGTTCTCTTTTAGAATTACTTCGTTCAGTAAATGGGGACTCCTCATCCACATATTCTTCCAATCTTTCCATACATGCAGTTAACTCAGAAAAATTCTATGGCAATATAATTCAAAAGAAAAGTAAAAATCAGTATGCATGTTTTAAATCTATTGTTTTATTGATGCAAGTTGAGCGACATTCATGCCTAGTGTCTGAACCATGTGCTCTAATACCACATGTAACAACCCAAAAATTCATAAAAATTTAAAAAAAAATTCATGTAACATAAAATGTTCAAGGATGTCGCTGTCTATGAACCAATAACTGCTAGCGGTTACTCAAGCAGTAGTAACTAGAATTAAGCATTGCAAATATTTAGTTCTATATAATTTATTTGTTTATCTTGAAGTACCATGTTATGGATGTTAAATTCAGCATTTTATGTTTAAAAAGAGAAGGAAAGAAAACTACATTTGAATATGATGCTAAGTGTGTTATTATTGTCTTATGTCAAGTAGGAAAGAACCTTAGATGATATGGGGCTTACTTAGCTTACAGTTAACACAGTGAAGTGATGCTTCTTTTACAGGTTCTAAACAGGTAAGCAGTTTTGTTACCGGTAAATTCCAAATCTAGAAAACACTCAACTAGCATAGGATAAAATGCTAGTTAAATTGTTTATTTTGCAGTTTGTTCCCGTAAAAGGTATTGTTGGTATTTCTATTGTTAGAAATCTGCATGAATTTTTGTAGCAACACTATTGTAAAAGAATGGGTTTAGTGCAGTTATGTTTGTTGCTACAGTACTTGTTCCATTAAACATCCTCCTTGTGTTTTCAGTTATAGTCTTGTGTTTCATGTTTAGATGGTGTAATTTAAGGACAATTCTACTTATGCCAATAATAACATAGTGGCCTAAGAAGTCTATAAATGAGAAGATATGTTAAACATTTTTGCTACCAAGACTACATATCTATCATCAGTGTTTGGTATAAAGTATTGTTTATATTTGATTAATTTCTTTCTAACGTTAATCATTCTAGGTTAATGATTTTCCTTAATCAAGTATTTGCACATTAATTTTCTTATATATAAAATCTCTTTTTATATGAGTTTTTGTTGATTAAGCATATATTTGAAGTTTAAAAACTATGCTTAAACTAAAACCTATCTTAAAGAATTATATGGTTATGTATTTCTATGGAAGGTTAGTTCACCTCCATCGTTGGTATCTTACTATTATCAAAAGTAAATGTTATTTTAAAACAATAAGGAAAACATAGATAATTTATAGTTATGCATATGACCCTATTGTAAATTAACATCTAACACAAAGTCTTTAATTAGTGAAACAAGAAATCAAACAATGATAATGATACTTATGCGATGATATCATAAGGTTTTGACTTGTAAACCAAATGATTGTGCAGGTTAAAAAATGAGACTTTCAAACTATATCTTGATACCCATAATTGCAAATAATTTCGGTGGACACGTGTTTGGTGGTTGAAGCTTAGGGTTTAGTTGACTTTGGAGGCATCGAAAAGGCTTGTCTTAACCCTAAAATCAGATTTGTTTGTCCTTGTTGTGGGTGGTCGAGCTGCGAGCTCATGGCCGCCAGGCTTGTTGCCAATCCTTCCATCGTTTGCTTGCAGGCCTTCGCGAGCCATATCAAGCTCCTCTGCAAGTTTGTTTTTCATGGTCTGGTGTAGTAGAAGTCAGTATGAAGTTTGCTGCTGTCGTGAGGTGGTTCTGACTATTGTAAAGAGTATTGAAGGTTGGGTTGTCTTCACCTTTGTTTTTACTGTACGAGTTGTACTCTGTGATTGTAAAGAGTGCGAAGAGGGTTTTTGAAAGACTTAGTTGTGTTCTTGTTTACTATTTGTTTCCTCAACGATGGTTTGGTCCTTACCTCACCGTGGCCTGAGACTTCACGTCTGAATACTGCACACTACATTTTCATGTCGGCAGGGCTCCATTTCAGCTCGTGAAACTCACGAGGGAGGCTAGGGTGAGACTGCAACTTCCAACAGCTATGCCAGTCCTTTGGTAAGAACTAAAATGGGTTTTATTATTCTGCATAAGCATAAATTTTTAATTTGTGGAAATATGTATTAACATTCGTTTTCTTTTGATTCTGTGGAGGATCCTCAATGGTGGCTCGAGTTTCTCTTAAACTCCATCAACAGAGCTTTCGTGAAGGCATTCAAACAGGTAACCCTCGGTTTCACCTAAGGTACTCTTGCCAGAGTATGGTGTTTTTAGGAGAGTTTTTCCATGTGAAAGACGGTTCTGGTTTGGTCGTGGCTTTTAGATACTCTATTTGTTCTTTTGTTTTTATTTTTATTTAGAAATCCCTAGTGGTTGTTTTGTAATGGATGAATCGGGCTCTCTTAGCCAAGACTTAAAGAATTAGTTTCTCTGAGCCTTTTTGGCCATGGTTAAATTATAATGGTGTTGTTTGGTATTGGCCTTAATCCGTGACTCTTATTGAACACGCTGTTGGGTCATTTTTAAAGTATTTGGTTAATATTTGAAAAACCCTGAAGGTTGTTCTTGTGAAACTTCCTTTTTGGGAGGGTTTTTGTAACTAAAACAGATGTTTGGTTTTTTTAATAAAAGAAATATGTTTGTATTTAAAAATACTTTTACTCGGGATTTTAAGCCTTGTCAGATAATGTAAAAGGCC
Organism: Pseudotsuga menziesii; assembly: GCA_001517045.1. NCBI lineage: Eukaryota > Viridiplantae > Streptophyta > Pinopsida > Pinales > Pinaceae > Pseudotsuga > Pseudotsuga menziesii. The sequence goes on from LPNX011147451.1 coordinate 941,216, forward strand.
GTAGGCCGAGACTATGTCTTGTTCAGTTTGTTTTTAATATTAAAAGAACCTTCTCAGCTTAAGGATGAATTCACAGTAACTCTGTTTAGTTATATTTATATAATGTATTTATATTAACTTATTTTTTTTAATTATCATTTACCTTTCGATGGTTAGGGTTGAATAGGTTATTAAGAAATTTTGTTTCCTCTTTAAAGGAAATATGATTTAAAGACCTTTGACAAGGGAATACTTTAATAGTAGCATAATAAATAATACAGTGATAAATTTTGGAATAGGACAGAGAGATGATATTATTGAATAAATGTATTTCTTCTGAAAGGTTTACAGAGCTAGTAATTTTGTTTCAATAACCCTAGTTTACATTTTCACATAAGTAAGCTAACTGGGTAAATATTTAACCTAGTTTACTGTTTTGTTAAGTAAATCTAGATAATTTACTGTTTTTGATATTATCTATTTAGGATTACATAATAGGTTTATAAAATGTAACTTTGATGGTTTTACTGTTAAAATATTACACATACCCATGTGTATTATTTAGGCTTTTTCTTCTATCTTTATTTAGTTTATTTAAATACTTAAGTAAATATTATAAATACAACTGAAGTTCTATGAACAATTTATACAAAATCCTATAGAAAATAACCATTTACATCTGCATTCATATTTTACTGAATCTACTATTTAAAAATAAACAAATTTATTGTACTAGAGTACTGCCTTGCAAAAGGTGTGGCAAAATACAGTTTAGGTATTTTCTTTCTATCTATCAATTAACTCAGAATTTTCGCTACTAATTTACTCTAATATAGCTAGTTACTAACTTTCAAAGCATAAATAATTCTCCTAATTATCCCTAATAGAAATAAAATAGAAATATACTATATTATTGAAAAAATCTTAAACTTTCTAGATACAGTAAACAATTTAAATGACTGAACTAAGCAAAACCTGGAAGTATAGATGAGGTGACAACAGCTTAAGGAGGCTATTCCTCCCAACCAACCCCTGGAGAAGAGCTGGACTGCAATTCTTAGGACCCCCGAGCTTGTCTCCTGGTCCACCTGGTAGAGTACTAGGTGAGAGATGTTGTCTAGAAATCCTCTGTAACTCCTCTGAGTATTCAGCAGTAATTCAGTTCTACTTACAGCAGTATGAACTCAGCTTAGAATAGATACACTAGTTCAGGTCTTCAGCACTTGTCCACTCAAATTTACTTCAGCTAGTCCCCTCCATCGAATTCTCATGTGCACTTCATTCACTCAAAATGATCACAAATCCAGAATGAGCAGCCCCAGCTATCATAAATGGGAAGTTTTATTAGCATGCCTAGGTCGTTTCGGTCAATTTTTACTTAACGAGCCACCTCCTCCTGCTCCACTTTCTTGGGGAATAATGACCACAAAAATATGTTAGTTTCCACCTGCAACAACTAGAAGTAGTTTGAGGATGTTGCCACATGTCAATCTGCTCTCAACCCAGCCTCCTCCACCAAGTGACCAATAAAACACTCATTTAACAGCACCCCTAAGTTGTTGTCTCATCTTTCATTTATTTATTAATAAAATATTCTGAAATACATTAAATTATCCTTGACCCCACTTGGTCATTAATTACAAATTTTAACATAAAATATAACATAATGTTCCTCAAAAACATGAAATTGTTTTGCAAATTGGGGCATGTGACATACACACCCCCTTAATTTATAACATCGTACTCAATGTTATTTATTCTTCGTCCTTAGAATTGCCCTGAAATAGAATTGGATATGCATCCCGCATGTGAATTTCCAATTCCAGGGTGGCTTCTTCTAGACTAAGGTGTTTCCATTGCACCTTCACCTGACCAATGGTGCGATTCCGAAGCGAGATCTCCCTCCTTTCGAGGATACAATATGGTTCCACTAAAAAATCTCCTTCGGGCTCCACCTGCACGTCATTCCAATTAATAACATGAGTAGCATCATGTACATATTTTTTTAATACAGAAATATGAAAAACATTGTGAACCTTTAATTTTGGTGGTAAAGCTAACCTATATGCTACATGTCCTATCCTGGACAGTATTTCAAAAGGTATGCAATATCGAGGTGCTAACTTCGCACAAATTCGTAACCTCAGAGAACTCTTTTTAGGTATCTCCTTAATAAAGACATGTTCCCCTACCTGGAACTCCTTTTGAGTTCGTTTAAGATCTGCTTGACTTTTCTATCGATCTTGTGCAACTTTCAGGTTACCTTACACATGTTTTACAATAATTTAATAATACTAGCATGTCAACTGGATTAATCAATGAGATGGGGGTATTGCACTTCCTACCATACAAAATTTGAAAAGGACTATATCTTGCTGAGGCTTGGTAGTGATTATTGTAAGAAAATTCTACCAAATGTAAGTAATATTCCCATTTACCTGGTTGTTCTTTTACATACATTCTGAGCAAATCCTCCAATACCTTACTCTTTCAGTCTATCCATTTTTCTGAGGATGGAAAGAGGTACTGAATTTTAATGTAGTATTTAGTCCCTTAAACAAAGATTTCCAAAAGTTTCCCGTAAACTTAGGGTCTCTGTCTGAAATTATTACTTTCGGTATTCCATGTAAACGAAAAATTTGTTTTAAGAAAATATCAGCAATATTTGCAACTTTATAAGTAGTTTTTACAGGTATAAAATGGGCTGCCTTGCTTAATTTATCGACAACTACCATTATTGAGTCATTCAAGTTTTGATTTCTAGGTAGTCTTGTGATAAAATCAAGGCTGATTATCTCCCACTTCCAGCTAGCAATAGGTAATGGCTGAAGTAACCCAGTTGGAAGCTGATGTTCAGTCTTTACTTGCTGACATTCAAAGCACTTGGCAATGTATTCTTCCAATTCATTTTTCGTGTTTGGCCAAAAATAATCCTTTCTTAGCATAGTTATAGTTTTCTGATAACCAGGATGCCCTAAATAAGGAGTCTTATGAATTTCGTATTAAATCAGCAACTTAATCTTAGGTACATATAGTCTATCTTTATATAATAATAATCCTTTTTCGTTCAAACTATACCCTGTACTTAAGCTTTCAATTAAATTTTCTCTTACCCTTGCTTGTAATTTTCGATAATTCTCATCTTGTCCAATTCCTTCTTCTAGTTGTTCTTCTAAATCTGTTTTATAGGTGTTGATTGCTGCTATAAAATTCAGTTTTGAATTTCTGCTTAAAGCATCAGCAACCTTGTTTTCCTTTCCTTTAATATGTTGGATTTCAAAATCATACTCGCTTAGGAAAGGTAGCCACCTAGATTGCCTAGCGTTTAAGTTAGGTTGATCCAACAGATATTTTAACCCTTTATTATTTGTTATTAATATAAACTTTCTTCTGATTAAATGATGACGCCACATTTTGAAGGCATGTATGACAGCAGCCAATTCTAATTCATAGGTCGCATAATTTTTCTCATGAATCTTCAGCTTCCTAGACTCATAAGCAATGACATGTCCTTCCTGAGTTAAAACTCCACCTAAACCATCATTGCATGCGTCAGTACATACTATAAAAACTTTATTAGGGTCATAAATTCTTAAGATTGGTGCTGTGGTTAATAACTTTTTTACCTTTTTAAAACTATCTTTACACTTTTGACTCCAATCAAATTTCTTCCCTTTCTTCTATAAAGAAGTTATGGGATTTGTAATTCTTGAAAACCCTTCGATAAATCTTCGATAATAGCCATTAATCCCCATGAATGATTGTACATCAGTTATGTCTTTTGGGACTGGCCATTCTTTGATTGCCTTTATCTTTTCGGGATCAATGAAAATTCCTTCTTTAGTCACTACATGACCCAGATACTATATTTTATCCTTAAAGAAATCACATTTACTAAATTTTGCATAGAGTTGATGTTCTTGTAACTCTTGTAAGACAATTTTTAAATGTTCTTCATGTTCTTCTTCAGACTTTGAGTAAATTAAGATGTCATCAATGAATATAACCACAAACTTATCAAGGTATTTATGCATTACATTATTCATCAGACACATAAAAATAGTTGGGGCATTAGTAATCCCAAATGGCATAACGACAAACTCGTAATGACCATACATGGGATTGAAAGTTGTTTTAAAGATGTCTTCATCTTTGATTCAGACCTGGTGGTAACCAGATCGTAACTCAATCTTCGAGAATACAGTTGCTCCATGTAGCTGATTAAATGGATCATCTATGCGGGGTAATGGATATCTGTTTTTTATAGTCATTTTATTTAGTTGACGGTAACCTATACATAATCGTAGAGTTCCATCCTTCTTCTTAACAAAAATAACAAGTGCTCCCCAGGGAGACACACTGGGTTTAATATAATTCTTATCAATGAGTTCTTTTAACTGCGAATTTAGCTCATTGAATTCTAGTATATTCATTTGATAAGGGGATTTTGAGTTGGGCACTGCACCAAGTACCAGCTCAATTGTAAAGTCTAACTCCCGCTTCGGAGGGAGTCCTAGAATTTCTTCCGGAAAGACATTCGAATACTCCCTTGGGATCGGAACATATTCCAGTTTTAATTTATCTTCGTTATTAGTATTTTCTTCATTAATTATTGTTACAGCAAAGGCTTTATAGCCCTTCTGAACAGCTCTCTTAAGTTGCAAAGCATAAATCTGTCTTATAGTTGTTTTCCTAGGGATTCCTTTTACATTTACTATTTATCCATCATTATTTACGCACGTAAATGTTTTATCGAAATAGTTCAGGACTACCCTATGTTGTTCTAACCAATCCATACCAATTAACATATCATAAGAAACTAAAGGTAAAACATTAAGCTTAACAGAGGTTTCAAACTGATCCATTTTTACTATACAATTCTTAACAAAGTTGATCACCTTTCTTTTTGCACCAGTATCTAGCTGGACTAATCAATACTTTGCAAACTTTTCTACTTATAACTTACACTTTTCTACTAAATCAGGAGAAATATAGCTTAAACTAGTGTCACGTCCCCATGCCTCCGACCAGCTAGGAGGACGCGATCACCATGGCATTAACCATGCGGGCTAAGAGCCCCATGAACATGTACATGCATAAAAATGCTAAAACAGAATGCTGAAGCAAACATATTGAAGTAGAAACATGCACACATGAACATTTATCATGCACAGATGCAATTATCTATCAGACAAAGCGAAAACATCATACATTCATACAAGCATTCATTTTAACATGTTCATCATATCATTAACAGTAATCACAGGTGCAGAAGTAAAAATGGACAAGGTTACTTATCTTATGAAAACTCCTTCTGCAACCAGCTACGTCGCTGCAACGTTCCACCCAACCATAGGCCAGCGTGCTCCTTAATCTCTCAGCAGCGCTGCCACCCTCGAGCTGGGCATGATTCTCCAAGGAATAAGGGAACAAGCAGGCTTACACATAGCCAAGGTTATACAAAACACACAGCCAAGCCAACAGAGTTGGGTTTATCAGGCCATTAGGGAGCTGGAGAAGTTAAATTGCTAAGATGGTGAGCCCATTACAGAGCCAAGAACACCTACACCAGAACTAGCCTAACCTCTAAGACACCCAAACACACCCAACACAAGGAATCAGTCCCTTTTCTACTACACAGTCCCTCAGGCCCTGCATTCCCTTCCAGTGCTATTCAGGGGTGATGGAGAAGAAGGCCAGCCCTCTAGCTCTGTCTGTGTGGTTTCCAACCACCAATTTTATCAAGCAAACCAATCCCCCATCCCTGCTCCCAATACAGTCCGAAGACCAACCATTGCACAATGCAATCAATTAGCTATCACAGCTTAAATAGGGAAAACGAATTCTGAGTCATTCTTGGCCCTATCGTGGCCAAAATGACTCTCAGGCGAATTTACAATAGTCCCCAACATGTAAGGAAGACCACAACAACCACAGCCAACAACGTGGGAAAACATAGCCCGTCCTGGGCACGAGATCACCAAGAAAACATATACAGACCACGCTGGGGAAGAAATTACAGTCTCCCAACTTGTGGATGAGCGTGAGCAACAATTCCAAACCCACAATCAACCGGTGGGGAGTGGATACGACCACATCATCTGCAAATCTGTGGGGGAAGAAATATGTGTGTAAAACCCAGAAGGTTCTGTGCGTGAAGACAAAAAAAAATGGGAAAGAATCCCTCTGCGTGAGAATGAACAACAATGGAGAAGACGTGAATTGCAAGTGCGTGAGCATTTTTCCACAGTCGTGGGGAGAGTGGAAAAATCCCTGCGTGAATGATGGCAGCCGTTTTTCCCAACCACAGTGAAGTCAACCATGGTGGAGTGTGCGTGTGGGTGAGGACTGACAGTCCTACCACCCCACTCCCCAAAACAATTAACTGCCTCAACCACCAGCAGTCTTTCTTAATGAAAGTGGTTGGAATAAAACAGAGGAAGAAGACACATGGGTTTTCCTCTCATTAGCCAAGGTTTGACAAATTCCCCTACATCCTTATCCTTGTGAAGATCATGCCCCTTTCTCATTTTAGTTTCCGCAATCGTATCTGGTCGGGTTCATTAATTAATTATAGATGCATATTTACATGATGACAACATAATATATACCACATGCCCCGATATACCATCGGTGACAATTCAAATCCAAAACATAACATAATCGATCGATGGTGGGGCCTTGGCCTTTATCTCCACACCATGATCATTTACAATTTATACATCTAATGTAACGGGGTCAAAACCGGGACATTACAACTAGCCCCTGGATCAGCTAAAATAGATATAGGTATTTGATTCAGCTTACCTTCCACTTCCACCATGGAAGTTTGGTAATCTGCTTACCTGTTCTCCAGTGTTGCATTGATCCTGGGCATTGTCCTTGCTACATCACCGATAGTCATCTCCTCCTGTATCGTATTTATGTTGCTAACAGTCTTCTTTCGGTTGGGGAAAACTGATGCATAATGAGGACCATTACATTACCAGCACTTTACTGGTTCCTTTCGTTCAAAATTCTTGGTATAGTTACTGTGATTATTTTCTTTGACCATTTGGATTTATCTGTGACTTTTGTTCCCTTGGAAATTTTTATTAGGAAAATTTCGTGTGTTGTTATTCTTAAAATTTTGGTTAGGTACAAAACCTTTCTTCCTCTGTTCAAAATTATTAGTTCTTTTAGCTTTACAATTTGTCATACTTTCATTTTTACGATTCTATTCATAACAAAAATCCTCCTTTCTCATTGCTTCTTCTAAAGTTTTTGGATTGTCATATTCAATTCTGTATTTTATATGAAAGGGTAAGCAGCTTAGAAACCGTTGTACCTTAGGCTTCGCGTCCACAATATATGGCACATATCTGAGCAGACTTAGAAATTTACTGTTTAGTTCTTTCATGTTCATTGTTCCCAGTTTTAATTCTTAAAATTCCTTAGCTCGCTCCTCGTAGTACTATTCAGACAAAAATTTCTTCTTAAAATATTTCTGAAACTTACTCCAGTTATTGATTTTCTCCCTAATGCCTTTTACTCTTTTTAGGTCCTGCCACCAAATATCTGCCTTCCGAGTGAGGTTATAAATAGCCATTATGGCTTTCAGTTGATTAGAGTAATTTTAAATTTGAAAATATTTCTTCATCCCGGACAGCCATGATTCAGCGTCTTCTCCCTTCTCAGTTTCACCATTAAAGGTTGGTGGCTTAATTTTATTGAATTCTCCAGAGATTTCTTCGTAAGGTTTAAACTTTCTCTTTCTTGTATGATGATTATCTTTGCTACTATCACTAGTATATTGATAAAAAAATTATGTGGATCACCATAAACCAAAGAAGATGAACTAGTTTCGATTTTAAACTGTTTATACTTTTTATCTTTATGTTGGTAAGGCATATCTTCAAACTCTGTTCGTTTATCTTTTTCTTCATTCTAAAATCTTTCCATTAAAATCTGATTTAGCTCCTCCTGATCTCTCAGAATTCTCTCATTTTCCTTTTGACTGTTTCCATCTCTGTTCTTAGTTCCTTGACTGTTTGTAATAATTCAGAAGAGTTGTTAGTTATTTCTTCTTGTATAGGTTCTCTTTTAGAATTAGTTCATTCAGTAAATGGGGACTCCTCATCGACATATTCTTCCAATCTTTCCATACCTGCAGTTAACTCAGAAAAATTCTCTAGAAGTATAATTCAAAAGAAAAGTAAAAATCAGTATGCATGTTTTAAATCTACTGTTTTATTGATGCAAGTTGAGCCACATTCATGCCTAGTGTCTAAACATTGTGCTCTGATACCACATGTAATAACCCAAAAATTCATAAAAATTTAAAAAAATTTAATGGAACATAAAATGTTCAAGGTTGTCACTGTCTATGAACCAATAACTACTAGCAATTACTCAAACAGTAGTAACTAGAATTAAGCATTGTAATTCTTTAGTTCTATATAATTTATATGTTTATCTTGAAGTACCATGTTATGGATGTTAACTTCAGCAGTTTATGTTTAAAAAGAGCAGGAAAGAAAACTACATCTGAATATAATGCTAAGTGTGTTATCATTGTCTTATGTCAAGTAGAAAAGAACCTTAGATGAGATCGAGGCTTACTTAGCTTACAACCTACGCAATGAAGTGATGCTTCTTTTACAGGTTCTAAACAGGTAAGCAATTTTGTTACCAGTAAATTCTAGATCGAGAAAACACTGAAGTAGCATAGGATAAAATGCTAGTTAAATTGTTTATTTTGCAGCTTGTTCCCGTAAAAGGTATTGTTGGTATTTCTATGGTTAGAAATCTGCATGAATGTTTGTAGCAACACTATTGTAAAAGAATGGGTTTAGTGCAGTTATGTTTGTTGCTACAGTACTTGTTCCATTAAACATCCTCCTTGTGTTTTCAGTTATAGTCTTATCTTTCATGTTTAGATGGTGTAATTTAAGGATAGTTCTACTTCTGCCAATAAGAATATAGTGGCCTAAGAAGTCTATAAATGAGAAGATATGTTAAACATTTTTGCAACCAAGACTACATATCTATCATCATTGTTTGGTATAAAGTATTGTTTATATTTGATTAAGTTCTTTCTAACATTAATCATTCTAGGTTAATGATTTTCCTTAATTAAGTATTTGCACATTAATTTTCTTGTATATAAAATCTCTTTTTATATGAGTTTTTGTTGATTAAGCATATATTTGAAGTTTAAAAACTATGCTTAGACTAAAACCTATCTTAAAGATTTATATGGTTATGTATTTCTATGGAAGGTTAGTTCACCTCCATCGTTGGTGTCTTACTATTATCAAAAGTAAATGTTATTTTTAAACAATAAGGAAAACATAGATAATTTATAGTTATACATATGGCCCTAGTGTAAATAAACATCTAACACAAAGTATTTAATTAGTGAAACAAGAAATCAAACAATGATAATGATACTTATGTGATGATATCATAAGGTTTTGACTTGTAAACCAAATGATTGTGCAGGTAAAAAAATGAGACTTTCAAACTATAGCTTGATACCCATAATTGCAAATAATTTCGGTGGACACGTGGTTGGTGGTTGACTCTTGGGGTTTAGTTGACTTTGGAGGCATCGAAAAGGCTTGTCTTAACCCTAAAATTTCATGTGTTTGTCCTTGCAATGGGTGGTCGAGCTGCGATCTCATGGCCGCCAGGCTTGTTGCCAATCCTTCCATCGTTTGCTCGCAGGCCTTCGTGAACCATATCAAGCTCCTAGGCAAGTTTGTTTTTCATGATCTGGTGTAGTAGAAGTGAGTATGAAGTTTACTGTTGTCATGAGGTGGTTCTAGCTATTGTAAAGAGTATTGAAGGTTGGGCTTTCTTCGCCTTTGTTTTTACTGTACGAGTTGTACTCTGTAATTGTAAAGAGTGCGAAGAGGGTTGTTGAAAGAGTGAGTTGTGTTCTTGTTTACTGTTTGTTTCCTCAATGATGGTTTGGTCCTTACCTTTCCACAGCCTAAGACTTCACCTCTGAATACTACACACTTTATTTTCATGTCAGCAGGGCTCCATTTCAGCTCGTGAAACTCACGAGGGAGGCTAGGGTGAGACTACAACTTCCAACAGTTGCGCCAGTCCTTTGGTAAGAACTAAAATTGGATTTATTGTTCTGCATAAGTATAAATTTTTAATTTGTGGAAATATGTATTAGCATTCTTTTTCTTTTGATTCTATCCAGGCTCCTCAATGGTGGCTCGAATTTCTGTTAAACTCCATCAACAGAGCTTTCATGAAGGCATTCAAACCGGTAAGCCTCAGTTTCACCTGAGGTACTCCTGCAAGAGTTGTATGGTGTTTTTGGAGAGTTATGCCATGTGAAAGATGGTTCTGGTTCGACCGTGGATTTCAGATACTCTGTTTGTTCTTTTGTTTTTATTTTTATTTAGAAATCCCTAGTGGTTCTTTTGTAATGGATGAATCAGGCTCTCTCAGCCGAGACTTAAAGAATTAGTTTTTATGAGCCTTTTCGGCCATGGTTAAATTATAATGGTGTTGTTTGGTACTGACCTTAATCTGTGACTCTTATTGAACAGGTCGTTGGGTCATTTTTAAAGGATTTGGTTAATATTTGAAAAACCCGAAAGGTTGTTCTTGCGAAACTTCCTTTTTGGAAGGGTTTTTGTAACTAAAACAGATGTTTGGTTTTTTTAATAAAAGAACTTTGTTTTTATTTAAAAATACTTTTACTTGGGCTTTTAATCCTTGTCAAATAATGTAGAAGGATGTAGGCCAAGACTATGTCTTGTTCAGGTTGTTTTTAATATTAAAAGAACCTTCTCAGCTTAAGGCTGAATTAACAGTAACTCTGTTTAGTTATATTTATATAATGTATTTATATTAACTTATTTTTTTATTTATCATTTACCTTTCGATGGTTAGGGTTAAATAGGATATTAAGAAATTGTGTTTCATCTTTAAAGGAAATATGATTTGAAGAATTTTGACAAGGGAATACTTTAATAGTAGCATAATAAATAATACAGTGATGAATTTTGGAATAGGACAGAGAGATGATATTATTGAATAAATGTATTTCTTTTCTGTACTTTTTGGAATATACTGCTAGGTTTTTAATATTATAAATTTTTAATTTATTTTTTTATGAAATAACAGATCTTTTGTAAACCCTAATTCTTCTTAAAGGTTTACAGAGCTAGTAATTTTGTTTCAATAACCCTAGTTTACATTTTCACATAAGTCCCCAAGTGCCTATACATTGATACATAAAGGCATCACTTTATGTCCCCATTGGGTTAGCTCTGTAATCAGAGCGAGGGGTGAGTCCCCTTCAGGTGCCCCCCCCCCCCTCGTGATTTATTCCAGTGGATGTAGCAGCCCCCTGGGGGGTTTGTCAACCACGTTGAAAAAAAAAATTATATATATATATAACAAACAAATAAGTACAATTTAAATGATATGTACTTGAAAAAATTCTTTTAAACAAATACCTACAACAATCATTGCTAATATTGTGTGATACCTCCTTATCGACATCCAAGGGGGAAGGTTATATAACAAAAATAGGCAACACTGAGTAAATGGACCTCATCTCTCCAAATGGATTAACACCAATGACTGCCAATGAAATCCTAACATTACGAGGTTCTTCTTGAAAAACTAGCCATCTTTCTTTGATGTCCCTAAATTTGGTACTATCTACAAGCATTTTCGTAACACCATCTTCACTTATATTTTGTGCATGGTGAACTATAAATTATGCCATTTCTCTACACCTAAATAGTCATTGGCAACGTGGAATTATGGGAATATGATGAAGAACCTTGTGGGGGACCTTATTTGTTACTTGATTGGTTCGATATCTACTAATTCTGCATTGAGGACATTCCAACTTTGTTGCATGTTGTCCATAATATATAATATCATCAACGAGACATGTATCAATGGCTTCATACTCCATTCCTAAATCGTTCATAACCAAAATCAATTGTTTGATGATGGTAGGGTAATATCACTTTAAAGTATACAACATTGAAACAAAAAAATTAAAAAATGAATATTGCATACACCTTTCTATAATATAATTAATAAATAACACCAAAAATAGAAAGAAGAAAAATGATATTCAAGTATGAAGAATTACATTACATACCATAGGATCTATGTGAGGCAAGTGTTTGATAGACCATTCAACTCTTTCAAGTTCACCAACAATACAACTACAAAGAGACTATGTGTTGTTGAGCCTTGAAAATCAAAGGTACATCAATAACATGTTCATCAAAGTTACCATTCATCAAAGAATTATCATGAAAGGAGCCATTGATCAATCTATTTATCCTATCATTATGAATTATACCAGTGTTCTCATTTTCCTCAGTCATAGGATTAAATTCATGATCTTCATTATGATGATGAGCTCCATATTCACAATGATCTCCATGAACTTGTTGATCACTAATATTTCTACTATAATTTGGCACATCCTCATTGTCTCATTCAATTGTAGGATTCTTTGTCTTTGTAACTACAAACAATAAATTATTAAAACTTTTAGATGACATTAAAAAATAAATGTGTAATGAATTAGATTTTCCTCTAGCAGTCCTTATCATTGGATTAAATTCGTGCCCCCCTTCGAAGTGTCGATATTCCCAACAATGTTTTTTACTTGTAGACCTTAAAAAATTTCTAGCCATTCCCTTGCATTTTTTGTAAGGGAACCAACATTTACCATCATAAAGTTGCTCTCGTTACCATAGAGCGATGCTTGAACCTTTCTCTTTTGATATTGGTATTGTTAACTACAAAATGTTGTAGCTTTGATACATTTGTGGAAACTATGAATAACTCTCTTATAGATGTCGAGAACATCACATAATTGTCACCTTATATGAACTAATGTAATGGAATAATTATTGTATGCACAATGGACATTATATTTTTTATGAATGTTGACTATGTCAATGTAAGTGTCATTGACCATGTTAAAAAATGAACACCAATGTGCATAGTTTAGTTATAAACCGCAACGACGTCCTTCACATGTAATGTCATCTTAAGACCAATTCCCTCATGTCCCTATTTTGATGTAATCAAGCAAGCATCGGAACTATGGTATTTGGCGGGGGTGAAATTGAAATTTGTGTCATTATCTCTATAAATTGAAACATAATTGTGACAACATAATTCATTTCGGCCATTATCATTGGAAAAAATGTCAAAAATCGAACCCAAATGTAGTAGTGATAGAAAATGAGAGAGATAAGTGGACCGTGAAGTATGAGGTTTGGAGGTTGATCCTCTAGGTATAGTTCAACCTTAACATGAATGCATGGACTTCCTCTTGCTTCCCTATTTTTATTTTCTACTTATAGATCCTCTTCATCAACATCTCCTTCCTAGTATGCTTCCATTGATTCTTCTGCATTATTCCCCTCTTACATCACATTGATTAGGTCAACATACTTGGAGTCTAATCGTAACATAATTCATTAACTAATAAAATAGAACATGAAGAATATCTATAGAAATTAAGTGTGGAAAAACAAATACACAAGAAAAGAATATTAAACTTGTAGAATATATCCCTTGTATTAAGGATCTCCAAAAGAATGATCAATGTTCATAGGCCTCTTCAAGGAGGAAATCTACTATAAGAAGAGATCCAATTACAATAGCATTACTTCACAAAACATACCTTGGTCTTATAGCTCTATAAGTAGCTTCTTAATAGAGAAAACCCTAACTACTTATGGTCGTATCATTAATGGATACTATCTACCTAGTGTATCTTATTTAATAAAGAGGACTCTTTTTACAACAAGTAACTACCCACTAACTAATTAATGGGTCATGTTCAAATAAGATGTCCTTGTACATAGACAAAATAATTAGTAGGTACCCAAAGTAGGGAGGTTAGGGTAGGACCCTAACATGCCCAACCCCTTCAAAAGAAAGGAGGCGTGGAGATGTGAAAATTGTTGTAAAATATCTATTGGTTCCCAAGTGGCATCTTATGGTTGCATATCCTTCCAATGGATAAAAACGTATTGCATGGTGTGATGGCATAGTTGACACTCTCATGTGGAGAATACTACTTTTGGATATATCCAAATGGAACCTTTTTCATCAAGTTCTAGAAGCCTAGATTGAACATAATAAAAAGTTACTACTATCTTCTTCAAACATAACACATGAAATATGAGATAGATATTAGATTTGGAAGGAAGATCCAATTTATAGGTACCTTGTCTAATGTGCTAAAGGATCAGATGGGGTCCATAGAGTTTTGGCATGAGCTTCTAGTGGACTTTGTATTTGAGAGACATCTACTTATAAGGTTGAAGGAAAAGAAACACTTGATCCTCTTCTATGAAAGAATGCTCAAATCAATGTTTATCATCATGTTGCTTCATGTAGTTTTGAAACATCTCCAGATTGTCCTTTAGTCTGGAGAATGACCTCTTTGGTGTGAAACATGTGACCTATTGCTTGAAACTTTGATGTGACTAGTAAATATGAATCCATTGAAAGGTTTTTTCTCCATATACATCTTCATATGTTGTCATTTTTGTAGTGTCATGTGAAGTGATATTGTATCACCATTTAGCAAGCAATGGCCATTGTTCCAATTTGTGCCACTTTTATCAAACAAAGCATCTCAAATATGTTTCCAAGCATTTGTTGACTATTTCTATTTGAACGTCCATTTAAGGATGATAAGTTGTGATCATGTTCAATGGGGTGCCTTGGATTTTAAGCAAATATTTCCAAAATTTGTTAGTGATTGTAGGGTCACAATTTGACCACGATTTAACACTGTGGAAGTGGGCATACCATCTAACTTAACAATTTGATCCATGGAAACTTGTGAGACTATTGAGGGTGTAAATGGGTCTTCTATGGCACCAAAGTGAGTATATTTGGAAATGAAGTTGACTACCACCATAATTGTTTTTTTTTCAAATATCAAAAGGCCCATTAAAATCCAAATAAATTTCAATCCATATGGTGGTTGATATTGGTAGTGGTTGTAATTCCCTTTGAGACTTCAACACCTCCTTATTGTTCCTATGGTAGGCATGACATAAGGCCACAAAAGTATACATGCATTTTTTCATGACTTCCCAAAAGAATAAGAGATTAATTCATCCATACATTTTGTGAAAGATACAATGACCTATAAGCTCATTCATTTTTGGATAAGGCCACAAAAGGAAAAACAAGAAAGGACCATAGAAGAAATCACAAGCAAGAGTTCAGGGTGATGCTACTACGTTGTGAAAGGAATAACTACCGTCGATGGAGGGGTTTGACGGAAAATAAGCCAAGTATGAAAGAGTAGAAAGAAGGGAAGAAATATGTGAACAATAGTAGAAAGTACAAATGAGAAATTCATGAAGCACACAATTGGAAAAAGAAATATAGAATGGGGAGAAGAGTGAATAAATCAAAGAGATTTATGTTAGATGAAGTGAATATGGGAACTAACTATATCCACACTAAGGGAAAGAGGTATAGAAGTGTCATGCATCCCAGTAAGAGGTACCAGACACTAGAAACAAGCCTGGAGGCAATTACGGGACATCAAGAACTATCAGGACCTGTGGAAAACATAAGTACCCCTGAAATTGAACCCCCCATTGTCACATAAGTAGTCACTATAAGAAATGGAAGTAGAACTCCTATGAATGACCCCCAAGAACCCTTGAAAAATATGGTAACAAACTCTCAAAATTTTGTTTTACAACTACCTTGTAATAGTCATATGAATAGTAATACCAATAGTTCAAAAAGTAGATCATTAGCAGGAGGAAGTAGTAGTAATAGTACTGAGCAAACTAGAGTAACATTGTAGCACGGTTGAGACCCCAAGAGTTTGTATTGGTAGGAAATCCAACTATAATAATGGATGGATTACTAATAGGGCCTCCCCTGAAATGCCCAGAATTTTTGGGGAAAGGAGGAGAAGATGATGTAACATTACATTGGTTCTTATGTGAAGCAATATGTAACGCTAAAGAAACTCTAGTAGCAGCTAAATTGTTTGAGTTTCAAAAAAAATTGAGAAGGAGGGCCTTACAATGTTACAATAAATTGCTTGAGACACAAGGACACTATCCCCGCCTTAGCAAAGACAAATAAATTGTTCTTAGATGGATTTTCACAACCTAAGTTCGAGCAGTAAGGTGTTGTGGAATTAAGGGAAATAAACAAATGCATGGAGAATCTTCTTGGGAATATGTGCAACATTTTAGGGATTTAATGATGAAACTAACATTATCAATACATGAATCCCACCATAAATAATGCTTTATTCAAGTTTTATATCCATGAACAAGGATATTGTTGCCAAAATGGATGATAGACTATCCTAGAGTTGCATTATAACAAGCAATGGAAATTGAATCCATGTTCAACTATCCAAGCACCACTGTAGTAGGAACTTTGTCATATTCAATATAATTGGCACAAGTGCATAATAAAATAGTAAAGATAATTGAAATACTTTAGGACCTAAACATGCCAAAACCATCCTTACCCTAGGTATGGTGTGTTGGTTGCATGACAGAAGGTCATCATGTTTCATAATTCCCCAAGATGAGAGGAGGAAAGAAAAATTCTTCTAGGAGGACCATTTAATGTAGGGCCAAGTGCAACAGTTGCACAGGTTTCCATTGTGAACCCATTCTAATCTACAAGATGACCAACATATCCAGAACTGCCAAGTTCTTCTCCCAATGAATATTGTGAGAATTATAAAGCATTTGGTCATTCGTCACATCTTTTCATAATATATAGAAATAATCCTCAATCCCAAACAGAGTATTATGTGAATTTTGTATATCCATTATACATATCACTGACAAGTTTCAAGCCTTTGATGCTTTTATAGAGAGGCTAGATTGCTATATATATCGGGTAGCATACCAACCTCCAGAAACATTGGGAGGGTGGGAAAGAGAATTTGGTGCACGATGAGGAGGCAGTCCCATAATCCCCATCTGATGTTACAACTACAATGATATTGTCCATCTTGCTCGTGAATGTTTTCTACCCAAAAAATTCCGGTATACATATTGTCGCACAAACATCCACACCGTGGAGGAATGTCCTAAATTGATCATGAAATGGGAATATCGGGGAAGAATACCAATCAATTTTATCAAATATGAACCACAAGAAGACTTAAGTGTAGCAATCTTCGTTATTACCCGGTCAAGCGCAAGAGCTAGATCAGATCGACGATGAGAAAACTCTCCAATACTTAGGAATGTAGCAACAAAGAAGAATAAGTTTATTATAGTCCATCAAAAATATATCTACTAAGATGTCGCGAACATGTTTGGTCAAATACCAACCCTTCTATCCCAAGATTAAGAATTACCATCCCGCCAATGCAGAGAGATTAACACAAGAACTAGTGAAAGAGAATCAGGTAATGATAAAGTAAGGGAAGTTATTTGATTATGGTTCCATTTACTAAAATTCAATCTGGAATATGAGAATTCTACTTAGAAGTTTTGTGGAGCACTTCACAACCTACACAATGTTGTGGAAATTGATGGGCATGAGTTATGTGCCATGCTACCATATAGAAACATGAAATTGGTATGGAAAAGGTGAAGGAATACAATTTGTTGAGACATCCATCTCAATACAAAAATACATGGGTATGATATTAAGAATGTGATGCTAGATTTGGACTCAGATGTCAACATCCTACCAAAGAATTCATGGGAAGCAATGGGATCTCCCCCACTTGTCTACTTTCCCATTCCATTGAGGATGGCAAATAAATGTCACATTTTTTCCATTGGATGGATAGAAAATGTTGAATTTTATTTGGGAGGTGTCAAAACCACTACATCTTTTGATTTCATAAATATTATCGGTGGAATTGATCCATACACAACATTTCTCTAGATCAAACGAGATTATGAAAACTATGGTATAATTGATTTGAAGAATAGAATGATGACTTTTGATGTTGATGGTGTGAAATTAAGACAACCAATGGATCCACACCAAGGTCTGCGATACATAAAGCTAATCCAAGGAAACATAGAAGATAACATATAGTCTCTAATAGGAGGAAAAATAGATGATTATGTAAATCTAACGACATAATGCTCATTAATATGGAGGAGAATTCAATCCTTTAACAATAATTCCAAAGATACTTGGGACAAGTGGCAAAATGGGTGACATGAACTCTCGTCTACACATTGCACAATGGTGAAATTAGTTCATTGAATTGGAGTACAAGCACATGATTCCCCAAGGTATGATGGAACCAATAGCCTAGACTAGTTCCTTCAACAAATGAACTCATTCATAGAGGAATGCCACATGGATGTACTAAGTAATGCACTTAGAGGACCCTCGCAAGATGGTGAGTGACACACAAAGATGACATACCTAATTGAGACATGACTCAACTAGTATTGATGATTATATTCAAACCATCCATGCATGCCAATCTGGTGAAAGAATTATTCACATGAGAGACCAATTCTTATGAGCACATCAATCTATGTGAGCACCAATGGGAATTATATGAACTACAACCATAATTTTGGGTTCATCAATTCTTTCATGAGCTCGTTCCTATCCCTAAATCTTGGTATCTACACGAATAAACAAGGAGACTGACTGAATGTTAGAAAACGATGCACACAAAAATATGTCAAGATTTTGTTTTTCTGCAAGCACTGGTACAATAATAGAAGCATTTCCAGATATTAAGGAATAATTATTCACCAGCAAGTTGTGGAACATGGGACACTCATATGTCTGTCCTATGCATCAAGAACTGGAAAATCTCACATTCATAGTTCCCATAGTAATATCCCTTGTTTATTGCACAAATATATACAAGGAGAACTCTGACTCATATGATCTTGAGCATTTGAAACACTTGAATTTCAAGGAATCGGAAGGATACTGAGAAATCATCTGGAAAAAACCTGATGATAAAGGATAAATCTATGCACAACCTTTTGAAGTTGTAGAAAATCAACATTGGTACTAAATATAAACCAAAGATGGTATCCATCGAGGATTATTGGGATGATAAAAAAGTGTCTAAGGTCACATCATTATTGAAAGAATATGATGATCTATTTCCTCAAAGCTTTACATAATTCAAAGGGATTGAGGAAGATATAGGAGAAATGAATATTGCACTAAAACTGGATGCCAAATAAGTTAAGCATCGACTGTATAAACTGAATCCTTGAGTGAAGCAAAAGGTGAAAAGGGAGATTGATCGAATGTTGAGCACGTGTTTGATTTTTATACTAGATGAATCAGACTAAACTAGTCCCATCATCATCCAAAGTAATAAAGATACAAAATACACCAAGGTATGCATCGACTATCATATCTTTAATGTTGCATGTGTCCATGACTTGTTCATGACATCGTTTAGTGAAGAAATACTAGACCAAATAGTGGAAAATGAGGCATACTCATTCACTGATGGGTTCTTGGGATATCACTAGGTTGGGATTGATGAGGAGGATAAGAAGAAGACCACATTCGCCACATAATGGGGATTATTTGAATATAATGTGATGTCATTTAGGTTGAAAAATGCACCAGTAATTTTCTCAAGGATAGTGATCGCAGCTTTCTGTGAATTGCTTCATAATTTCTTAAAAGTCTATTTTAATGACTAGTCGGTCTAGAACCTACTCAAAGACCATGTTTCCCTTCTTCAAATTATGTTGGATTGCAGCAAACAGATGGGAATTTCATTAAATTTATGGAATTGCATATTTTTTGTTCTTTTTGGAAACTTGTTAGGCTATATTATTTGCAAAGATGGAGTTCTAGTAGATACAACAAAAAATGCAGCAATTATGACCTGCAAGCCCCAATATCGGTAAAGCAGTTGTGATCCACCTTGGGACACACAAGCTATTATATAAGTTGAATCCACAGTTATGCCTCCAACACTGCACCCTTGGAACAATTATTGAAGAAAGAATAAACTTTCAAATGGAACAATGATTGTGAAAAATATTTTGCAACATTAAAAGAGAGAATGGTAAATGCCCCATTCTTAGCATTTCATGATTGGAAGCAGTTATATGTACATGTAAATGAATCTTGGATTTCTCTTGGTGCTATATTGTCCCATCTAGGAGAAGGTGAGATGGATCACCCAGTTATTTTTCCAGTAAGAAGCTATAACAAGTGGAGTGGTGACTATACAACAATAGAGCGAGAAGGATTGGCTATTATTTACGTATTGCAGAAGTTTCATTGCTACTTATTGGGAGGATACTTCAAATTTTTTACAGATCATTATGATTTGAAGTATTTGGTAAACAAGCCAATGATGGAAGGTTAGATGTGCAGGTGCCTAATTATGTCCTAGAAAACATAACCATGCAAGTTATAGTCAATCCCAGAAAACATAACCATGGACTCGATCATCTATCATGCATAGAATTTGGAGAAGGTGACAGACCTGTGGATGACCAACTACTAGATGTATCATTGTTTAGAAAGGAATCAATTACAAAACATATCAAATATATCGCATTATTTATCACCACAGGAAAGGCCCCAGACAATTATTCTATAACATAGAAACATCACTTGGAAACATCACTTGGTTGTAAGAACTGCAAAATATCAACTAATTGTTGGACAATTATACAAGATAGGAATTGATAACATCTTGTGAAAATGTGTCTTAGATCGTGAGCATGAAATAATTTTATGGGAATTTCATGTTAGACTTGCAGGAGGACATGTTGGTGGAAAATCCATAGGAATAAAGGTTCTATAAGAAGTATTATGGTGGTCTACAATGTTCAAATATTCTAAGGCATATGCTAGAAAATGTGTTGTCTAACATTGCATTGATCCACCATCTCAAAGAGATGAACTTCCATTGCACCTATTCTTAGCGTTACACCATTTGAAAAATGGGCAATTGATTTTGTCATCCCTATCAACCCACCAGTAAAGCATTCTAAAGTCCATTACAATATAACTATAGTGAACTACTTAACTAGATGGGTTGAAACCACACCAATTTGTGATTGTTTTGCATAAACATCAGCCCAATTCATTTATGATAATATTGTTACTCAATTCGTATGCCACGAGAGTCTTACAAGTGATCAGGGAAATCACTTCTTGAACAACATTATGGAAAAATTGACAAGTGAATTTTTAGTTCAACATCATAAAAGCAACCTATATCGTTTTCAAGCAAATGGAATTGTTGAGGCTTTCAATACGATTCTATAGAATGGAATAATTAAGATATGTTGTGAAAAAATATATGATTAGGATGAATGGATTCTAGTTGTATTATGGGCATACCAGACTACTACCAAGAAGCTTCACAAGTAGACTCCATTCCAATTAGTTTATGTAAAAGAATTTGTAGTTCCTAGTCTATAAGTTGAACACACAAAACACATGATAGGGGAGGAATCAATAGCAGAACATTGTGCAGAACTAATGGAACTGGAATAATTTCACTTTACCGTAGAGTACCATGCAATAGTGGGAAAAGGGCGACAAAAGGAATGGCACAATAAACACATTAAGTATAAATAATTTTCATGACAAAAAATATATGATTAGGATGAATGGATTCTAGTTGTCTTCCTTTATGACAAAAAATCATGCAACATCTGGGAAAGGTACATATACATTGGCAAGGACCACTCATTGTTGCATAAATCAAAGATTCGGGAGTTGTGAAGCTCATGCAGTTGTTAGAAAAATGGGATCGCAGAGCAATAACATAAAATAAGAT
The DNA here is from genome assembly GCA_001517045.1 of Pseudotsuga menziesii. Lineage (NCBI taxonomy): Eukaryota > Viridiplantae > Streptophyta > Pinopsida > Pinales > Pinaceae > Pseudotsuga > Pseudotsuga menziesii. The sequence goes on from LPNX011147451.1 coordinate 962,964, forward strand.
GAAAAAATAGAACACATTAAAACACAATAAAAGAGAGACACCAATATACATGGTTCACCCAATATGGGCTATGTCCACATAGAAATTTCTATTCATTTCTATTATACCATCCAACAAAATGAAGGGATATAACTCACAGCACATCCTCTACAACTTCCTCTTCACTCTCTAAGATTCTCTCTCAAACACACTAGTCTTCACAATACAATACACATTCATAGTACAATTCCTTCCTTTTAATGAGGGATTACCATGGGAAAATACCATGGGAAACCTAACACCATGGGTCTGTAAACCATTGGTAGAAAAACCATAGACCAAAAACAACCCAAAAAATCGTCGCACCCCTCCCAACAACCCGCCGTTGGGAGGTGTGTGTAATCCACCTGCAAAGCATATAAAATTGGGCTACAAACATGTTTGAACAAAAAAATCTCTGATAATCAGGCTCCACAACCAATAACAGCTTGATGGTATCCTTTATACAAAGTGGGTGAATAATGCATGCATGAAGCTATGTGTTACTGCTTAATAATTTCACAAGAGACCACTCATGCCATCAGGAGTGAGTTATTTAGGAGTTAGGATATTCTTATATTTATGTTTGGTGAATTCTCAATTCCAGACCTTAATTCTTTCTTTTAGTCTAGTCTTCTAGTTTAGTTAATAGCAGTTAGTTCAAACCATTGTGGTAAGGGAGGGACCTACAGTTTTATTCATTTGTCGCTAACACTACGTTACAATAGTATATTTTCATATCCATCAAATCGTATCTTTCTCATGAGAAATCACAGCCACTCTTGGTCACTTGGAATGTCCTCATTAAAATCCTCCACCATATCAACCCTGCATCACTAAAGGTCACTCGACCATCTCATCTGCATGCTTGTCCTACTCCACCATTCATCCTTACTTAGCCCCTACGCGTATGATCCTTTTACACCATCACCCAAACCATTAGACTCGACTTATGCACCTGCAATCATCATGATTTACCCCATCACCAAATCTATGGTGCATCATTTCCCTATCCAATCCATGTAATGCGAAAATCCACCCTGCAATCATTCCAAAACTATATATAGACAAGCAATATTCCCTGCTAACCCATCCCCTTATATTATATTTTCATGTCTCACATTGTCGCAACCATGCATATAGTCCCACTAGTCATTATGTGTGTCCCATTTCTTTTGTATGACATCCTATCCCTCAACAGCCCTTGCACAACTTTCTCATGTAGAGCACCCCCTTGATCTCTCACAATTTTAGCTCACGTTATATGAACATTTCAAAGAATAAATCCCAATAAGAACTTGAGGACTCGCATTAGATGAACATTTCGAGGGATAACAATGATGTCTTAACAAGAGTCATCCCTGATGTTTTTTCCACATATCACTCTATCAAGACCCTTTCTTCTACTACAAAATTATATGGGAATTTGATAGAGTGACACTTTATAAGCTAATATGAACCCTCCAACCTTATTGGTGTCAATGCCCCTGCTTCGTCCTCTTTTCTTAGTCTCCTTGATACTTAGAATATTGTCTCAAGAAATCTGGTCTTTTGTTGAAAAGGAAACTAGTGATTTTCCACCTTCAATGGAGTCATCAACGATGAATATTTTGAAGAAAAGCAGCATTTTCCAAGTATGTTTCTTCTAACACCACAACTAGGTTGGACACGATCTTTCTTGCAACCATTTTTCCTCAGTGAAACTTCAATGTCTTGGATATATAGATGAAATATCGGTGTTGTTCAATATCAGAAGCGATACATCGTTGATGTTTAGTACCAAAGTTAGCTCCTTCATTTTAAGAGCCAGCAATAGAAGACGTGTAAGGATAAGCAACGCAACAAAGTTGACTCGAGGGAGATCCAACCCTTGTGGTTGGTGCCTATTGGCTCCTTCATCTTTAGTGAAGGCTGCAAAATTCAAAAGAGGAAAGGACCATAGAAGAAAGTGCAGACCGTAGTTGCAGAAAGATGCTAATGATTAAAATTGTTTTGGACATTCCCAACAAGTATAAAAGGAAGTGGAAGATAAGCATAAGAGAAGGAGAGAGAGACAACACCAAGATATGTGAAGAAGGCCAAAAATAGAGCATCCAACGACAAAGATAGACAAATCCATCGTAGAAGTTTATCTATATGTATTTTGGGTAGTTGGGTTTTGCTTCTATATTGCTTTTCTCTAATGCGATAGGTAATTTTGTGATGATTGTAAGGCCATAGAGTCATGACATAATGAAGTTAATTTATTGTAATAAAGAAGGATTTGTGGGCCCCTAAATTTTATGTGTTATGTTTTTCTTCTTAATGTCAATCTATTGTGTTCCTTAACTATTTTCTATGAGAAATGTTAATGTTGCGCTATTTTGTATAGATTAATGTTGTTGTATCTTAAGTTGTACTCTGTTGCAATCTAAATGTTAGTAACATTTCACAATAGTATCCTTACAGTTAAGCACTCCCTATTACGCATAGATCTAGGATGTACTTCAAATGATACATTCCCCTCCGAGGGATTGAATATTCCAGCACACTAAACGACAAAGACGCCTTTGTTGGTTCATGCGCAAGAACTTGGTCTCAATTTTATGCCAGCATGACCCATGGTTGGACATGAATGGATCTCCTTTAACACCATTTTTTATAGTAAAATTCTTATCCAAAAATATGTGCCATCTATAATCTAAGGTCTCTTAATTCCAAGTATATTAATTAGGGGGATTTGGGTCCTCCCTAATCCCATTGATGAATTGAACCTCCCTGACATTGGTGAACCATTCTTGGTGAGATTCAACAATCCAATAAGGTACATGTAAGTATAAATAAAAGAGAGATCCTTTATCCCCGTATTCTTAGGTAGGCATCAACTACTACATTCTTTTTTACTTTATTGTATACGATCTTGTAATCTTATCCAAGCATATTAGTACTCAAATTGTGCTACTTAGGTGATTATAACCTTTAATCTAATAAATACTTAAACTATGATTATAAATATTGATCTATAAGTTCCTTCTAATGAGATATGGGTGCCATGTATTAACACCATGAAGGATAGCCATCATGTATTTCTCATAGGTAGACTTCCCCAAATTTTTGCCACACAATTGTTCACTAGAAAATGACAATGGATTCCCTTCTTACATCAATATGACTCATATTCCATGTCTTGAAGTATCACATTCCAAGGCACATTCTTAGTTAAATATGGTATTATAAATATTGGGGTATTACACATGGATTCCTTTAAGGCATAAAAGGTCTACTCAATTGCCTTGTTTCATACATTATTTTTTAGTAAGGGGGTTAAGAGAGCTGGAATTCACACATTTTTTTATATATAAAAAACTAGAAACGTGTAAACCAAGAGAGTCCCTAATATTTTTAAGGTCTTGGGGCGTGAACAATCCTTCACAACCTAAATTTTATTTTGATCCACTCACACCCCATCCTGACTAGCAAACTGACCCAAGTATATATTCTACCTCGCAAACACCAAAAGCACATTTGGAATGTTAGAGGAATGACTAGTTGTTCCTAAGGAGTTGTAAGTCTCTATGAACATGTGATGCCCATGTTTTATATAGACCAATATATCTCCAATCAAGGCAACCACAAAATTTCATAGGAAGGTATTAATCAGGCTCTAAAAAGTGGATGAGGCAATACAAAGACCAAATGACACCACTTAATACTCATAATTGTGGCCTTCATGACTATGGAAGGATATCTTAGGAATGTCCACCTCCTTCATCCTATTTTGGTGGTATCTTAAGTGAAGGTCTATTTTAATGGAAAAATGTGTACCCTAAACCTCATCCAATAGATTATCAATAACTAGGATGGGAAATTTGTCTATGATGGCTAGTTTATTGAGAGCATGGAAATACAAACACATGCACTAATTTTTGCATTTTTTCAATACCATAACCATTGGTGAGGAATAAAGGATAATGATAGGAATAATAACACATGCTTCCAAATGCTCCTAAATAATAATTTTTAATTTCAATGTTTTGCGCAAAAGGGTATCTATAAGGATGCACATTTGGTGGTTGGTTGGTTGGAATCATTGTAATGCAATGATCATGTTCACCTCATGAAGGGAGTATTCCATAGGGTGTCTTAAACACATGTTGATGCTTACTCAATATCAACTACAAATTAAGCTTAATCTCTTATGGTGGGATGTCAACAACTTAGATGGCATTGAATTGGGAAATAATTTCATAGTGGTGTTTCTTCAATAGTGTTTCCATATAGTGCAAGTTGATAATGATATGACCCACGTGGGGAATATATGGGGACAAATTTGTATGATATGAAAGTACCAGTAAAAATGATATCAAATATTTATTGGTAATTTCAAAATATATTCCTATGTGTTTCCTCTTTCTAATGGATTGTGACTTTCCTAAATTGGACCTTCTAGTCAAAAGTTATGTTAATTTCAGGATAACGTACTTTTTAAAACCCTGATTTGGAGATTGTTTTGTTGGCCAACCTTCCTCTCGGTGAAACTCTAAAATTCAACACCTATGATTCTAAAATTTTAGACTATAATTGTATAATATGTCTCTTATTCAATTCCATGAGTTTGACCAAATTTTGGAGTGCCAAGAAGATTTATGGTAACTTCCCCACAACTTCTTCATTTTGGTCCTTTAAGAAGACAAAAGTTGTAGAAAATGCCACATGTCTAACTTCTCAAGTCTCATTATAAAAAATTTACTAGAAACACTGTGGTCCTTATTATTTCTAATTCAATTAGTGGCACTCAATTTCGAAGTTTCAATTTTAAGAGATAATAGTTTTACTCAAAACACATGTTTGAGACTAGTTTTTGGACTAGTCAAAAATCCCAACTTTCATAGACGGTAACTTCAAAATTATAGCAAACCAAAACCTAAGTTTTCATGTTAAGTACTTTTATGCATCTCCTATTTTCCCTATAAATTTTGTTTATCTGAAACATCACATAGAAAACGTTATAGCCACAATTGTAGGATGACATATTTTGAAGGAGTCAATTGTAATGTACCCGACCCCAAACACATGATTAGGGTCTGAATACTTATGGGATTCTATAAAGGAAGCACCAATGATAATTTAAAAACATTATAATAATGTTCTCTAGGGTTAAGCCAACATACCAACCAGCCAAATAAATAAAAGCAATCAATCATTAAAAGGAAGACGACCCTTCCAATGCAATACAAATCCCCAATGTACATGCGACGCAATGTGATGACACATGAATACAAACGACCTAGTAGTCCTTTCACAAGTAAATTTATTTCATCCTCACATATATGGGAAGTCGATCATCATCATTTAACCAAAACAATAACTTCATCTCTCTAATGTTAAGAGAATTCGACTTCTGATATGCCAAAGGAAGACGACGCTTCCAATGCAAGTTTTCCCCATATACATATGCGATGCAAAAAAAAATGTAACATGAATGCACCAGATCTAAGTAACCTCTTAACATGTAATTTAACCATCAACAACATGTCTATTACATCCATTAAACTGCATACTAATTCAGTTCAACATATACTACAAAGCTTAGCTTTACAATGCTTAAAAAAATCAGATTTTTTATCCATACTAAAATACATCAAATTTACTTTGCTAATTAATTCTTAATTATGAAATTGAGCTACATCCATTTAATCACCTCTAATATCATACATGAATCTTCTATCTAAGGCTGTATAACCATCCTAAATACCATATCTACTGGCTGCCATAAAACATAAATAAAATATCCTCTACTAGCTATGGTAGCTCATACACAAAGCTACTCTACAAGCTACCAATTTAACTATACTAAAATAGCCACATAACCATAAGAATAAAATTGATTTTGCATCATAATAACAAAGGTATCCCAACATACATTGGCACATATAATTAACATGAACACCAGATCTAGTGGTTTCCACAAATATAAATAAAACAACAATCTAATGGCAGAAATAATACATAAAAATAAAATGCACTCTACGAGCTACCAACTTAACACCATTAATTCAGCCATAAAATATAAGAATATATTCAAATATGCATCATAAAACATCAGAGATATCCTGAACTCCATGGGAACATATGCAATAATAAACATAGCACATAATTGTTAAAGAATACTTATTTTTTATTTATGGCACAACTAGCATCAACCAGCCTTAGACACAGTCAATCCAAACTACTTGAGTAGGTCACCACCAAGATAAGGTCATGGATATGCATGCTAAGTAACTCTCTCTAATTCATTCTCTAAGAATAATTCTCATATCCACAACCTAATATACACAACACAATATTTCCCCCGTCTCCTGTAAGACAAAGTTGTGGAAACTATGATCTCCTTTACAGGATTTTCCCCTTCTCCTATAAGAAAAATTGCAACAACTAGAATATCTTTCAAAATATTTTTCCCCTCTCTTGCAAGAGAAATTTGTGGCAACTGTGAACTCCTTCACATAATTTTCCCCTTCTCCTTCAAAACAAAGACATGACCACTATGTACAAAATACCATTTGAATCCCTTCTCTGGCATTTGGATTCAAGGGAGAGAAACCATCCATAGTTGGCAAGTGTCCTCAATAATGAATGAATGAATGACTAAATATAAATTCAAAGTCCTTAAGACCCATTCGATTTCTCTCTAAGAGACTGACTCAATACTATGGAGAAGTAAATCCAAATCACTAAGAGCTTCTCTAGTCCACTAACTAACATATTCAAGTTCTCGAAAGAGAAACTTGTTTTGAATCCACTGGAAAAGACACTCCCAGACATTTAGGATAACTCAAACTTACCAAGACTGACTCAAACCTCCCCAAAATCACTCCCAAGCACTAGATATGACTCTAACTCGTCAAGACTGAGTCTAACTCTCCTAAAATCACTCCCATGCCTTGAAGAAAACTCGAATTGATCCAAAATTACTCTTACTAACTGAGGATAACTCGAATTTGAACCAAAATCCCTCTTGAATTGTGTCAAACTACTCTAAATAGTTGAAGGTAACATGAATTCAAAGCAATTTTACTTTTATTAGCTCAAGACAACTAAGATAGGGAATATTATCATCAAGTAAGGTTGCATGGGTGCCTGGTTGGATGGTTGGATGGTTGTATGGTTTCATGGGTGCATGGGTTCATGGGTGAATGCAAAGCATCAAATATGTGTACTAGGATCTCTAAAGTCCAATAAAATCAAAATTATAGAACATATAATATTTATAGGAAGAGAAACAACTCCTAACCCCTCAACCCCCTCACACGTGGAATCCAAGACCCCCCAACCACGTTAGTTGTCTATGTTAATATATTATTTAATTAAAGTAAATAATAATTAAATAATAGTAATAATAATAATGTCCATATTCCATAGTCCAGACACCTAGTGCCACAATAAAATCAATAGCAACATCACATGTGTTTAGGACTTACCATCGGGGCATTACATCAACCAAGGATCATATGCTCTAATACCAAATATTGTGTAACAAATCATTAAAACGGAATAATATTGCAAAGTACACAAAATGTGAACATGGAGCACAAATCCAAATGATTTAAGAGATATGATTTACACAATAACTAATTAAAGAATAATAGAACCTCCTCCAAATACCTCAATACATTCATATACCCCAATCACATGTTCCCCCAACAATGGCTACATGTATTTTTTATATACATATTCCAACTCATTGCACATGTGCCCCCTTTATTTGGATTATCCTATTACATATGCATTTACATACAATTACCCCCATACATTTTCCCCTTAGGGTCATATCATATAAATTTACTCCCATATATGCCCCTCTTAGGCCATATTAGATAGCTTACAAGGAGTTGAGCGTAAGCTCCCTAAAGGTATGTTGTTGGAATTATTTAGTAAATTTCATGTATGATTCCTAGAAGTCCATGGTAGTCGGGTCTAATGTTTGTAACCATTTTGCACCAAATACCACATCACAATTACCCATTTCAATAGATAACATATTAGATCTGCATTGATATTCCCCTAGTTGAAGTCTCTCCTTCTCACTATTGCCACCACATTTCATCGTGATTTCATTAGCTATCATAATCTAGAAATTATGTTTTACATGGACATAGTAATGGGCTTCCTCAGCCACTCACCTATGAATAAATATATAGGAACTATCATTATCAATTGAAACAAACACTTTTTTATTCTTTATGTAGGCAATCAACTTAAAAGGCTACAGAGTGAACATGATGGATAATGAATGGATGGAAATCAAGTGTTCCTCCTGAGGTGACTCTATTGGGGTCATGGAGGTAGTGGTGTTGCATCCTCTATTTATAGATTTGGAGAGATTTCCTCAAAAATGTCCTCAAGGTGTTTGCATTGTCACACATCAATTTGAAATATTTTTTTCTCTTCTCATTTATGCCCCTTGAGAAATTTCTCATCACAATTATAACAAAGTTTTTTTTTGTAAGTACCCATGGGGGATTTGAACTCATGAGCTTCCATTCACCAATTCTCAAGTCAATTACTCATCACCAATTTCTCTTATAACCCTCGTGGGCATAATTATAGTAGAGTTATAGGCATTAGAATTTGATCATTTATTCCCAAGGCAACTTATGGACCCTTAAGGGATGAGATGGAGGAGAAGTGGTAATATATCGCATAGGAAGTGAGGGAAATAATTAATGGAGGATATTTTGACCTGTGCATTAATGATCATATGTGCTTCAAGTGCATGTTGAGTGGCTTCCAACCAACTAGTTGGATATTTTTTTATAAACCAGAATGAGTAAAGTTTGTGCATTAAAAGGATGAGAAATATAATCGAGGATATACAAATACAGTCCCAAAATTTGCCAAAACTCTCTAATCCCTGCAGAACAAAAAAAAGCCTTAGCTAGTAAAACTATTGTTTTGTTTACATTCTTCATAGAGAACTTAAAATTATAAATCCTTATGAACTTCCCTGTCAAAAAAATGTAAAAAAAAGAATGAGTAAATAATACTTAATGGAAACCATGATTGTTATGCACTTTGTCCATTTGTTGCTTCCATATTATCCATAGTTGTTTGATGTATGGTCTCCTGTTCAAATTTCTTTGAACCAAAAAATTAATTATGTTGGGATTGATTCCCATGTATTAAACCCAATATAATGTTGAATTTTGTCTTTGTATCATTAATTAATGTTTCAATTTGACCCCCTATTCTTTTACCGTGCTCTCTAAGTCATCATGGTGAGTCATTTGAGATTTGATCAATTGTCCCTTTAAAACCCTCCTTTTGGTAACTAATACTTATCATCATTCTTTTAAGGTACTAATTTTCATTCAATGCATCCCCTCCACCAATTCACCAATTTGAAGGGCTAGTCATGCTTAGGCTCACAGAGGGATTCAATAGCTCCCCTACTAGACACCAATTCTTAAACTCAGATGCAGATTTAATCTTATACAAAGATAAAAATAACACTTGACTATATACATCGTAGTATTCATTAACCCTTGAACAGATTTAAAAGGACATGAAGATCACATAGAAAGATGGGCAATCCCTTACCTTTTAAAAATTGTCAGGCTGTCAAAGAAAAGTTGTAAGAGTTCCACCCACAAGGAATTGTATCATCGAATTTCCCCCAATTCTTTTCACTCTTGATATCTCTTATTAGATATATACCACTAGTATGATCCAAGCAAGAATTACATCCACAAAGGAGGAAACCTCTGAAAAGGGAATAATGACAATGAAGGAGCCTCTAGGGATTATGGATCCCTCACTTGGAATTAAATTCAAACAAGAGCTCATACCATCGAGGATGATCTTACACCAAGTGTAATTCATGCCACTATTTTCCATGAGTCAATCCTATGATGGTTGAAGTGACCTACCTATTATTCAACATATAAATAAACTTAGGAGAGCCACCGATGCCACTATTTTTCATACACACCCATATACAAGGAAAATATGTCATTGGTTGGTTTCTCATAAACTATGTTATTGTGCCTTATTATATGTAATATATTGGATTCCTTTATTTTCTTAATATTTTCTACAATTCTATTTTGAACTCTATTGATGATGGTTCCTTCCTTGATGTTATTTTTCCTTGCTTGGTTGATTACTAGAAGAGAATCACCAAGGATTAATACTTTATGAATATTGAGTATATGAATGAGTTACAATACCATGTGAACAACATACCAATCAGCTTGATTATTAGTCATCATTCCCATTCCCCAAGTGAGATTTTTTTCCATATTTCCTTTAGGATCCAATAGGATCCCCCCCACACCGCCACCCCTATCAGTTATTGCATCAAGACTTGTGCATGAATTTCCTCCCTAATATCATTGATGAAGCAATGGTTAAAGAAGGAATTAGTCAATCCCTCAATCTGTATTGTTAATTTCTCAAAAGCTTCTATAAAGTCTTTTATTGTGCCTATTGGGTGCAACTTGGTTGATCTTCACAAATAGTGAGGGTCATTTTCAAAACAAGCATTATATGGCTTTCACAAATTGGATCCAAAAATGCAAGCCCAATAAAATTTCTTATGTCATTTCCAACATTGCCAACATTTTGAATCTATATATAACACCCCCACTATGATTTCATTATGCCATTAGTAATTCAATCAAGGGAGAAATAATGTTTCATCTGGGTAACCCATCCTATGATATCTTTCCCATTAAAATTATTCCTATCCACTTAATTGGGAAAATAGTGTCACATATTGTTGTCATGAAAGGGGGTTTGAGTACGATGCACCCCTTCTACTGAGGTTTCCTCGAGGGAGGTTTTGATTTGATTTTCTTTCTTCACTTGTCAGTATGTATGATACTCCATAAATTATTTTAAAGTGACTATGATATCATTCAACTTGTCAATGATATATTTGACTTATTTTCCCTGTGAGGTAGCCTTATTGTCCATATATGAGGACCTTGTTGGAATATTGGACAATACTGATAGGGGGTGGGGGTGAATTAGTATTGATAACTTTAATAATTTAAAACCACTTTTAAATTATTCATTAAAACACAGAATCAACAAGATACACAGAACACAAAATTTATCGTGGAATCCCAATTGGGAAAACCACAAACACTTCCTATAACTGCAAAAGTATATTTACAATTGTTTTTGCAAGCTACAACTTGCTGGAGACACCAATCCCCAAGTTTTTCAGCTACAACTTAAGGATGATACAATGCCCTGGTTTCTACCTGCTCCAATAGATAAGGATACTACAACACCCTTTTTTCCAGCCACTACTGAAAGGAGGCTACAACCCCCTTGCAAGCTTGGATCCTACCCTAGCACCACCCTACCACCCTAATTTGATATTTTTCTTCAATTTTTTTATTGATTATTCTTCACTTCATTAGTCTCTATCTTCTCTTGCTGTTACATTGATCTGGATTGGTTAGACATCTTTCTTCCACTTCGAAATTGTGTTTAAATAATTATTTCATCATGTCTTTGAACCATTGTGTCTTTTCATCATTGTGTCCATTCATTAAAACCTTTTCACCAATGCATCTCTTCATTATGGAAACATGCATTTTCATGAACTGGGTCAAAACATCCTGAAACCCTATTTTGGAAGACCTATAACTTTTTCTTCAACTACCTTTTCGAAGAAATAATACCATGGTCAAATGCACACATCAACAAGCTACATCTTGATGGTCTTGAGTTATTTTTATCAGTTTCCTACAAAATATGGCAGACATTTTACTAGGGAAACTTAGATCAGTTTTTCAATACTTAGTCAATTTTTAGCAAATTTCCCAAAACAGTCTGAAACCTTAATTTGGTATACTTGTAAATTTTTATTCAAGCGCATTTTAGGGGAACTGAGACCATGGTCATATGCACACATAAATAATCTAAACCTTTATGTTCTCATATATTTTTTATCGGTATCCTAGAAAATATGTCAGGCATTTTATTGAGGCCACTTAGGCAATTTTACCAAAACTAAAACAGTGCAAATCATGCCAGAAAGCACTTTTGGCAGACTATAACTTCACCTTCAGAGAATGTATTGAGAAACCAATCATATGGTTAGATGCACAAGACAACAATCTATATGTTTGTATCCTCATAATCATTTAATTCATCAAATATAGAATATGGTTGTATTTTACAGAGGCCACTTAGGCGGATTAAGAAGAATTTATACTTTGTCAAATTTTCAAACTTTCAATAAGAGTTTCAGCAAGTTGCCATATTTTTATAGAATGGTGTAAAATTGTAACAATGACTTCATGAGAGGACTAGAACACCATCATATGAATTTGCAACCTCATCACACATGCCACATCCCATGTCATCACTTCCTTTGTCACTAATGAACTCCTTTGACATCAATGGAAACCATACTCAACAGACCTAATTTCCATTAAGGAGTATCAAGTCCAAAAAAAAGTGTTATTGGAGAGTTATAACAATTTGATGGAAACCATACTCAACATACCTAATTTATATTAAGGAGTATCAAGTCCACAAAAAAGTTTTATTGGAGAGTTATAACAATTTGATTAGCATATCACAAGGGGTCATTTGAGGCAGGTTGTCAACAAGTGTATCATCGTATCTATGGTTACTTAAGAGTGGTACCTAGGTGATAAATGCTACAAAAGGATTCTTTTGAGATAAGTCTCTTTCAAGGATATTGTTAAGGCCCAATATCTTTTTTAAGACACCTACTATAGTACAAGTATTACTCCTAGCTAAGTATTATTGTGTAGATGGGATCCCAAAACTCTTGATAGTTTAATATATAGGAATTCCATGCCCTATGCAACAAAGTTTAGGGTTTATATTGTCTCATGGAAAAATCATGTTCTAGATCTCTCCAATATACATGTGAGTTTCAAACAATAGTGCTTGTCTCATTGTCTCGGCGTAACTAAAGATGCTAGACTATACCCTTAATTATACTACCGAATTCTTAGGTATTATAGGCTTATCTCCACAAGGGTATGTGGAAGACAAATCTGTATACATGTGTTTATTGGAAGGGTACTACTCAAAGGGTTACCAACAAGGGTTATAAGGGTGTCCAACCAATTGGTTCCACTTGTATTTTGTGTGTTTATTCTTACCCAACCACAAGTTTTCCCATCAAGCAATACATATTTGTGTTATTTAAATATGGTAGAACATGTCTCTAGCCAAAATAAAATCCAAATTTTACGCACATGTTGCATCGAGAAAAAGCTATGGTACCACTTGTAACTTACTTATGTTAAAGTTACAACATTACAATTCATTCCCCAATCCAATCTTATGTGAATCTAGGATTGGGCCTCATGTGTTAAGGTAGGGAGCCTCAGTTGGATTCAAGAACTTGGAGTATAATTCTTGGGTTGGACTCAAGAATGACTAAGCCTTCAAGGTAAAAATTTATTCCTCATGTGTTGAGGTGAATACTTTGATATGTCAGAGTGACGATGTTGTACAGCCTTGTTGGACAAGGCTAAGGCCGTCTTGTGTGTCAAGTTGGATCCTCATGCATCGAGGTGGACCTCCAGTGTAGAGGTGATTCTTTGCATGTCAAAGCACTAATGTTGTGTGATATATTACTAACCATGGTCACTAGGATATAAAGTTTCCTCTAGCAACTGGCCACCTCTAGAGTGAATTACTTTAGCATAGGAGCTCTTGGTTTGAGAGTAATATAATATGATCATAGCATCTGACGAATCTTCTAGTATAATCTGATGTGATAGATAAATTAAAGTTAGCACATATTGACCATGCAGATAAGATAAGAAATAAAGATAAAATGAATAGATAACAAGAGAATTCAAAATTCCTCATGAAAGACTTCAATTGATTAAAGTGAACTAGATTTGTTAAGATTCAATTAAAGTAACAATGTATGCCTCAATTAATTAAAGGAGAACTCACAGTGGTCACTTTAGTAAATCAATCAGCATGATTTCAGTTAATAATAGTTAACTAAAGGGTTAATAAAAAAGAACTAGTTAACTAAAGTAATTTGTGTGACGACACTTTAGTTAAAACAAAAGATTAAACTAAAAGACAACACTTAAGTTAAAAAACGGAATTTAAGTTATGACACTCGGGTTACAAATATTGCATGATGACACTTGTGACTTGAGTTAGAATCCTAACTAAGTGATCCTACATATAGTTATAAAATGAATTCATTCTAAATTCAGCTAAGCATGATTTATTGTCAAATATGAAAGGCATGGCGCAATGTGTATGCATGATTGAATAAACCGAGGTGCAGAGCAATTCTCCAAGAAGAGCATTTTCTATAGTTTGCATGGGACCTAATTCCCCATGTAATGATTTTCTACTTCTTGCTTGGGACTGATTTTTAATTGTTATTAATGTGATGAACACATTGCAAAGCTCATCCAATTGATCTCTCTTCTCTATTGCTCAGTATCTACACCTTGGGTGTTTTGTTCTCTCTTATCTTGCACCTAGGGTGTTGAAAGCAATATGATATTGTAAAATACATTCTTTTCTATCTATCATAATTATACTGAGAGGATTTGTTGATGTTTTTCATCCTCAGTGTTTTAAGGGTTTTCCCCCAAGGTACATCATGTGTTATGGTTGAATGTTTATGTGAATTAATGGTTTGTTGATTTCAAGTATTCGGTATTTCTACATTTAAAGAATTATATATCAAAGCTCAACATATATGCACGAAATTCAACATGGTGTCAGATCTCAAGGCATGAAGGAGCTAAGTTTTAACAAGCAAGATTAAGCCTACGTAGATCCTAAGAAGTTGAGCACAATACTTGAATACAATGGCATCGATCTCGGTAAAACCGGAAGACTGAATTGAAGGCACTTCAAATTTCAACACTTGAAAGGTCATTCTAAAAATCCTGGAAGAACATGACTTCGATAGCTATGTATCCAATGTGGTGGAGGATCCTACATCTAATACAGGACACACTACCTTCAAGAAGAACCAAGCTAAATCTAAATGGGTCATCTATGATTTAGTGAAGGACAACTTAATGCCTGTGATTACTCCTTTTAAGACCGCAAAGGAATGTTTTGATACATTGACAAATCTCTATGAGAAGAAGGAACCAAGTTAGAATATGTCATTGAAGAACAAGCTTTGTAATATGAAGATGGAGAAGGATGAGACAGTGGCCTCCTTCTTCACAAAGATCTCTCGGATAAGAGATCAACTTACTAGCATTGGAGTAGTGGTGGAAGGAGATGATCTCATTCAAACTGATATTGATGGTATCCCATCTACATGGGAGATATTCTTGGTTCTTGTTAATGTCGATATGTGCAACCTAACATTAAGTGGTTGTGGCATGATTTCCTCCAAGAGGAAGGGCGAATCCAAAGCAAGACTAACTCCATCAAAGAAGAAAACCTTGCTCTTGCGGCAAGGATGAAGAGAGGAAAGAAACACTTCTCTCAAAAGAAGTTTTCTCATTCAAATGAGAAGGCATACAAAAAGGAATTTCATAAGTAAAAGATAGAGTGTTACAATTGCAACAAGAAGGGCCATTATGCAAGGGAGTGCCAAGCAAAGCAAAGAGGAAAATGAATATTTCATGCTTCTACTACTATAGAAGATTAAACTACTCAGAAGAACTCATCCAATGAAGAAGATGATGACAGCTGAAAGGAGTATTTCCTTTAGTAGACCGATGATTTCTTAATATAAAAATGAGTATAATGTCATCGGTGACGCATGAAGACCTAGGGAATCCAGTACTCTTTGCAAGGAAGTATACATAAAGAGGGATACCACAAAACAATAAAAGATAAGTATTTGTATATGAATGTTTTTAAATATATTTCATTGCAGTTATATGTATATGTGTATTCCTTGAATTAGGAAGCATGTTATAGTATAACATGATAAGCATATGTTATAGTTTTATGTCATCAGTGAATAGTAAATCTCTTGTAGTACATGTTATGATTAAGTAAGTAGCATATAGTGTTGCATAACATTCCATGAGATATGGATGGAGGTTGTGATGAAAAATTGGTTGAAATGTTTGCATGACTGTGTGAACTATTGCTATTGCATTGGAATATTCATATCATTGAAGTCCATGATCATGCAAGGATACTAATCACTTGATTGATTTCGACTTGTAGGAAATACTATACGTTATGACCTACTGGAGAAGAATGACAAGTATTGAATGTGGAGTCCTTCTGATGGCAGATCCCAAAAGAGAATAGGACAAAGATGGATCCATCCAGAAAGAAGTGCAAACTTGTTGGTTATAGCTAATCCTCCAAAGCCTACATAATATATGTACCAGGTGAAAGTCACATTAAAGTCAATAGAGATATGACATTCCATGAAGAGGTCACAATCAAGCGATCAAAAGAGTTCCAATGTGATACAAACATGTAGGAGCATGAGAATTGCATGATGGAGGGCCCATATTCTAGTTCTCCCCATTCATATGTTGAGAGGGAGAAGCCAGAAGAATTCTCAAATTTGCTAGCTCCTGAAGAACTAGTAAAACCAGTTAATGAACCTCCTACTAAGAGGAGTTCTACATGGTGCTCATATACAAAAAGAAGTAGATTATAGTATTCAAGAATCTAGGCATGATTATTGGGATTAGAGGTGTGGCATAAACCAATTGATATTTTCCTCAGTCAAGAAAAATACACAGTAGAGATCTTGAAGAGATTCGGGATGATGGACAATAAGTCCATGTCCACACATATGATGATGAATCTGGAGTTGATTCTTCCTCATATTTGGAGGATCTCACCGAAAATTGAGTATATCCTAGATGTACCTGGTTATAACCCGACCACATATATGATTTGCAATCAGTACATAGACATATACAACAAAGCATGTGTTTAGGTACCTACATGGTACAATGGGATACGAACTCATATATGTCTCGGATAGAGAAATAAAGTTGCAAGGATATATGGACCCTAACTAGAGTAGTGTATGAGAAAGAACACATCAGGGATGTTGCTCCAAGTAGAGCATATTGTAGCCAGATAAAAAGCAGTAAGGATTCAAAAGGTTCCTAGTTAGTTATATTCAAGACATAGTACAGAAAGGAGTAGTGTAACTCAAGTACATATCCACATATGAGAAAATTATCAATATACTTACTAAGGCTCTGTCCAAAGTAAAGTTGAGTACTTTTGGGACAATAGTTGAGAGGGAGTATTCATGTTTCTCCATAGGTAGTAGCGGATAGATAAAATCCCCGCCAGTTAGTAATGTGTGACATGACCCAGGAATTCTCCCCATTGGTAAGCCATGTAGTGGTACATGGCTCATACATTGGTTAGTCATACACTAGTATATGGATCACGTTATCCATACAATGGTATATGTCTCAGATTATATATGTAGTGGTACATGGCTCAGACAATCCATGCAATAGATAAGCCACTTAGTAGTGCATAGCTCAGATTAGTCATGCAGATATACCTGACTTAGATGCTTGTTATTCAATGTACATGAATAAGCCAGGGGCTACAATACAGACAACCATGGGTTGTTGTAGCTCATGCAGAGTGAACACTTTCATGAGCATAGTTATAATCAAGATTGTTGGGGAGCAATAGAAGACTATCAGCAGACCTCATATACTAGTTAAAGGTCTAAGACACTATCAGATACTCGAGTAACTTATTGTCAAAACTGTCGAGGAACAGTCAACTCTGTGAGAGGTCATATAGCCATATAGTTGGCTAGTGGGGTACCGTGGGATAGAAAAGAAAAATGAAACCACTTTGAAAGTGGTCACTCCTTGGAGAACATCAAGGAGAATGATGATCTCACTGAAAAATTCTTTAGATCATAGAATATTCTAGAAGTCAACAAGCAGAAAGCAAGAGTTGAAGATTAACAAAGGAAAGATGATATTTTATTTTTGCAAGGCAATTACACATTCGATGTTTGTGAAGTTTTGGTATGATGGATTGCAAATCCATGACTACTCTGATGGTTTCTAGTTTAGGAAACATGAGTCAAATTTTGGATCGGATCCAATGGATGTTACCATGAATAGGTAGCTTATTGGTTCCTTAATATATTTGATACATAGTAGACCTATTATATGTTGTGTTGTGATTCATTTCATGTCTAAGCCTAGCCATAGACATTGAATTGATACTAAGCATGTGATTAGGTACCTTTGAGGTACATTTTCTTATGGAGTCGGATATAACTCCAATGGTGAGGTAAAGTTACTTGGTTATGCTAACTCCACTTAGGATGAGTGTATTGTGGCTAGTACTATAGAAGCAAAGTGTATTGCGAATAGTACTGTAAAAGAAAATTCAACATTGAAATGAAGTATCACATCATCAAAGAAATGGTCTAGAAAAGTGAGGTAAAACTTCAGTACATTGCTACTGATGAGCAGATTGCAGATGTGTTAATAAATCCTATGTCAATGATGAAGTATACGTACTTCTGAGACAAGCTTGGCATGGCAAAGAATGCCTCCCTTGCTGAGAGGGATTGTTAAAGTTACAACATCGCGAGTCATTCTCCAAGCTAATCTTATGTGCAACTAAGATTGGCCCCCATGTGTTGAGGTAGGGAGCTTGAGTTGGACTCGGGAACTTGGACTAGAATTCTTGGGTTGGACTGAAGAATGACTAAGCTTTCAACGTAAAAGCTTATTCCTCATGTTTTGAGGTGGATACTTTGATATGTCAAAGTGATGATGTTGTACAGTATTGTTGGATAAGGATAAGGACTTGTGTGTTAAGTCAAATCCTCATGTGTTGAGGTGGACCTCGAGTGTAGAGATGATGCTTTTCATGTCAAAGCATTAATGTTGTGTGATATATTACTAACCAAGGACATTGGGCTATTAAGTCTCCTCTAGAGACTGGCCACCTCTAGACTGAATTTCTTTAACATATGATCACTTGGTCTGAGAGTAATATAATATGATCACAACATCTGAAAAAATAGTCTTAGTATAATCTGATGTGATAGATAAATTAAAGTTAGTACATATTGACCATGTACATAAGATTAGAGATAAAGATAAAATGCATAGAGAATAAGAGAATTCAAAATTTCTCACAAAAGAACTTCAGCTAATTAAAGTGAACTCGATTTGTTAAGCTTCAGTTAAAGTAATAATGTATGCCTCAGTTAATTAAAAGAGAACTCATAGTGGTTACTTCAGTAAATCCATCAACATGATTTCAGTTAATAATAGTTAACTAAAGTGTTACTAAATCGAAACTATTTAACTAAAGTGTTTTTCATGATGACACTTAAGTTAAAATAAAAGACAACACTTTAATTAAACTAAAAGACGACACTTGAGTTAAAATTATTGCATGTTGACACTTGACTTAGCATCCTAACTAAGTGATCCTACATCCAGATAGTAAGTAGGCTCATTCTGAAGTTAGATAAGCATGATTTAATGTCAAAAGATGAAAGGATTGGTGCATTATGTTACGATATTGAAGAAACCGAGGTGGATAACAATTCTCCAAGAAGATCATTCACTATAGTTTGCATGGGGGCCTAATCCCCCATGGAGTGATTCATTACTTCTTGTATGGGATTGGATTTTGCTTGTTATGAATGTGCTGAACACATTGCAAAGTTCATGTAGTTGATCTCTCCTCTCTATTGCTCAATATCTACACTTGGGGTGTTTTGTTCTCTCTTATACTGCACCTGGGGTGCCAAAAGCAATCTGCTATTGTAAAAGACATTCTTTGTTATCTATCATAATTATATTGAGAATATTTGTTGGGGTTTTTCATCCTCCTTGTTTTGAGGGTTTTCCCTAGCATACATCCAACGTTATGGTTGAATGTTTATGTGAATGAATGGTTCATTAATTTCAAGTATTTAGTATTTCCACATTTAAATAATTAAAGCTCAAAGCTCAACATATTTGCACAAAATTAAACAACTTAATCAACAAAAATAGTAGAACCTAACTAAACAAGGAATGTATAGGATAGACGTCGATAAATACGATGTCCCTAGTGTGCCATTACCTTACCTGAGTAAGGAGGATAAAATAATTAAGGATGTAAAGAGATTTTTACTAAATGGTATAGTAATAAGATGGTATGAGTATAAAACATTAAGTATATTTATGGGTTCCTATGTTTATAAAACAATATTTTAACTTATGAAGTATTTGATTGTTAAAAAAATGTCTAACTATCATGCATTATATTTATGCGCGTACATGCACATAATAGACCTCCACATCTCCATGTCATTTCTCCATCATAGAATCTTCCTTTTTATATTATTGACTATGGGCATAATCCCATTCATATTTCATGTAGTACATATGGCTCCTTTACAAGTGACATTGAGATGATATTTAGGTTGCTCTAGACCTAAATATTTTTGCCATTAATAACATAATTTATATGATATTTGTATTTTATTTCGTATACATCATGAATTTACCAAGAAAACTCACCAGGTATTTCCCCTCATTTTAAAGATGGTACCTAGTGTAAAGTAGTTTCTTAAGGCTCAAGGTCAAGTTCAAATTTAGGAATTGGTTCACAAAGAGAGAAAGCATGTCATAAAGTGTGATTTCAACCTAGCCATGGGAGGATGACAACTTTCCTCTTATTCATTCTAGCTACACCGATTGAAATTTTATTTTGGAATATATATCCGAGGAAACCCCTGTGAACCTCCCCTCATTCCCATGATGGTACCAAGGGTAAACCATATTCCAAAAAATCTTGAGGCTTTATAAACATGTCACTACTGAAAATAGAACCCAAGTGGGGATGATAACAAACATTCCTCCCAAGCACTTGATCTAGACCCAATTGACCATTAGCTACTTGTATATTATGTGTGATACTTGGTGATTTTTTGTTTGATATATGATGTTTACTTATATTCCACTTAATGTTTAGTGTTCTTTTTTCCTTTTTTTATAACAATTTTTTTATGTCTACTCAAATAGACAATGATATTATTTTCAAAATGGAATATCTACATTTATTTTTTATATAACCAAGTTTCAAGCTCATGCCACTAATACCCAATATTAGGACAAGGACCCGAGCTCGAGAGCAAAACCTAAGCTCAAGACGAGGACCTCATGTCGAAACTAGGACCAAAGATTAGGACAAAGACTTGAGCTTAGGGTTAGGATCGGACATATAATCAATACCTTATTTAAGCAGACCTCAAGACCAAGAACTTGGCTCAATATTAGGATTCAACATATGACTAGGACTAGGATCTTCCTTGAGCTCATGACTAGGATTTTATTTAAATAAATTTTTGATGTGTCTCCTAAATAACTTTTGAAAAAAAAATCCACTTCACTAATAATATTTCTGTAATAAATTCAACCATGATACCATGTTTTTACCACACTTTAAATCTCCATTATGGACATATTTTTCAACCTAAATCTTAGTTGTTATCAACAATTTGAGTTGATTTTTCAATGGGTGTTTAGTCCTATAAATTGTGTTGATATGTTTTACCTAAACAATTTTCAAGTTGATTTTAAACTCGTATTAAAAATATGAGTTAAAAAGAAGGTCAAAATTAGGGCCGAAAACAAATGTAAAAAAAAAATCAACCTTATTTGTGATTTACATTTGAGGCATAAAAATAGTACTTTTCAACTAGTTTTAGTTAAAAATAAGGCTTATGGTTGTAGTGATTGATTTGGAGTCGAATTATTACATGACTCGTTGAAACCCAAAATTAGATCAATAGTTGGAATTTTCCTATCTTCAATATAGCATTGTAGTTGAAGGATTCCTAGTAAGGGACTATAAAGTGAAGAAGGGAAAGTCCTTCATGTGTGATTTGTATGTTAGTAGAAGAGATTTTCATGGTACAATGATGGTTGTATGAGGTTTATAAAGTTCTTGTAGTGAATATATTTATAGACTCATGAGTGTAATGGACCAAGTTGAGTAATTTGTAAGTTCACAATTTGTTTCTTCCTCCCATTGTCCTCACTTCATAGAGGAAGTCTTTTGAGACAATTTTCTGACAAGTGTATTATTGGACCTACTAAAAAATGGTTATTTGAGAGTGGTACCATGAAAATCAACACTTCACAACCCTTAATATAGGTCTCTTACAAGGGCATTGTTTGGGCTTGTTTTTTTTTAATTATCAAACTCCTACTTCAATAGGAGTATTACTACATTGGAAGAATCCCTAAATTCTTGATAATTTAATTTATGTAGGAGTTTTGTCCCTAGTGCTAGAGAAGCAAAGGTTTGCAATTGTTCTAACTTTATGATATATTTGTAGGTTTTGAAAAATAGTACTCAACCCAATCTCTCAGGGCACTAACTAAGGAGGTGATACTATACACTAAGACATACTACTCAATTCTCACATATGAGAGAGTGATCTCCTTGAGTGGTGTTCTTATTGTACTATATCAACAAGA
Source organism: Pseudotsuga menziesii (assembly GCA_001517045.1). NCBI lineage: Eukaryota > Viridiplantae > Streptophyta > Pinopsida > Pinales > Pinaceae > Pseudotsuga > Pseudotsuga menziesii. The sequence goes on from LPNX011147451.1 coordinate 985,424, forward strand.
TTACCAAAGGGTTTACTTAAGGTTGGTTTTAGGTTCATCTAGGGAGATTTTGATATGTCTGAGGGTGCATGGAAGACAAATCCATAGATGCGTATTTCCTAACGTAGTATTACTCAAAGGGGTACCAACATGGGTTACGAGGGTGTCCAACAGAGTGACCCCACTTCATAATATATTACCACCCCCATGTTATATTTTTAACATTAAGCTAGAATAACATTAGGATCTTTAACTGAGAGAACAACAAGCACAGCAATCAAACACAAGAGACAATGAACATAGTGTTTTTCCTCAGGAAAACCATAAATGGAGAAAACCCTGCAACTTCCTTAGAGATAGAATTAGCACCAAAATTAAAACCCCAAAACAGTAAGATGATCTACCGACAGCAGTAACCTCTTTCTTCCTTTCCCCAGTGTCTTTCTCTTCCTCATCTATGTGCTACAACTGATTGTGAGTGAGTTTGTGATAAATAGAGAGTCTAGCTCTCTATTTATACTAATTCCTGACTTGACTAAACCCAACTAGGGCCGACTTCACTAGGAGAGTCTAATAACCCTAGTGCCCCGAAACTGCGGGGACTTTAACCCTTGATCAATAGGAGGGTTACCCACAATGACTTGACATGACTTGTTTACATTATAGAACCTCCCAATAGGAACATCGAGGCATGACATGGCTCAAATACATCCCAAAATAAACATCGGGTTACAATACATAAGAAATACAATTGAATACATTCTGAAGTTACAATTTCATCAACACTCCCTCTTAACTAGGAAGGTATTCTCTCGACACAATTTTCATCATTGGTCTTCTTCTCTGAATCATCTCGTCATCTGCATCTTCAAGTCATATTCATCTTCAAGTCATATTCATATTTAGTTCATCTTCATCTTCAAGTCATATTCATCTTCGGATCTGGATCATCACTCGATCTAGATCATCATCACTGGATTTGGATCATCACTCGATCTGGATCATCATCATTGGATCTAGATCATCACTCAATCTGGATCATCATCACTGGATCTGGATCATCACTTGATCTGGATCATCACTAGAGCATCATCTATGGATCTGGATCATCACTCGATCTGGATCATTACTACTGGATCATCATCACGGGTGATATCTCATGATTCTTCTCGTCACAGGAAGTTCTACAAATCCAACCCTTTTTCATGTTGTTTGTAGGCCTAGCCTCCATGTAGGTCTTCTTCAGTGCTTATATATGACACCAAGTTAGAATGGCCCGCCCAGCACTTACATCTGACCATGAGAGGAACGCATCCAACACCATGTCAAAAAGGCATGCCCATCACTCACATCTGATCATGTAGGAACCAATCCTATAATCACATCAGAAAGGCCCATCACTTATATCTAGCCATGAGGGAACACATCCTGCAACCATGCTAAAAAAGGCTCTGCACTTATATCCAACCATGCAGGAACACATCCTGCAACCATGCTAGAAAGGCTCTGCACTTACATCCACCCATGCGGGAACACATCCTACAACCATGATGGAAAGGCTCTGCACTTGCATCCACCCATGCAGGAACACATCCTGCAACCATGATGGAAAGGCTCTGCACTTACATCCACCCATGCGGGAACACATCCTGCAACCATGATGGAAAGGCTCTGCACTTACATCCACCCATGTGGGAACACATCTGCAACCATGATGGAAAGGCTCTGCACTTACATCCACCCATGTGGGAACACATCCTACAACCATGATGGAAAGGCTCTGCACTTACATCCACCCATGCGGGAACACATCCTGCAACCATGATGGAAAGGCTCTCAACCCTAGGTTGAGGGTTCCTGGTAACTGACCAGGTGCCTCCATTCTCCAAGAGAATGGCACTAGCCCTTATATATGATCAAGTGGGAACACATCCCTTAATCACATCAAAATGGCGATGTGCTTACATCTGATCATGTGAGAACACATCTCACAGTCATATCAGAATGGCCCTCAGTCCTAGACCAAGTATTCCTGGTAACTGACCAGGCACCTCCATTAGAAGAATGGCAATAGCCCTTATAACTGATCATGTAGGAACCAATCCTACAATCATATCAGAATGGCTTAGCACTCATATCTGACATGGAAGGAACCAATCCTCTCACCATGACAGAATGTCTCAGACCTTACATATGACCATGGAAGGAACCAATCCTCTCACCATGTCAGAATGGCTCACGGACTCATCACTTCCCCTTGGATGGGACCTTGATCTGGAGAACACCAATATTCTCCCTGAAGTACTCAAACTTCACTCTGGCTAATGGCTTAGTCAACACATCAGTTATCTGTTCGCCTGTCGCAACATACTGGAGCTTCACTGCTCCCCTCTGCACCATATCCCTGATATAGTGATACTTGATCTCAATATGCTTCGACTTGTCATGGAACACCAGGTTCTCAGACAACTTCGCACAACTCTATTTGTCACAATTTATACAAGTAGCATCCAACTGGAGATCAAATAAATCAGACAGTAGCTTCCTTATCCATACTGCCTCACAACTAGTTGAACAAGTTGCGACATACTCTGCTTCAGCTGTACTTAGTGCCACATAGGATTGCTTCTTGCTAAACCAAGAGATCACATCTGATCCCATACTGAAGCAACACCCTGAAGTGCTCTTCCTATCGATGGCACTACCTTCCCAATCTGAATCAACATAACCCTCTAGGTTAATATTCTGATCCGTATCATACTTGAGCCCATAATCAACTCTACCCCTCAGGTACCTCAGAATATGCTTTGCATCAATCAAGTGAACATGTCTCGGATCTGTCAAGAACTGGCTCAAGGTGTTTACAGCAAAGCAAATATCTGGTCTCGTGTTCGTTAGGTACATCAAGGACCCAATCATCTGATGATACATCATAGCATCAACCACTTCTAATGAAGCATCACTCAATAGATTCAAGTTCGATGCCATAGGTGTGGTCATGGCCTTGCAATCCATCATCCTAAATCTCTTCAGGATCTCTATCGTATATTTCCTTTGTCCTAGGGAAATCCTATCTACACTCTGCCACACCTCCATACCTAGAAAATAATGCATCATACCCAAGTCCTTCATTTCAAACTTGGCAGCAAGCTTTCTCTTCGCATCAACAATCAACCCATCCATACCTGTTACAAACAGATCATCTACATATAGTAGGAGCATCACTGGGTTTCCATCTTCAACCTTGTAGTAAAGGTTGGAATCTGCTTTACTCTTGGTAAAGCCCAATATAGATAGAAAGTTATCAATTCTTCCGTACCAAGTCATGGGTGCCTGTTTCAAACCGTACAGGGCTTTCTTCAATCTACATACATGAGAATCCCTGTAATGTGTCTCAAAACCAAGTGGTTTTTCCACATACACTTCTTCTTCTACTACACCATTCAAGAAAGCAGTCTTGACATCCATCTGGTGTATCTTTCATTTCATCACTGCAGCCAGGGAAAGCACTGATCTGATAGAAGTGTATCTGGATACAGGTGCAAAACTTTCTTCATAATCTATTCCTTCTTTGTGGGAGAAACCACGAGCAACAAATATTTCTTTATATTTTTCAATGCTACCATCTGCAGCATGCTTGATCTTGTAGATCCATTTGGAAGTTACAACTGACTTCCCTTCTAGTCTTGGGACAACATCCCAAACATCATTCTTCATGATCAATTGATACTCTTCAATCATAACATCCTTCCATTCTTTTCGTTCTGCCGCTTCTTCATAATTGGAAGGTTCTTTATCGATGAAATCACATAATAATGCTACATACCCGGAGCAGGATCTGGTCCTCTTTCTTTCTCTATGATTCTCTTCTCGAGCCCCATATCTTTCCGCACCTTGATAGCTTCTCGTACCCAAGCAGGTTTCCTCTTGTGAGGATTCTTCTCCTAAGGTGGATCTACAGGTTCTTGTGGTTCTTCAAATTCTCGATCTTCTTCTTGAACTTCTTCATTCATGGTTCTGTCATGAATTATGGGTGCTTCACCTCTTCAAGAACTTCAGCAGATTTCTTTCTAGATTTGTTGTAAGGTGTGTCTTTTTCAAATGTCGCATCCCTGCTAATGTCGATCTTGTTGAATCTTGGGAAATATATTCTATAAGCCTTCGAGCTTTCATAGTATCCCACAAATATTCCCTTCTTTCCTGAAGGATCTAATTTTGTTCTCTTCTCTTTTGGAATGTGAATGTATATAGGATAGTTGAATATTCTGAGATGGTTGACTTTTGGTTTCTTATCGGAGAAGACTTCTTCAAGAGTCTTGTTCTCGAGTACTCTGTGTGGAGTACGGTTCTATACATACAACGTTGTTCTGGTAGCTTCTGCCCATAGATGCATAGGCAAATCTTGATCATGAAGCATTGCTCTTGCAGCTTCCATGATAATTATATTCTTCTGTTCTGCAATCCCATTCTATGGTGGATTGTATGGAGTGGACAATTCCCTCTTTATCCCTGAGTCTTTGCATAACTCTTTGAATCCATTTGATGTGAATTCTCTACCATTATCTAATCGAAAGGTCTTGATATTCTTTTCAATGTGGTTCTCGATCAAGTCTTTGAATTCCTTGAACTTGTTGAATACTTCATCTTTGTTCTTCATGAAGTAAATCCATGTCTTCCTAAAAAAGTCATCAATAAAAGAAACATAGTATACATACCCGCTTAGTGAACTTGATGACATTGGACCACATACATCGGAGTGGATGATTTCCAAGATTCCTGTTGCTTTGCTTTCGCTACTTGGAAATGTCTTCTTTGTGTTCTTTCCTTTCACACATCCTTTGCAAACCCCATCATGTTTTGCTTGAATTTCTGGAAGACCTTCAACAGCTTTTCTTGCAAGTGGTAGTGCTCTATAATGCACATGTGCAAGCCTTCTATGCCAAAGCTCATTTGCCTCTATTGTGCCATGGACTAAAGCTTGTTCGCTATGGCCCTTCAATTTGTATAGACCTCCTTCTTGTTCCCCAATCACTATTGCATCATCAATAGTCTTTCCCTTTGGCCACATGATAACTTGGCCATCTATAAATGCAACCCTCATGCCTTTTGCAACTAATGGAGATATGGAGAGGAGGTTCTTCTTTAGTTCTGGTACAAACAATACTTCCTTCATTGTCATATACTTTCCAGATTCTAGCTTATAGGAGGATTCCCCACTACCTTTTATTGGATACCGGTAGTCATCTCCGAGCTTCACCTTGTGAGGTGATTCATGTTCTGAGAGTTTCACAAAGGATTCCTTGAATCTTGTCATATGTTTGGAAGCCCCACTGTCTATAAGCCAATCATTTCTTCCATGAGTAATGTTTCCCATGAGAGCTGAAATCAAAACATATTCTTCATCACTGGAAGAATCTTCATTTTCATATCTTGTTCTCTTTTTGGAAGGTCCATCATCCTCTACAGCATGAGCATGATGTCTTCTCTTGTTTCCCTTATTCTTATGAGAGTTAATATTGCTTCTAGGATAGTCTTTTGCAAAGTGTCCTCTTTCATCACATGTATAGCATCTTAATTTAGATAAGTCCTTTCTAATGTTATCTTTATGGTGAAAGGTCTTACCTCTGGAGTGATGAGAGTTTCTTCTTCCTTTCTTGTAGTGAACTGTGAGATCTTGATCTTCTCTTCTTGAGCTTCTATCCGAGCTTCTTCTTGAGAGCATTCTTCCCATAGTCTGCTGAATTTGACTAACTTCTTTCTGGCACAGATTCCTTGAATAAAGGAGTCCCATGATCTAGGGAGACCATTCAAGGTGGTCATTACAATCTCTGCATTTTCCACTTCTTCATCTACTGCTTCCAGTTGTTCTTCATTCTGAGAGACCCTTGTAAAGTAACATATGATGGTCTCTACATTCTAGATCTTTACATTCTTCAGTTGGTTTCTCAGAGATCTTTCGGTTTATGTTCTCCCCTTCAAACAATTTGGTTAGGGAATCAAACATAGTTTTAGGTGTCTTTAGGGAGGACACCTGTGGTATGAGGTGATCCTTGATTGAATCAGCAATGATCCTCTTTTCCATAACCATATTATTCTTGTGTAAGGCCTTAGCCTCATCTCCCTCTAGAATTGGAACCTCCTCACTGATATAGGAGTCCAACTCATTTTCTTTCAGGACCAGGGAGATCGTATAATTCTAGGCTCGAAAGTTATCAGCTCCCTCAAGCTTTTCATCAAGCTTGGTACATTGAGATATCTTAACTAAGAACCTCAAATGGAAATACAAAATATTTAGATCTTACCAGGTCAAGATGTCGGATCTCGATTTGGAGCTGAAATTCTGTAGTGTTGGTTCAGGAGTAGATTAGGGTTTTTCTTTCCCAGAGTTCTGTCCAACCAAATGCTTTGATATTGACCCCTAACTTTGATTTTGGGGAGGATATCAATCCAGGACTGGGCTCACTGAAAAAATCCACTTCTGTGAAAATCCCTAATTTTTGGCAGTAGTGTTGGGTCCAAAACTAGAAAACCTCAGAATTGGATTCTGCTTCGACAGAAAGATGTGCCCTAGGGAGGACAGTTATTCCAACCTTCTTTTGCTAAAAATTTGTGGAGAGAGATACACAAAGTAGGAAGCCCTAGTTCTCGTAGCTGTACAGTGTCTTCTTCTCAGGTTAGCTCTGATACCATGTTAGATTTTTAACATTAAGCTAGCATAACATTAGGATCTTTAACTGAGAGAACAACAAGCACAGCAATCAAACACAAGAGACAATGAACACAGTGTTTTCCTTGGGGAAACCATAAATGGAGAAAACCCAGCAACTTCCTCAGAGATAGAATCAACACCAAAAGTAAAACCCCAAAACAATAAGATGATCTCCCGACAGCAGTAACCTCTTTCTTCCTTGCCCCAGTGTCTTTCTCTTCCTCAGCTATGCACTACAACTGAGTGTGAGTGAGTGTGTGATAAATAGAGAGCCTAGCTCTCTATTTATACTAATTCCTAACTTGACTAAACCCAACTAGGGCCGAATTCACTAGGTGAGTCTAATAACCCTAGTGCCCTAGAACTGCGGGGACTTTACCCCTTGATCGATAGGAGGGTTAACCACAATGACTTGACATGACTTGTTTACATTATAGAACCTCCTGATAGGAACATCGGGGCATGACATGACTCAAATACATCCCAGAATAAACATCATGTTACAATACAAAAGAAATACAAGTGAATGCATTCCGAAGTTACAATTTCATCAACACCCCAAAATGTATCCTAAATAAGAAATTAATTAAAATTTAATTAACATCACTAATCAAGTATTTAGTCAAACCCTTATTTTCCCCTTAAAAAAAATTCAGTTGCACAAGAAACAATGTGGAGTTTGGCATAGGATTCAACGTGGGGTTAATTCAAAATTTCCAAAAGAGGGTAACAATGGGAAAAACCCTCCAAAAGCTGGTAACAATGGAAAAAACCCTCCAGTGTATTGATGATACTGGTAAGATTTTATTTTTTTTCCAATTTTTGTGCTTAAAAAAATTACATTCTTACCCTGCTTGAACAAAATATACAAACCCATCAACAGGTTTGTGATCAAAACTAAATTGATTTCCTTTAAATGTTATGAAAAAAGATGATGGTACAGTGATAGACTAACATTATTTTTTTTCTTTTTCTATTAATTGATTGGTGCAGTAATGGACCGCTTTCCATCCAATTGATTGTGGTTTCACTTTATATGATAAAATTATAGCAATTCCAAGTCTGATATGAAGGATAAGACTCTTTTTTGGATTCTCCCAAGATCAATATCTCTCCTTTCTTGAATGTTTTGTGTTTTAGTGATGACAATCCAAGAGTCCCCAAAGCCAATCCATTCTTCTTGATTATTCATTTTTTTACCCAGTCCCCAAGCATAAGAATATATGATATTTCCACCTGGGTCAAAGATAACCCCTCCCCTCCTTCCACCCCTATGCAATTTTTGTATTTAATTAGTCTATATAATGATTTATCAGATACCATATATGTAGAGAAATTAACTTTTCCCTTTATTGTTTGCTGCAGAAATTAGTTTCGACCATCTTTATGAGAATATAAAAGCTTGGTTGGAAGTAGAAAAGAGATCGAATATTTTTAGCAAATGTTAGGATTTATGTATTATTTATATTGTGCCTTTATCAATAATTTGTTTTTCACTCTTCCTTTCAAATTAAGAGATCATGTGTAACCTGTGTAGGGCATTTTGGCTTCCTATCGTGATTGCAGAATTATACTTCTTATACATTTGATCATGTTCCATACATAGCATGTTATGTTTCCACGTAAAGAACGGAATTCATTTCCTCCAAAGGTTGTGGAAGAAGCTTTTCGAATACTTGTCAAGGAGGAAGTTGAATGAAAAAATAGACGAAAAATGAAATAACAATTGTCTATACATCGACAAAAGTCACGGAAATTATATCGACTTGCAAACACTGATTGTTGGAGTGATGATTATGTATCCAATGGTAATGATGTTGAGAACCAACATAATGATAGGGAAATACCTTATCAACTCTAAGTTCATTCAACTCTGTAGTTTGTTAAGGGAAAGGCTCCAAACTTTGATATAATTTCTCTTCTTAAAGGAGAAAATAGTTTAGAAGAAGTCATTATCTGCAAAGTTATAGATGAATCACATATAGGAAATGTAGAGTTGACAACATTCGATCCTTGTGGTGATGATCCAATTATTTACATTGTTAGTACCAATGACACAGGGACACATACTATGGATGTTGTCCTTCCTGTTCAAATGGTGTAAGCATATGAAAGTGGAAAGCTTATGTTGCACCATCCATCACTTTCTGAAATAAAATCACAATTACCTTCAAGTGGGCCAGATGAAAATCACAAAAAACAGTCAACTACAGTCATCAAGAGAGGGTTTTATATGCGATCTTGTTCAAATGTGACTCCCCTACTGACTAAAAATGGTCGTTTTGTGAATATTGGTAGAAAGAAATTCATTCAAATGGATGGTTTATTGGTGTGTAGCACAAATCCATTTGATTTTACCATAAATGCAGTCATGTATGTCTGTAATTATTACGAAAAGCTACCTGGAATGTCTGAAGATGAGTCATTGAAAAATCCATATCCTGTAGAAGTGTTGGATTTTTTAGTAGTTATTTCAATCAGTGGAACATTTTGTTGGGTAAGAATATTTGAAAATCATCTAGATGTGTTTAGTAGAGGCCGCTATATTCCTGGAGGTGTGAATTTGCATCCACATGAGGTGTTCTACACAAAACAAGGCATGTTGATACCAACTAAAATAATTGATGGTGAGTACACATGTGTATCTTTTTATATATACGCTTTAACTCATATATAAAAAATAAAAAATAAAATATTTAGAGTATCTAATGTCAAATTTTGTTGTGTTGTAGCCATTGTTGATGTTTTCTTTACTGTGGGCTCTATTAAAAGGTGGGGCACTAGCACTCGAAAAGGAGAATCTTGTTTTGTCGTTTTATTACTATGGATGATGATAAGCACACCATTTTTCAACTTCTTGCAACAAAAGGTGACATTGAAGTTGTGACTGCTAGGATAGATTCCTCTACAAAATATGGAACACACAATTCATTGCCATCACATATCAGAGTATTGCAGCCCAATCGAGTACATCATCACAATAGTCATCTTCTTTCCTACAAAATTTTCAATCACATAAGGTCTCGAAACATTATACGCAGTGAATCTTATGTGGAAATTCCTTGTTCATGTGAAAGTTTCATGGTTAATTTTGAACTAATTGCAATGCTTTCTATACCACCTGGGATTGTAAAGAAGAATAATTCTCTAGAGTTCATCATAGAAGGATATGAGAATCTTAAGGAGGCATTTTTCTATACATGCCCAACCTTTCTTAATAGATATCAACCAACTTCAAGCTCAAGTGACCACACTCAACCTCTTGGTAAATGGAGAGTGGGACTAAAATTTAGATTTCGTTATTTGTATAATAACCTACAACCTCGTGTACAAGTACACTTTTCATGGGATTCACACCAATGGGATCATGTCCATCAGTGTGGATTAAGGATGAGGACCAGTGTACCCCATTTGGATTTGTAAACAATTGTCCTTTCATTAATAAGTATTTATATTGTTTGGTGTAATATGCATGGCGAATTATATCATTTAGTATATATGAACTATTTATTTCTTGCATTCAATTGTTCTGGTATTTTAATGTTATGTTATGAATGGTTTTTCTTTTCCATGAAATTATTATTTATATATGAAATTTGAATGTTTGAAACAATGATATACATTTTGTAGCCTGTGGGCTATTGAGAAGATGGTGTTGTACTATCTTCAAATTGTCCTAAAAGATACTCATTTTTAGTCTTCTATAATCATCAAAACATGCCATGTTCATATATGCACTTACATAAAACATAAACTAGATCTTTCAAAAAACAAAAACCAAACAAAAGTGGTATTTTCTTCGTCTTTGTGGGGAAACCCATCTAAAATTAACTATGGGTTGGTCTAAATAGTTTTTCTCCCTTCTTAGTATTTAGTGTTGTAGACAACATTTCCTTTAGACAATTACATAAAATGCAATTTATATGTATATGCACTATGGTTCTATACGTTAGTAGCTGCTCCAAGATCAAATGTGTTGATCATTTTGGACTTACAGTTTGCTGAAGAAGGTTGGGGTCTTTTGATAGACCAAATTAGAGATTGTTGAAGAATGTATTACATTTATGCTTTAAATATAATATGATTTTTTCTGAGGAAAAAATTCAACGGTTGTTTACATTTTTTGTCCAACGGACGAAATTCACATTATTTAATATAACACAACAATAAAAGCATTCTTCATGAGCTAGTATGAAAAAATACTGAAAATCTACCCTAATTCACCAAATATCGCACACACGATTCAAACTTGCCCTGCTTGAGTGATTCAAATGGGAAAATGTGAGTTTTATTATTCTTTTTTTTTCATATTTTCATTTCATACTTGTATATACCAGGAAATTTGGTTGAGTAACTGTAATTGACGAAATTGCCTAACTACTAGAAAACTAGCTCAAGTGGCTATAGGAAAATGACCGCCATTTCCTCAATGAGAGAGAGAAAATTATTATGAAATCACCATCTTGTTCTCACTAATGCACCTAAATATAGACTCATTTTTGGAAAAAAAATATCTGGTCAAGAATATATTGGCCTACCAAAAAAACCACTTAGCCTATTTTGCACCTAAAACTAGCCTAAATGGCCTTACACAAATGTTCACCATTTCTCACCTGGAAGGGATAAAAAATTATGAGTGCATCAGATTTCATGTGGAGTATTTATGAAATTGACCATTGACTCATTCTTGATAAAATTTCTATGGCCAAGAAGATAATGGCCTGCCAAAACAGCTAATCAACCTATTTTGCTCCATGCCAGAAAGTGCTCTCCATTGGAAAAATTGGTTAAGTATTGAAAAACTGGCCCAAGTGGCCTTGGGAAAATTCCCTCCATTTCCTACCTAAGAGAGGGAAAAATATTATGTAGGAACCATCATGCCAGTGGATGATTAATGCTCTTCACCATTGACTCAATTTTGATAAACAATCTCTAGTGAATATTATATTAGCCTACCAAAATAACTTTTTAACCTGTTTTGCACCTAAATATGACCTAAATGGACTTAGGAAAATTCCCATCATTTCTCACCAGTGAGGAATAAAATTATTCCGAAACCATAAACTTGTAGGTAGATGATTTATGCACTTGACCATTGGATCATTTTTGGAAAAATCTACGGTTAAGAAAATATTGGCCTACCAAAACAACCACTCAACCTCTTTTGGACCATGCCAGAAAATGACCTCGTTGGTAAAATTTGACAAGTATTAAAAATCTGGTTCAAGTGGTCTTGGGAAAATGCCTGCCATTTCCTACCTAGGAGAGAGAGAAAGTTGTTATGAAGGAACCATCATGTAGGTGGATGATTAATGCACTTCACCATTTACTCAATTTTTATAAAACATTTATGGTAAAGAATATATTGACTTTCCAAAACAACCATTTAGCCTATTTTGAACCTAAATATGGCCTAAATGGCCTTAGGAAAACGCCATACGTTTCTCACCAGTGAGGGATAAGATTATTCTAAAAAACATAAGCTTGCGAGTGGATGATTTATGCACCTAGCCATTGGACCATTTTTTCTAAAGCGTCTAAGGTTAAGAAAATATTGACCTGCCAAAACATCCACTCAACCTGTTTTGCACCATGCCAGAAAATGCCCTTGTTGGTAAAATTTGATAAGTATTGAAAATATCATTCAAGTGGCCTTGGGTTAAATGCCCTCCATTTCCTACCTGAGAGAGAAAAAGTTGTTATGAAAGAATCATCATGCAAGTGGATGATTAATTTGCCTCACTATTGACTTAATAGGTCTAAGATAGTCTCTGGTGAGGAATTTATTGGCTTTCCAAAACAACCTTTCAGCCAGTTTTGCACCTAAATATGGCCTAAATGGCCTTAAGAAAATGCCCACCATTTCTCACCAGTGAAGGATAAAATTATTTTGAAAACACAAGGTTACAGGTAGATGATTTATGCACTTGACCATTGGATCATTTTTGGAAAAAATTGTAAGGTTAAGAAAATATTACCTTGCCAAAATAGCCACTCATCATGTTTTGCACCATGCCAGAAAATGACCTCATTGGTAAAATTTGAAAGTATTGAAAATCTAGTTCAAGTGGCCATGGGAAAATGCCCGCAATTTCCTACCCAGGAGAGAGAAAGTTGTTATGAAGGAACCATAATCCAGGTGGATCATAAATTCCCTTCACCATTGACTCAAATTTTATAAACAATATCTGGTAAATAATATATTGGCCTTCCAAAATAGCCTTTCAACCTGTTTTGCACGTAAATATGGCCTAATTGGCCTTAGGAAAATGCCCACAATTTATCACTAGTGAGGGATAACATTATTTTGAAAACACAATCTTGCAGGTGGATGATTTATGCACTTTACCATTGGATCAACTTTGGAAAAAATTCTAAGGTTAAGAAAATATTGGCTTGCCAAAACAACCACTCACCCCATTTTGCACCATGCCAAAAAATGCCCTCGATAAAATTTGACAAGTATTGAAGATTTGGTTCAAGTGGCCTTGGGAAAATTCCCTCCATTTCCTACCTGAGAGAGAGAAAGTTTTTATGAAGGAACCATCATGTAGGTAGATGATTAATTCACTTCACCATTGACAGAATTTTTATAAACAGTCTCTCCTGAAGAATATATTAGCCTACCAAAACAGCCTTTCAGCATGTTTTGCACCTAAATATGGCCTAAATGGCCTTAGGGAGAATCCCTCCATTTCTCACCAATGAGGGATAAAATTATTTTGAAAACAAAAGCTTGCAGGTGGATGATTTATGCACTTGACCATTGGATCATTTTTTTGGAAAAAAGTCTGAGGTTAAGAAAATATTGTCTTGCCAAAACATCCACTCAGCCTGTTTTGCACCATGCCAAAAAATGCCCTCTTTGGTAAAATTTGACAAGTATTGAAAATCTGGTTCAAGTGGCCATGGGAAAATGTCTGCCATTTCCTACCTGAGAGAGAAATTTGTTATGAAGACACCATAATGCAGGTGGATGATTAACGCACTTCACCATTTACTCATTTTTTATAAACAGTCATTGGTGAATATTATATTGGCCTGCCAAAACATCCGTTTAGCCTATTTTGCACCTAAATATGGCCTAAATTACCTTAGGAAAATTCCCACCACTTCTTACCAGTGAGGGATAAAATTATTATGAAAACATAATCTTGCAGGTGGATGATTTAACCACTTAACCATTTGCTCAGTTTTGGAAAAAAATATATGTTCAATAAAATATTGGCCTGCCAGAAAAACCACTCAGTTTTTTTTGCACCATGCCAGAAAATGCCCTCGTTGGAAAAATTTGACAAGTATTGCAAAAGTGTTCCAAGTGGCCTTGGGAAAATTCCCTCCATTTCCTACCTAAGAGAGGGAAAGTTGTTATGAAGGCACCATCCTGTAGGTGGATGATTAATGCACTTCACCATTAACTAAATATTTTTAAAAGTTCTATGGTAAAGAATATAGTGGCCTACCAAAACACCCATTCAGCCTGTTTTTCACCTAAAATTGGCCTAAATGGCCTTAAGAAAATGCCCACCATTTCTCACTAGTGGGGGATATAATTATTATGAAAACATAATCTTGCAGGTATATGATTTATGCACTTAACCATTGGATAATTTTTGGAAAAACGTATATGATTAAGAAAATATTGGCCTACCAAAACAACCACTCAACCTATTTTGTACCATGCTAGAAAATGCCCTTGTTGGTAAAATTTGACAAGTATTGAAAATCTGGTTCAAGTGGCCTTGCGAAAATGTCCTCCATTTCCTACCTGAGAGAGAGAAAGTTGTTGTGAAGGCACAGTTATGTAAGTGAATGATTAATTCACTTCACCATTTACTCAATGTTTATAAAAGGTATTTGTTAACGAATATATTGGCCTTCCAAAACAACCAGTCTGCCTGTTTTGCAACTAAAATGGCCTAAATGGCCTTAGGAAAATGCCCGCCATTTCTCACCAGTGAGGGATAAAATTATTTTGAAAACATAATCTTACATATGGATGATTTACTCACTTGATCGTTGTCTTAGTTTTGGAAAAATGTTTATGGTCAATAAAATATTGGCCTACCAAAACAGCCACTCAGCCTGCTTTGCACCATGCCAAAAAATGCCCTTGTTGTCAAAATTTGACAGTATTGCAAAATTGTTCCAGGTGGCCTTGGGAAAATGGCCTCCATTTCCTACCCGAGAGAGAGAAAATTGTTATGAAGGCACCATCCTGTAGGTGGATTATTAATGCACTTCACCATTGACTAAATTTTGATAAAAATTCTCTGGTAAATAATATATTGGCTTGCCAAAACACCCATTCAACATGTTTTGCACCTAAATTTGGACTAAATGGCCTTAAGAAAATGCCCACCATTTCTCATCAGTGAGGGATATAATTATTATGAAAACATAATATTGCAGTTGGATGATTTACACACTTGACCATTGGCTTTGTTTTGGAAGGAATTCTATGGTCAATAAAATATTGTCCTACCGAAACAGCCACTCAGTCTATTTTGTACCATCTCAGAAAATGCCCTCGTTGGCAAAATTTGACAAGTATTGCAAAACTGTTCCAAGTGGCCTTGGGAAAATTCCCTCCATTACCTACGTGAAAGAGAGAAAATTGTTATGAAGGCACCATCCTGTAGGTAGATGATTAATGCACTTCACCATTGACTCATTGATTAAAGTAACATAACATAACAAAAAAAATAAAAATAAAAATAAGTAACTAAAAAAATTCACGTCAACTCCTAAAAAAATGTTTAAAATGATTAAAAAAATCAATAATGGCCAATAAAATAGAAAATTTAAAACAAGCGTAGGATGTCAGCCTTCAAGGACAAGGCCTTAAAAAATCTAAAAAATTTTATGTTAGCCTAGGGAAATGTGCATTCCCAAGTCATGAATTTTGACTTGGAAGTACTTGTAAGTCTCCTACACAAGGCCTTTTTTATGTTTCTAAAATAAATTATGCGTGCAAAATTTGAGTCGGAAATACAGTCTGCGTGCATAAATTCTGCTTTGAACCTAGACAACCATGGCCGCACTTGAAACAAGGAAATCCTCTACCATAGGCGTAGTTGAAATGGGGGCATCCTCTTCTATGATCGTAGTTGAAAGAAGGGCGTCAACAAATGATAGGTTCATAGTAAAAAAAATCTAGGAGTGTACTGACACATGGAGAGATGAAAATAATTGGCCATCAGGTATGGAAACTATCCCGAGGAAAGCAAGAGTGTTCGACTTTTTGTTTGGAATGTTCATGTTTAATAACGAGGAGATAGACGAGGAAATTTTAAATTATGATATTGTGAATATGGAATTGAGAATTTTTGGGACGAGGGTATATCTCAACCTTGATTTGGTTTTCCAAGCAACAAAAATTCCATGCAGAGGGGGAGATATTTTTAGCTCTTAGAAAACCCCCAAACTGGAGAAGAACCAGATGGCCAATAAAATTTGTGGGAAAAATGTATATGTTCCAAGGGATGGTTTAAGAATGCAAGATGTCCCTCCTAGAATATACAAAACATTGATTCATATTGTCCTTAGGACAATTTTGAACCATCATAGGAAAGACATTTTGGGTGAATGTATGAGGGTAGTCATACATTGGGTTGAAGATGGACCTGTAGATATACCTTATCTATTAGCTAATAAAATCCACTCTGGCCCACAAGAGAGCCAATTGAAGAATGTTAAATTTAGTTTCACAGGCACACTTCAAAAAATAATTGCTTTATATCGACCCCATGCTATTGAAACAGAGACTGGTGATATCAATCAGCATGAAAATATATCTTGGCCAAAACAACATGTTCATATTACATATTATAGGAGATATAATAGCAGGGAAAATAATGATGAATTTTCAGGACAATCTCCTAAGCAGAATGAGGAATTACAAGTACAATTTCATGATCACCATGAGGAATTACTAGTACAGTCTCCGGATCATAATGAGAATTTGTCGGTACAATCTCTTGCGCACCATGAGGAATCACCAAAACGACCTCTTGATTTTTCCACCATTAATGTAGTTCATGCTGGCACAACTTTAAAATAGATACATAGACATGTAGATGGAGGTCATTGGAAGGAGGTTACAGATAGTGAAATGGAACAAACTATTGTTGACTTTTCCATTCCTCAAGAGGTTCTTGATAGAATTCCTCGAAAACAATTGGTGATTGAGTATCATTGTTTTTTTAGCTTTTATTCAAGGGCTTCCAATACACATTGAGACAATACATCATATAATTATAGTATATTTGTGTTCATCTTGTATGATAAAATGAAGTGTTTCAAGGAACAAGATTCCTCTACAGGAAATTTGGAGTAAGAGTGCCTGATAAAAGATAATAGTATTAAAGAATGCCTCAAATAGATAGCATGTCTGCAAAATAAAATTGTGGATAATCAATTCAAAGCGAACAGAATTATAAAAGCAAAAGAACAAATGTATGCAGAATTATCCAAAGAGTTTGATAGAATCAATTATGAAACTGGAAAGGAAATTGAAACAATGAGGGTTATGTTTACTAAGGCTTTGGAAAAAGCAAAAGTTGAACAAAATAAACTTAGAGAAGAATTGGAAAAAAAGGCCACATATTTTCAAAGAGAATAAAACTACAAAGAGAATATTTGTTGTTGAGCCTTGAAAATCAAAGGTACATCAATAACATGTTCATTAAAGTTACCATTCATCAAAGAATTATCATGAAAGGAGCCATTGATCAATCTATTTATCCTATCATTATGAATTATATCAATGTTCTCATTTTCCTCAGTCGTAGGATTAACTTCATGATCTTGATTATGATGATGAGCTCCATATTAACAATGATCTCCATGAACTTGTTGATCACTAATATTTCTACTATAATTTGGCACATCCTCATTGTCTCATTCAATCCTAGGATGCTTTGTCTTTATAACTACAAACAATAAAATATTAAAAACAATAAATTATTAAAACTTTTAGATGACATTAAAAAATAAATGTGTAATGAATTAGATTTTCCTCTAGCAGTCCATTGGATTAAATTCGTGCCCCCCTTCGAAGTGTCGATATTCCCAACAATGTTTTTTACTTATAGACCTCAAAAAATTTCTAGCCATTCCCTTTCATTTTTTGTAAGGACACCAACATTTACCATCATAAAGTTGCTCTCGTTACCATACAGTGATCCTTGAACCTTTCTCTTTTGATATTTGCATTGTTAACTACAAAATGTTGTAGCATTGATACATTTGTGGAAACTATGAATAACTCTCTTATAGATGTCGAGAACATCACATAATTGTCACCTTATATGAACTAATGTAATGGAATAATTATTGTATGCACATTGGACATTATATTTTTTCTGAATGTTGACTATGTCAATGTAAGTGTCATTGACCATGTTAAAAAATGAACGCCAATGTGCATAGTTTAGTTATAAACCAAAACGACGTCCTTCCTATGTAATGTCATCTTAAGACCAATTCCCTCATGTCCCGATTTTGATGTAATCAAGCAAGCATCGGAACTATGGTATTTGGCGGGGGTGAAATTGAAATTTGTGTCATTATCTCTATAAATTGAAACATAATTGTGACAACATAATTCATTTCGGCCATTATGATTGGAAAAAATGTTGAAAATCACACCCAAATGTAGTAGTGATAGAAAATGAGAGAGATAAGTGGACCATGAAATATGAGGTCTTGGAGGTTGATCCTCTAGGTATAATTCAACATTAACATGAATGCATGGACTACCTCTTGCTTCCCTATTTTTATTTTCTACTTATGGATCCTCTTCGTCAGCATCTCCTTCCTAGTATGATTCCATTGATTCTTCTGCATTATTCCCCTCTTCCATTAGATAAATTCCTTACATCACATTGATTAGGTCAACATACTTGGAGTATAATTGTAACATAATTCATTAACTAAGAGAATAGAACATGAAGAATATCTAGAGAAATTAAGTGTGGAAAAACAAATACACAAGAAAAGAATATTAAACTTGTAGAATATATCCCTTGTATTAAGGATCTCCAAAAGAATGATCAATGTTCATAGGCCTCTTCAAGGAGGAAATCTACTATAATAAGAGATCCAATTACAATAGCATTACTTCACAAAACATACCTTGGTCTTATAGCTCTATAAATAGCTTCTTAATAGAGAAAACCCTAACTACTTATGGTCATATCATTAATGGATACTATCTACCTAGTGTATCTTATTTAATAAAGAGGACTCTTTTTACAACAAGTAACTACCCACTAACTAATTAATGGGTCATATTCGAATAAGATGTCCTTGTACATAGACAAAATAATTAGTAGGTACCCAAAGTAGGGAGGTTAGGGTAGGACCCTAACATGCCCAACCCCTTCAAAAGAAAGGAGGCATGGAGGTGTGAAAATTGTTGTAAAATATCTATTGGTTCCCAAGTGGCATATTATGGTTGCACATCCTTCCAATGGATGAAAACTTATTGCATGGTGTGATGGCATAGTTGACACTCTCATGTGGAGAATACTACTTTTGGATATATCCAAATGGAAACTTTTTCATCAAGTTCTAGAAGACTAGATTGAACATGATAAAAAGTTACTACTATCTTCTTCAAACATAACACGTGAAATATGAGATAGATATTAGATTTGGATGGAAGATCCAATTTATAGGTACCTTGTCTAATGTGCTAAAGGATCAGATGGGGTCCATAGAGTTTTGGCATGAGCTTCTAGTCGACTTTGTATTTGAGAGACATCTACTTATAACATTGAAGGAAAAGAAACACTTGATCCTCTTCTATGAAAGAATGCTCAAATCAATGTTTATCATCATGTTGCTTCATGTAGTTTTGAAACATCTCCAGATTGTCCTTTATTCTATAGAATGACCTCTTTGGTGTGAAACATGTGACCTATTGCTTGAAACTTTGATGTGACTAGTAAATATGAATCCATTGAAAGGGTTTTTCTCCATATAAATCTTCATATGGTGTCATTTTTGTAGTGTCGTGTGAAGTGATATTGTATCACCATTTAGCAAGGAGTGGCCATTGTTCCAATTTCTACCACTTTTATCAAACAAAGCATCTCAAATATGTTTCCAATCATTTGTTGACTATTTCTATTTGAACATCCATTTAAGGATGATAAGTTGTGATCATGTTCAATGGGGTGCCTTGGATTTTAAGCAAATATTTCCAAAATTTATTAGTGATTGTAGGGTGACGATTTGACCATGATTTAACAGAGTGGAAGTGGGCATACCATATAACTTAACAATTTGATCCATGGAAACTTGGGAGACTATTCAGGGTGTAAATGGGTCTTATATGGCACCAAAGTGAGCATATTTGGAAATGAAGTTTACTACCACCATAATTGTTTTTTTTTCAAATATCAAAAGGCCCATTAAAATCCAAATAAATTTCAATCCATATAGTGGTTGATATTGGCAGTGGTTGTAATTCCCTTCGAGACTTCAACACCTCCTTATTGTTCCTATGGTAGGCATGCAATAAGGCCACAAAAGTCTACATGCATTTTTTCATGACTTCCCAAAATAATAAGAGATTAATTCATCCATAGATTTTGTGAAAGATACAATGACCTATAAGCTCATTCATTTTTGGAGAAGGCCACAAAAGAAAAAACAAGAAAGGACCATAGAAGAAAGCACAAGCAAGAGTTGTGGAAAGATGCTAATGGCCACAACCATTTTGGACTTGCTTAGAAAGTGTAAGATGAAGTGCAAGATAAGTGGAAGAGAAGGAGAGAGAGAGAGAAAGATGAGACAATTGAAGAACACTATAAGTAGAGCATCCAAAGACATAGACATATCCGTAGTAGAAGTTTATGCATCTAGATTTTGGGCAATTGGGTTTCACTTTTATGTTTTTCTCATATGTCAATGGGTAATTATGTTGTGATTATAAGCCCGTGGAGCCGTGATGTAATGAAGTTCATATGTTGTAATAAAGAAGGATTTTTTGGTCCCCTAAATTTCATTTGTTATGATTGTCTTCTCTATGTCGATATATTATGTTCCTTAACTATTTGCTATGAGTAATGTTAATGTTGTGGTATTTTTTACTAAGTAAGGTTGCAGTATCTTAAGATGAACTTTGTTGCGAGTTGATTTTTCATACGATTTAACAACTATATCCTTATAGTTAACCACTCCCTATCACATATACGTCTAGGTTACGTTTCATGGGATTAAGAATTCTAGCACACTAGACTACAATGGTTCCTTTATATGCCCATAAGTAAGAACTTGGTCTCAATTTTGCACCAACAAATGGTTCCGGTTTAAAGACCGGGTTTTTAATGGGACAACATTAATTGTATGGATATTTATGTGGTTATAAGTTAGATAAAGTTATGGTGGGATAAGAAACTTTACAATTTTGCCTCGCAGGAAGCTGAATTGAGAGGGTGGGAAGTATCAGAGTTTAGACAATATATTTTCTATGGAGGAACTCCATTAGATCAATATGAAATCTTGTGGGTTGAACTTCCAATTACCTTCTAAGAATGGTTACATAAACTTGCGGAAGCACCTAAATATTGCAACGGATAAATAAGGACAATCTAGTGGACTCAAAATGACTTGATCATATTGAACCAATTAGACTCACCATTGACCAATATTGTTGATTTATGGGTAGAAAGTACTCTCACTAGTTATATTCTTGAATGTGTGGCTGAAAACAATCAATCAACATCTAAAGCCAAAGACAAACTTGGAAGGGGAGTTATGGGTATACTTTTGAAATAAGTTTCCTTGTTGATTTAGACATGGATGGTTGAATTCAGGTTTCTGCCTCTAGATTGGATTAGAATGGAGTAGGAAAACCCTCGCACCCAAGGGTAAAATCCAGGGTGATGCTACTACGTTGTGGAAGGAATAACAACCATCAATGGAGGGGTTTGACGGAAAATAAGCCAGGTATGAAAGAGTAGAAAGAAGGGAAGAAATATGTGAACAATAGTAGAAAGTACGAATGAGAAATGCATGAAGCACACAATGGGAAAAAGAAATATAGAATGGGGAGAAGAGTGAATAAATCAAAGAGAGTTATGTCAGATGAAGTGAATATGGGAACTAACTATATCCACACTAAGGTAAAGAGTTATAAAAGTGTCATGCATCCCAGTAAGAGGTACCAGACACTAGAAACAACCCTGGAGGCAATTACGGGACATCAAGAACTATCAGGACCTGTGGAAAACATAAGTACCCCTGAAATTGAACCCCCCATTGTCACATAAGTAGTCACTATAAGAAATGGAAGTATAACTCCTATGAATGACACCCAAGAACCCTTGAAAAATATGGTAACAAAGTCTCAAAATTTTGTTTTACAACTACCTTGTAATAGTCAGATGAATAGTAATACCAATAGTTCATAAAATATATCATTAGCGGGAGGAAGTAGTAGTAATAGTACTAAGCAAACTAGAGTAACATTCTAGCACAGTTAGGACCCTAAGAGTTTGTATTGGTAGGAACTCCAACTATAATAATGGATGGATTAATAATAGGGCCTCCCCTGAAATGCCCAGAATTTTGGGGGAAAAGAGGAGAAGATGATGTAACATAACATTGGTTCTTATGTGAAGCAATATGGAACGCTAAAGAAACTCTAGTAGCAGTTAAATTGGTTGAGTTTCAAATAAATTTGAGAAGGAGGCCCTTACAATGTTACAAGAAATTGCTTGAGACATGAGGACACTAGCCCCACCTTAGCAGAGACAAATAAATTGTTCTTAGATGAATTTTCACAACCTAAGTTTGAGCAGTAAGGTGTTGTGCAATTAAGGGAAATTCAACAAATGCATGGAGAATCTTCTTGGGCATATGTGCAACATTTTAGGGATTTACTAATGAAACTAACATTATCGATACATGAATCCCACCATAAATAATGCTTTATTCAAGTTTTATAGCCATTAACAAGGATATTGTTGCCAAAATGGATGATAGACTATCCTAGAGATGCATTATAACAAGCAATGGAAATTGAAGCCATGTTCAACTATCCAAGCACCACTGTAGTAGGAACTTTGTCATATTCAATATAATTAGCACAAGTGCATAATAAACTAGCAAAGATTATTGAAATACTTTACGACCTAAACATTGCAAAACCATCCTTGCCCTAGGTATGGTGTGTTGGTTGCATGACAGAAGGTCATCATGTTTCATAATTCCCCAAGATGGGAGGTGGAAAGAAAAATTCTTCCAGGAGGACCATTTAATGTAGGGCCAACTGCAACAGTTGCACAGGTTTCCATTGTGAACCCATTCTAATCTACAAGACGACCAACGTACCCAGAACTGCCAAGTGCTTCTCCCAATGAATATTGTGAGAATTATAAAGCATTTGGTCATTCGTCACATCTTTTCATAATCTATAGAAATACTCCTCAATCCAAAACAGAGTATTATTTGAATGTTGTAGATCCATTATACATATCACTGACAAGTGTCAAGCCTTTGATGCTTTTACAGAGAGGCTAGACTGCTATATACATCGGGTAGCATACCAACATCCAGAAACATTGGGAGGGTGGGACAGAGAATTTGGTACAGGATGAGGAGGCAGTCCCATAATCCCCATCTGATGTTACAACTACACGATATTGTCCATCTTGCTCGTGAATGTTTTCTACCCAAAAAATCCTGGTATACATATTGTCGCACAAACATCCACACCGTGGAGGAATGTCCTAAATTGATCATGAAATGGGAATATCGGGGAAGAATACCAATCAATTTTATCAACTATGAACCACAAGAAGACTTAAGTGTAGCAATCTTTATTATTACCCGGTCAAGCGCAAGAGCTAGATCAGATCGACGATGAGCAAACTCTCCAATACATAGGAATGTAGCAAGAAAGAAGAATAAGTTTATTATAGTCCATCAAAAATAGATCTATTAAGAGGTCACGAACATGTTTGGTCGAATACCAACCCTGCTATCCCAATATTAAGAAATACCATCTCGCCAATGCAGAGAGATTAACACAAGAACTGGTGAAATAGAATAGGGTAATGATAAAGTAAGGGAAGTTATTTGATTATGGTTCCATTTACTAAAAGTCATTCTGGACTATGAGAATTCTACTTAGAAGTTGTGTGGAGCACTTCACTTCACAGCCTACACAATGTTGTGGAAATTGATGGGCACAAGTTATGTGCCATGCTACCATATAGAAACATGAAATTGGTATGGAAAAGGTGAAGGAATACAATTTGTTGATACATCCATCTCGATACAAAAATACATGGGTATGATATTAAGAATGTGATGCTGGATTTGGGCTCAGATGTCAACATCCTACCAAAGAATTCATGGGAAGCAATGGGATCTCCCCCACTTGTCTACTTTCCCATTCCATTGAGGATGGAAAATAAATGTCACATTTTTCCCATTGGATGGATAGAAAATGTTGAAGTTTATTTTGGAGGTGTCAAAACCACTACAGCTTTTGAATTCATAAAGATTATGGGTGGAATTGATCCATACACAACATTTCTCTGGATCAAACGAGATTATGAAAACTATGGTATAATTGATTTGAAGAATAGAATGATGACTTTTGATGTTGATGGCGTGAAATTAAGACAACCAATGGATCCACACCAAGGTCTGCGATACATAAAGCTAATCCAAGGAAACATAGAAGATAACCTGTATTCTCTAACAGGAGGAAAAATAGATGATTATGTAAATCTAACGACATAATGCTCAATCATATGGAGGAGAATTTAGTCCTTTAACAATAATTCCAACGATACTTGGGACAAGTGGAAAAATGGGTGACATGAACTCTCATCTACACATTGCACAATGGTGAAATCAGTTCATTGAATTGGAGCCTTAAGCAGATGATTCCCCAAGGTATGATGGAACCAATAGCCTAGACTAGTTCCTTCAACAAATGAACTCATTCATAGAGGAATTCCACATGGATTTACTAAGTAATGCACTTAGAGGACCCTCGCAAGATGGTCGGTGACACACAAAGATGACATACCTAATTGAGACATGACTCAACTAGCATTGATAATTATATTTAAACCATCCATGCATGCCAATATGGTGAAAGAATTATTCACATGAGAGACCAATCCTTATGAGCACAACGATCTATGTGAGCACCAATGGCAATCAGATGAACTACAACCATAATTTTGGGTTCATCAATTCTTTCATGAGCTCATTCCTATTCCTAAATCTTGGTATCTACACGAATAAACAAGGAGACTAACCGAATGTTAGAAAACGATGCACACAAAAATATGTCAAGATTTTGTTTTTCTACAAGCACCGGTACAGTAATAGAAGCATTTCCAGATATTAAGGAAGAATTATTCACCAGCAAGTTGTGGAACATGGGACACTCATATGTCTGTCCTATGCATCAAGAACTGGAAAATATCACATTCATAGTTCCCATAGTAATATCCCCTGTTTATTGCACAAATATATACAAGGAGAACTCTGAATCATATGATCTCGAGCATTTGAAATACTTGAATTTCAATGAGTCGGAAGGATACCGAGAAATAATCTGGAAAAAACCTGATGATAAAGGATAAATCTGTGTGCAACCCTTTGAAGTTGTAGAAAATCAACATCGGTACTAAAGATAAACCAAATATGGTATCCATTGAGGATTATTGGGATGAGTAAAAAGTGTCTAAGGTCACATAATTATTGAAAGAATATGATGATCTATTTCCAAAAAGCTTTACATAATTCAAAGGGATTGAGGAAGATCTAGGAGAAATGAATATTGCACTAAAACTGAATTCCAAATAAGTTAAGCATCGACTGTATAAACTGAATCCTTGAGTGAAGCAAAAGGTGAAATAGGAGATTGATCGAATGTTGAGCATGTGTTTGATTTTTCTACTAGATGAATCATACTGGACTAGTCCCATCATCATCCAGAGTAAGAAAGATACAAAATACACCAAGGTATGCATTGACTATCATATCTTTAATGTTGCATGTGTCCATGACTTGTTCATGACATAGTTTAGCCAAGAAATACTAGACCAAATAGTGGAAAATGAGGCATACTCGTTCACTGGTGGATTCTTGGGATATCACCAGGTCGAGATTAATGAGGAGGATAAGAAGAAGACCACATTCACCACATAATGGGGATTATTTGAATATAATGTGATGTCATTTAGGTTGAAAAATGCACCAGTCATTTTCTCAAGGATAGTGATCGCATTTTTCTATGAATTGCTTCATAATTTCTTAAAAGTCTATTTAAATGACTAGTCGGTCTAGAACCTACTCAAAGACCATGTTTCCCTTCTTCAAATTATGTTGGATCACAGCAGACAGATGGGAATTTCATTAAATTTGTGGAATTGCGTATTTTTTGTTCTTTTTGGAAACTTGTTAGGCTATATTATTTGCAAAGATGGACTCCTAGTAGATACAACAAAAAATGTATCAATTATGACCTACAAGCCCCAATATCGATAAAGTAGTTGCGATCCACCTTGGGACACACAAGCTATTATATAAGTTGAATCAACAGTTATGCCTCCAACACTGCACCCTTGGAACAATTACTGAAGAAATCATAAAATTTCAAATGGAACAATGATTGTGAAAAAACTTTTGCAACATTAAAAGAGAGAATGGTAAACGCCCCATTCTTAGCATTTCATGATTGGAAGGAGTTATATGTACATGTAAATGAATCTGGGATTTATCTTGGTGCTATATTGTCCCATCTAGGAGAAGGTGAGATGGATCACCTAGTTATTTTTCTAGTAGGAAGCTATAACAAGTAGAGTGGTGACTATACAACAATAGAGAGAGAAGGATTGGCTATTATTTATGTATTGCACTGAGTTTCGTCGCTACTTATTGGGAGGATACTTCAAATTTTTTACAGATCATTGTGATTTGAAGTATTTGGTAAACAAGCCAATGATGGAAGGTTAGATGCGCAAGTGCCTAATTACGTTCCAGAAAACATAACCATGTAAGTTATAATCAATCCCAGAAAACATAACCATGGACTCGATCATCTATCATGCATAGAATCTAGCGAAGCTGACAGACCTATGGATGACCAACTTGTAGATGTAGCATTGCTTAGAAAGGAAGCAATTATGGATAGGATAAGCATATAGTAATGTATGGCTCATGAAAATTATATTAAGTGCACTTTAAAACCTTATGAAAAACAAGATGAGATGAATAATTCAGAAGTGATGAAGCTTTATTAGGTCTCCTATATGAACTAAACGGTAATAGTTATCACACCATGTAGTAGCTTGTTTGAATTAATCATAATAAATTCATTTGATTTTAAACACGCATGAGTGATAAGTGGAATTAAAATAGGAGCTACTAACTTCTGTAATTATAGTTTTCCAGATGATAAAACGAAATGAGGGATTAAGATCATGAGAATCAAATTTGACATAAGCTGATGCTAATCCTTGTGAATCAATGAATCAATTAAACTTCTATCGGGAGTGCCTTAAGAATAAAATATTCTTAGGGCACTCCTAGAATATCCATGATGAGTGTTGATCCAGGTGAAAATATCAAATGTCAATCGAAACATTACCAATTTTCAAATTATTCGTGTTCAAAATGCTCTGAAGGGTGTTGCTTGCCAACAATTGGCGACATGCTAGGACCGAACCAGTTATCTCTGTGGAAACAAAATTCACACTTCAAATAACCAAAAATAATGCCTTAAAAGTATCAAATCTCTACCTAAGTGATCCCAAATTCAAACCAATCTAAACATATAACGAGACCTCAACAGATTTTCTAAAACAATCCTATGGATATTAGCTGAGTGTTCTTGATCCTAATTAGACTTAGGCAAGAGTAAGATGACTTAACTCCAATGTAGATCTATAAGGCCAAAAACAGGTTAAACAATACCCATATAGATATGGCTTCTTTAGAACATCAGTTGGTTTTCCCCTCAATCAAGCAAAATAGCAGACAATACTCCCTTTTGTTATATCTTTTTTTTTCATTTATTTATTTTTCACAAACTCTGAAACCTTGTTAGTATATATACAAATCATATACACAGGGGTGAACACAAAAATAATTAATCAGAAATACTATCTTAGCTTGGTGACCAAATAATGATATCCTTATTCACTAATCCTACCAGAAACTGATCAAGCCAACTCATGATGAGACTTCCTATCTCTCAGCTATTCGACTGAGAGTCATTGTCATTGGCTTGGTAACCAAATAATGACAACGTCATTCCAATAGAATTTATGATCATAAATAGACCGACCCGTTATGAGACCTCCTGCTTTCTGATTCACCTTTTCACATTCACCTTTGTTCAAGAGCATTGCCCTGATCGAGTGACCAGATGTATTCACGAAAATGAGGGGGGAAACCACAGACTTCTTAAGAGAGCTTAAAGATGACCAAATATCTTCAATGAATCTTTGAGCTTAGTATACATCCATTGGAATCAGTAAATAAATTCCCTAAGGTATTTGATATGTCGGAAGACACTCGAAGGCAACCATCAAGGACTGTTAAGAGAAAAATTATGGAGGCTAAAACTAATACAAGTCTGAAAACAGATCACTTATGAGACATTGGATACTTCCAGCCATCATCATTGTTTACGATCTGATATGTATTTCAGACATTTATGTTCGACTTATTCCATCATCAGGTTCTTCTTTAAGTCCGTGCAGAATGCTCCATGTTGAATCTTGTGGTTAAAGATAGGAGATGCGTTGGAGGAAGCAACTATTTACAGAAGCAAAATACAATCTTATGTACAATAAATGATCTGAAGAGTTGAATTATTTTCATGACCCATCATCTGAAAGTCCAAATGAGTCAAAAATGATGATGCTAGTAAAGAAAATAATTGGTAAGTATAAGATCAAAAATTCTAACCCGAAATCAGAATAAAACCAAAATTATGTACAGAAATCTACACAAATGAAAATATACAATGGAAATGACTCGATGATGTGAGATTATTGAAAGTACCTTTTAAGGGCATGCCCATTTACCAGGAGGGTATCGAGCTGTCCTTGCAAAGTCTTTAAACGGAAGGTATTAGGACCAAGTTTTTCTGCTATCTCATATGGACCTAACCAAAGACGTTGGAATTTGGTATGTTCCCCTTTATCTTCATGTGCTTTGTCCCATCTCAAAACCAGATCATCTACTTTTAATTCTCTATTCGAGGATGAGCCATGATCGAACCATGACTTAACAATTTGATGGTGTTTCGCAAAATGTTTCTTAGCATTTTCTCTTTCCTCTTCCAACTTCAATAGCAGATTGATTCTTTCTTCGATGGCTGAACACTCAGTCTCGTGTACTGCTCATGCAAGCTGTAATGAACGTAAAAATAGATTTGGGGGAAGAATAGCATCCACTCCATATACCAAAAAGAAGGGAGAGTTACCAACAAATGATTTTGGAGTAACCCTATTATCCCATAGAGCTTGATACAGAACAGTATGCCAATTCATGTGATGCTCAGCTATGGATCTTTTCGGAATTTTTAGCAAGTTCTTGTTTGTTGATTGAGCAAGGCCATTGCCTTGTGGGTAGTAGTTTGCTGAATACCTAATTTTGATTCCCTTTTCTAGTGCAAATTCAGTCAATACTCCAGAAGAAAAACAATATGCATTATCAAACACGAGAGATTCAAGCACTCCAAATCTAGTGATTATGTTAGTTTCAAGAAAATGCAATACCTAATTTGTATTAACCACCCGCAGGGGTTCAACTTCAGACCATCGAATAAAATAGTTAGTGGAAGTTATGATGTACTTATGATGAAGGGAGGAGGATGGATTTATTGGCCCAACAATGTCAATTCCCCACTGTTGGAAAGGCATGTCTACCACCACAGGCTATAGAGGAAAAGTTGGTTTCTTAACTCTGTCAGCTGCAGTCTGGAAATCTTGGCACTTTCTAACGAAAGCATGGGCATCTTTAAAAAGAGTTGGCCAAAAATAACCTGCTCTTAAAATTTTATGAGCAGTAGTATCACCACCGAAGTGGCCACCAGCGAGACTGTCATGCAGTTGTGTTAAAACTAAATCAGATTCCTCCTTTTCGAGACAACGAAGTAAAACTTCGCCTGCATTTTTCTTGAAAATCACATTATTTACTAATTGATAGGGCGTTGATTTTAATCTTACCACTCTTTTCTTCTTTGGGTCTAAATGATCTGGAGCGCTGCCAGTTTCAAGATAAGTGTGAATGTCAGTATACCATGAGCTACCATGGTCTGGGATAAAACAAATTTCCTTTTGGAGCAAGACATCATCTAAAGGTATGTCAATCTGATCAGAAGGAAAATGTGTTGATTCGGCAGCCATTTTACACAACCCCAAACCACGTATGACTTGAGAGGGTTTAATCTCTAGGTCATACTCCTGAAGAGAATCCATCTAATCTGCCCTTTTTTCTCCAAGGTCTTTCTGTACCAGCAAGTTTCTTACAGTAGAAAATGGAACAATTACCTTGGTTTTTTATTTAAGGAGACAAGGGCAAAAATGTTTTACTGCTTTCAACATGGCAAAAGCCTGTTTATCCACTTCATGATAGTTCAGTTCGGCTCCTTTTAAATTCGAGCTCATGAAGGAGATATGTACTTCATCCTCCTGCTGGTTCTTCTGAGTAAGAACAGCTGCATAAGATATGTCAGATGCAAAAGTATAGAGAATAAAGTCTTTCTTGAAATCAGGACTCACAAGTGCGGGTGCCTCAACTATGGCCTCCCTAATCCTGATAAATGACTCTTTTTCTTTATCCCCCCATGAAAAACTACTATATTTCTTAATCATATTCTGCAGTGGGCGCACGATTTCAGAAAAACTTGGAACAAATCTTCTTATGAAATTTATCTTTCCCATGAAGGATTGCATGGATTTCTTAGTAGCAGGAAAAGGAATCCTAGAGATAGCTTCTGTTCTTTCTGGATCAATCATGATCCCCTCTTTTGACACTACAAACCCTAGCAAAATTCCCTTAGTTACTGCAAATGTTGTCTTTTTAGGGTTAATGGAAATACCGAACTTCCTGCAACATTCAATCACTTTACATAAATGTGAGATGTGATCAGATCTGTTTTTGGAAAACATAGTGACTTCATCCAAATAGACAATGACAGAGTGATTTATCAGACCTCTAAAAGCAGCGTCCATTTCCCTTTGGACTGTTTCCCCAGAGTTTATCAATCCGAAGGGCATCTTCCTGTAGGCATAGGTTCCCCAAGGTGTCCTAAAAGTGGTTTTCAACTGATCTGCAGGAGAAAATAAGACCTGGTTGTACCCAGAGAAACCATCTAATAAAGACAGCATCTAAGCACCTGACACCTTTTGGAGGATTTGATCCTTGGGCGGGACAGGATAGTTGTCATTTTCTGACGATCTGTTTAAGTTTCGAAAGTCTACACATAGACGAATATCTCCATTCTTCTTCCTAACGGGAACAAGGTTTTCCACCCACTGTGCATGACGTACAGTAAATATGATCTGGGCAGTAAGCAGTTTATTCAATTCTTTCTTTACTGTTGGTTCTAAGGCAGGGTGCATTTTCCTTAGTTTCTGCTAGAACGGTTTTGACTGAGATTTCATGGGAATTACGTGTTGTATGATATGGGTATCAAAAGTCTTCAAATCATTGTAGGACCATGCAAACACATCCTTGAATTCACTAAACAGTTTCAGGAAGGTAGATTTCTCGTTTGGGGTGCAGTCTGATCCTAAGTTTATATTTTGAGGATTCGCTTCCATGCCTAAGTTTATGGTTTCATAACACATGTTCGAACTGTTTGTCTTGCAATTAGGCACTCCCTTGAACTTATCATGCAGGTCATAAAAAATTTCGAGCCTGAGAATTGATGTAGGAATCGAATTTACCTGTTCAAAAGATTGATCGACGGGACGAGGTGGATGGATTACTGAGAAATTGTGTAGATCCTCATCATGTGTGATCTCATCAATCGCTGATTCCTTAAAAGTATCTTCCCCTATTAAGAAGGCAATAATATGTGAATCATCATTAAAGACATGCCAGTTAGTAATGTTATCTGGAATTGATAGTCTAAATAATAACTCAATAGAAAAAACGTTAGGGGAAAAATTTTCTATGGGAATGAGTCGTGAAGCTACATTTGCCAACAAGTCAGCTTCTTGATTCTGAAATGAGGAATGGATTCAATAATAAAGGCATCAAGTGCTGAAATTAAATTCCATACCTCCTTTTGATAACTTTGCAAATGATTAGACAAACAATGAATGGAATTGTGGACTTGTCGAACAATGATTTTAGAATCTCCAAACGCAATCAGAACTTTAAATTTTAAGTCCAATGCCTTCTTGAGTCCCTAGATGAGGGCCTCATACTTGGTTGTGTTATTTGTGCAAAGAAATTCCAGCCTACAAGATAGCATGAATTTGTTTCCTGCAAGGTCTAGGAGCATGCAACCTACTCCTGCACCTTCCTTTGATCTAGATCCGTCAAAATACATATGCCAAGGCTTATCAACAAGACTAATTACATCATTTACATTATTCACAGTGTTAACCCAACTGGGGGCAGCTTCCTGAAAATCACAATGGAGAATTTCTAATTTATTTATAGAATCAGTAAATGCAGATTTAAGTGCAGGAAAACTCCCCAAATCAGAATCGTTTCCGTAGTTTCCTAAAATGGAATCACTAAACAAAACTGGTTCATTGGGAGCATTAATCTCGGTCACAGTGTGTTTCATCTACCTCTCCCTGTCAATTCTGATCTGATTTGGTCTCCCATTTTTAGGTAACGACAAATGTGACCAATCGGTCGAAAAGTACCATTTTAAGGCCTGAGACCAGTCACGACTTAAAAACAACCCATAGACATCTGGTATGTCTGCTACCACTACATCAATAACCTGGAAGAGTTGTGGATTAGTGGCCATTTTGATCATTACTCCTTTTAATTCTCCTACAATTTTCACCTTAGACCGATCTAGCTGGCTAATTTGAATTTCACGAGGAGTGGGCTTGGCATTTAGCTTCTTACAGACCGAATAAGGCATAACGTTTGATGAAGTACCGAAATCAATCATACAGTTATGAACATTCCGATTAAATATTTCAAATGCTAGTAGAAATGGTGGAGTTGTAGATTTGTATTTCTTACTTATCAGTGCATCTTTATCAGTGGTTGTTTTGATATTACTATTAAAACCTACTATTGTTTTACTGGTTGAAGGATCAAGATTATTGACTGAAGGTACAGAGGGCTGATTCTTTGTTTTAGTGGTTGATGGATTTGACAATTTTGAAAGTATTGAACCTCCAGGCATGGGATAAATTTTCAATAAATCAAACATGCTGATATTTTCCCTCTGTTTCTTGAGATATTCTATGACGTCATATTGGAGATCTATACCTTGAGTGGCAGACTGCTAATTTGAATATTGGGGATTGTTCTTAGGTGCTGGTAACGGTTGCAAATCCACAGGCCCTTTACTTCTTGTGTAATGGGTATGTTGGTTGACAAAGACAGAATGATCACTAGACTCCCCTTCTTTGGCTGAACTATCCCAGAAATGGCAATTAAGCAGGAGAGGATCTTCAGAAGTTTCCTCCTCGGTTCCAGGTTTCTCAGGTTCACGATCTTCATCCAACTCCTAATCGGTTGAAGAATAGGGTAAGGCATAAATAGCTCTTATAGTATTGAAAACTTCCTCATTAGTTGATATGTCAGGCGAAGTGTTCTACCTGGAATTAGGGGATGTAAATGGTCGATATGGGGTTTTGAAATTCCCCTTGTTTGAAGTACCTTCCCCGTTATTTCATTTCAATATCACCACTTCATTTGTAAGAGACCTAATTGCTTGTTGTAATTTTTCTACATCGAAAGCAGGAGCATCTCTTTTATTCGTGTTGGTTCTAGCAGGGGTTTCGTTACATTTACGAAGGGAACCATCAGTTTTGCCATTATTTTCTGGTTTGAATGTTAACGAATTCTTTTCAACCTTTATTGCCTCTTCGAAGGTTTCAACTACCGTGATTTTACCAGCTTGTTTCACAAACATACCCAGGTATTTAGGTAAAGATGAAGCATAATTCTCAATTATGATATCTTCTGGAAGTTGGGAGGCTACTGGTATCTTATTTGAGAGAGTAAGGAAATGTTGATTAAAATCCTTTATCCTTTCCTTGCTCTCCATCTTGATTCTAGCCAGTTCTAGTGCTAACACAGCAGGAGTTTTATCTTCACCAAACTTGTTTAGGAATTCCTGACTAAAATCACTCCAGCTAGTTATGGATCCTTGAGTTAGGGAGAAATACCAAACTGCAGCTTTTCCTTCGAAAGTTAAAGGGAATAACCGACATACCACATCCTCATGCTAGACATTCATAGTCTGAACAGCCAGGATGAATTTGTTAATATGATTTTCGGCTAGACCCTTATCATCTGGGTCAAAATTAGGTAGAAGTACTTTATCAGGGTGTTTGGGTAAGTTATGTTGTAATCCAGGCAGAGCAACGGCACCGTGTCGTAACCATGGTCTATCAGCATTAGGATTACCTTGATCTCGATCACCCATGTCTAGATCGGATTCTGGGTCTGATGAAGATGTGTTGTTATGGTCACAAGGACTATCAAGTGGTGATTCAGGAGGTGAAGGGGGTAGATCAGATCCACCTGCAGATAACAATCATTGGGAAGTGTTGTGACTAGCCACTCCTCTCAAAAGATCATTGATATGATAATCAGGAGACCCTCTCAATGGTTCAAGTGGCTTTTCTCTAAGCGGATCAACAGGTAACTCAGTTACTGCCAAGGTTTGAAAATGGGTTCTTCTTGGAAGTCCGAAATTGATCAGAGGGATCCCTGTTTGGAGAGAATAGGCTCTAGTTAAAATTCTACGTGATTCCTCTAAATTTTGACTTATCTGCTCTGGGGAAATTGGTGAGATAGTCGGATCTCTTTCAATAATGGTCCTAACTGCATCTAAAAAAGGGGTATTTACAGTTTCGGGTTGTGATGTAGAGACCGGGGTAGACAATGTTCCAAAACTTTCGAGGGAGGAAGTAGGTTGATTACTAGTAGGAGCGTTATGTGATCGATCAGCCATTAAGCTTTAAGCTCAGGCCCTCCTTCTAGCACCATTTTTTGGCCGAATATACTGACCTAGGCCAACAACGGAAAGACAGCCCACACACTCAAATTACTGCAATCTTGTGTATGTTTGGAATAACTGTCTCTCACAGGATCAAGGCCCTGCTACCTGTAAAATGTGCTCTCAAAATAGAGAGTCTCTTTAGGTGTAGAGGGTAAGTTTTACTTGACCAAATATTATAACAAATCAGGAAAATTTAACCTAATGACTAACTACTACTGAAAACTATCTTAAGCTAAGTACAAAAAACTAGTAGCTCCTAATTCTATCCTATAATGACTTAGATGCAAACTATCTATCTCAGCTAAGAGCATGTTTTGTTTGGCTTGACAACAGGTATCAGTTTATAAAATGATCTATAATTCTGCATCTGTTAGAGACGTCTATCATCAACAGAAACAAATCTAGATTAACTCATAACAAGGTGATATCTCATTACAATATAATTTAAACAGAAAATGAAGCATGTAATCAAGGAAATCTAACATAGTCTTGAAATATGACAGATACAATCAAATATTAACCTGAAGACGAGTCAAGGTTAGCTTACACAGTCAATATTCATGTAGCATTATTTCATAATCAATTGAAAAGTCATGAAGAAGCTCACTTACTTTCAAGATAACAAATAATCATTTATATTTCAATACCATGTACTCATTCGAAATCCAACAAAAAATGATTTCACATATACTATAACAATATATATATATATGAAAACGAAATTCAACAAAACAGAAACTTCATATAGGACAATATGAAATAAGTGAAAGACTTAGCTACGGTCCTCAGTATTCTGTAGCAACCATTAATCTTCAGAAATAGTTCTAAAAGAAACACAAGCATAACAGAATATATTATAGCACTGTAGAATATCAGTTCTCCACAAGTCTTTGGAATCAAACCCTTTACTTAGGTTTAGAATTTGTTTATAAAGGGAACTACAAACTACAACTAATTAACTAAAATTCCTATTTCTAAGGAAATATATGGATTTTATCCAAATATGGTCCAAGAACGACCAGAATCATAGGCATGCTGTTATGAACCATCTGGAGAGAAAAATACACCAAGAAGATTAACTTAATGGAGAAATCCATCATTATATTCTCCAGAACATGTTAACACCATATTGGATAATCCATGCTAATAAATGCTTAGAAACAGAAGTGTAGAAATCGCAAAACAACAATCAGTTGCAATCCCGAAACAACCTCCGATGAGTAACTACGCATAGTCAAAAAGCACAAATGTAGGATGGCATTTAGCTTCATCTCAACAGCTTCATTAACACCTATAAATGTCAAACAGAAATTTGTTTAGCCAAAATACAATGATGATCATATAGAAATTAACGAGATGTCTGCAGAATTTTAATTCTGCAGATATCTCTATTTAATAATCAAACCATGCACTAAGAGCCAAAGACAGACAAAGTCAATATATCACTAACCTGTGAAGGCCTATTCAAAATCACCTGTGTGCATAATTGAATATTCAAAAGAAAAAATTTAGAATTCATTGTAGACACAAAATTTCAAGTTTTTAAAGCCGATTTGACAGATAATCGAATTGGTACACTTCTCCTTGCTTCATCCAGCTTGGCTCTGAACCTGACAGCTCTGATCCTAATAATCCTATTCTGCTTCTTCAACTTTTGATTCTCCAACAGAAGCCTTTTAACTTGTTCTTTATACTTCAACTTATTTCCTCTCAACACATTCCACTTCTCAATCCAAGATATCAATTCAGTTTTTAAACCTATGATTTCATCCATGGCAATTGTTTGGATAACTTGAGCTTCCTTTAAGTCATTTTGTAGAGACGAAATGACTCGGGCATGAGGGTTTTGATCAATTTGTTCTTTCGATTCTCTGTTCATGGCCTTTCAGGATTCCTCATCTAGGTAAGGATTTTGATCAATTTCTTGATCACATTCATGGTTCACTTGCTGACTGTCAACGACCTCATTTGCAGAGGCAGACACGTACTTAAGATCCATAACAGATGGGCCTATGAGAACTGGACTTGGGCAAATTTTTGAGGAGTCACATACCTCAACAACCAAGATATCCCCAATACTCAAATTTCTCTCAGCAAGCAAGGTGGTTGTCATGATGTGTGTGGTCCTACATATAGCTCGATTGCTCATCACCCGGCTAGTCTGATCTTCAGCCTTTGTCTTCCCTATGTCAACCTGTGAGTGAGGAGGCTTATTGTTTTGATAGGGTATGGGGATTGGTGGTTTCCTCATTCAAACTTGAGAATTATCAACAGGGACTTCAGAATTTGGCTCAACCTTGACCTTTACATCGTCGATATTCAGGGTTTGGCTAGGTTCGGCTATTTCATTACCCAAATTATCCTCAGAACCAAAGTCCTCAAGTTCAGGCTCGGCTTCTTCATTATTTATATGCCTATGCCTAACCATAGGCCTCTGTTTGGGCCATTCTTCATTAACACCGAACCTATTACGCACGAGGAAGGAATCCCAAGTTTCACCTAGTTCTACTAATCGATAGGACACAAGGATTTTAATTAAGCCGTGATGGAATAAACTCATGTCCTTATCCCCAATATTAGTTTGATATGTGCATGCCATTTTGTGCAAGCTATTCAAGAAAAAATAGGGCATATTTACAGGGTATCCTTTGAATATCATCAACAGCCAGAGGTGATAGAATTACGTTTGAGACAGCCTACCTTCGCAAGTAACATACCTAATGATTAGCTCCAACAAAGCCCGCCATTTCTTCATTAGTAGTATAGAGGGGAAGCCAGATTTTAACTTGGTTTGCCAATGAGTTGGGGTAAGAAACCCCTTCCAATCGTCATTTTTTATATTCTTTCCTTTGTACCACTGCTCACCTATTTGTGGTAACCCAATGGCTTGGGAAATGAATTCCTTAGTCAGCCTTAGTTCAACATTCCCAACATGTGCATTAACTCCATCAAACAATTTTGCAAACGACTTGGAAACTGCTACATTGAAACCAAAAACTTTTGTAAGAACCCCAACCATCCAGCCCTAATTATTACCTCACGAGACTCAGGAGCAGCATGCAAATACTCATCACCTATGAGTTCGAACCTGGACACCGGAGCCATTGCAGCAAATACACAAGCCTTTAGGTTTTTGGAAAACCAGACTAAAAGATACAGTCAATTTATCGACAGTCTAAGAATTACCATCAATATTCCACAATGCTTTATTTTATCAAAACACTGCGAATTTCCCTGCAAGTTCAGCATACTGTGAGTTGACAGGAGATTGAGATTTGAAAAACAAACTTACCATATCATGATGATCTGCAGGGAAATCAAGTGAGCGAGTTAATAAGAGTGATGTTTGTATGATGAAAGATTGATAGATCGAAACCTTCAAGTGACACGAATACTAAAGCCCTAGCTTCAATCATGGCTTCAGCATTGATCGATATTTTCATAATGTCATGATGATGTATAACAACTCATCGTTTCAACACATGATTGAATGGTTTTCAAAACCCCAATCCTCCATTCATCGAATAAAACCATAATAATGTGACCATCTAAAGATATAATTGATAACTTAAGATCAAGGTTATTATGAACATGATCGGGAAATAATTTATAATGTAACCAAAACTATGTCAAAACCTAAAAAATCACTTTAGACCCTCACAGGCGAAAATATCAAATGTCATTCGAAACATTACCAATTTTCAAATTATTCATGTTCAAAATGCTCCGAAGGGTGTTGCTTGCCAACAGGTCTGTAAACCATTGCTAGAAAAACCATAGACCAAAAACAACCCAAAAAATCGTGTAATGCCCATGTTTGACTAGACATATTGACATGTTGCATTTTATTTTCTTAGTAAATGTAGGACTCAGTTCGACTGAGTAAACCATATTTATGACATGATAGATGTTGATACTATGTCTAATATGTTACTGTGCTTATGTTGATACATTGATTGTGACGTTATGATTATGTTTGTGAGGTTACTATGTTATAGTTATCATGATATTCCTTTCTTCATAAAGACAGTGTATGTTTAATTGTCATCATTGATAAATGTAATATATATATGATGTGGTACATGGATATCGACCCATGATGTGATCAATTTAATGATTTATACAATGAAAGGAAATGTTGTCGATAATATGCACCAACTGATGATTGAATGGAGATATTATTATGAATGTATGTTTTCAAAGTACTAATCTGCATGACACACGGGCTATGTAATAAATGGATACTTTATATCAAGTGTGGTATAGTACCTATTTCTTCAGAAGAGCCTTGATTACCAAAATTGATGATATGATGACACAGACCAATAATCTCGATAGTAGCCAAGTATGTTTTTGATAGGGTATATAGACCCAGGATGTTGAGAGGGATGGATGTGTTCCACTTTATGTTTTTATGATACCCGAGGTCATGGGAGGGCCGTGCTTAGACGCGCTCCCCATGTTGTTGTGATGACGACAGTCGGATGCCTGCTAGGAGAGGCTAGGTCCGTTGTTCAGCTGACGATATCGCTCTCAGGTTCTTATGTGGTCAGGTCAGTGAAGCCGACATCCACTTCTATACTAGCAAAGGAAGGATAGGGAGGGTGCGGACGTAGGTTACGATGGGAGGATGTTATAGCCTTAGTACTTTGTTGGGTCAGGGGGGATCTACGACACCAGTATTTGTAGTAGTAGGTGCCTCTTCCTTGAAAATAATTGATTGAGTAATGAATCTGAAAATATAACGATGTTATAACTTAATTCATTAATAATTAATGATTGATGATGCTAAAAGATTACATGTTTGTATGTTAATTCGGTTAGGTATTTGCGATTGTTATGTCTTGTATCCATGAATGTCCTATCTATGTGAATCATTATTATTTTGTTATTATTATTATTATTATTATTATTATTATATATAGGATATATGATGTTTTCGTATAGTACGTGTATGACCTATGCATGCACTGGCCACACATGCACACTTTGCACACGTATACCAATATTGGCATACCAATACTTAACACGATCAATAATGGTATAGGTTTTCATAGGTAAATATGTTAATGAAATAATGAATGTTAAGTTAACATATTCATTAATGATAGGTGAACACTGTAATACGTAAGTGATCAAGTGTCGTAAATTAGAATAATCCTTAGAAAGTTGTCGTGCGTAGACTTAAAACATTGTTCATTTACTTTAACAAATTTTAAAGGTTGTTTAAACCCCTAAAGGTGCTTTGATTATGAATCTAG
Source organism: Pseudotsuga menziesii (assembly GCA_001517045.1). Classification (NCBI taxonomy): domain Eukaryota; kingdom Viridiplantae; phylum Streptophyta; class Pinopsida; order Pinales; family Pinaceae; genus Pseudotsuga; species Pseudotsuga menziesii. The sequence continues at coordinate 1,025,583 of LPNX011147451.1, forward strand.
AGATAACATGCTCATGACTATGACACTTGTGATTAAAAACAAACAACTATAAAATGTCTTTAATTATAATTATTATTAATGGTATTATTATTATTATTATTATTATTATTATTAGTGCCTCTTGTGGTAAACATAACCGATAGTTTAATTAGACAATTATTTCTATTATTATTATGATGATTATTAAGATCTTGTGTTAAACATAGTCAATTAATTAATTAAACAATTATTATTATTATTATTATTGTTATTATTACGCTCTTGTGGTAAATATAAACAAATGTTCAATTAAACCCAAGTGGAAATAACTCGAGTAAAATAATTATTAATCAAATACACCAAATGATTCCGTGTAGGTTAAACATGTATATTGAACTATGGAAAATGACCATCAAGATATGACATGATCGATTTTATAATAATACTTATTACTATGATTACTAACATCAGATTCCAGATCAAGTAGAACAACTAAGATACTCACCTGTACACAAGATAATTACTAAATTATTATTTTATTCAACATATTTGATTTGAATAGGACTAGCTATTAAACCGCCATCCCGTGAGGGACCAGTGGTGAACATTCCAAGAATTAATAAGTGCCAGACAACCAACTTATTCAATTCAACTTAAAAAACCTTAACTATTCGGATGCTCGAGATAAGGACAATTAAATGAATAAATGTATATTCATGATTATAATAATTTACTAGCATCGAAAACTGAAAGAGGTAGGTGAATGAAGTTTTTTGGGGGAAAGGCGGTGGAGCAAGGTGGAAGAAAGTAGGAGGAAAAGGAGTATTTAGGGGAGGTATCAAAGAGAAATGACGAAGGATTTTTTTGGGGAAATTAGACTCTGCATCAGTGGAAAATGACGGAGGAAAAACTTGAGGAGGGGGATAACTCAAGGACGAGGATATCTGGAAATGATGGAGAAATGGGTGGAAACGAAGAAAGATATAGAATGGAAAGGAAGCTGCTCTCGATATTATTGGTCTGTGGGATCGGGGGCTAGGAAACCCATGGGTTTCCTAGGGCTAGCACATGATGAGAGCTGGTCGGCAGGGTGGCACATCATTTTGTTAATAAAGGCTTGGATGGAAAGATGAAAGGTGAAGGAGCCTACAAGGTCTACAGCAAACTGTTGGATCTACTACAACCGTTGGTTCCAGGTATTTAAATTCTAGGTATTTAGATACTAAATTCCTACATGGTATTATTGTCTAATTTACAAAAATTCATGAAGTTTATCAAATAGGTATAGCTCATATTTCTACTAAAATATGTTTACAGTTCATATTTGTACATTCATATGTTTATAAAACTAATAGAACAGACATGGATATAAACCTGTAATATGATTAAAATGTCTTGATTTTATTAAAAACTAACTCAAAATGAGCTTAAGATAGAGAACATCACAGAGAAATGGACACAGTGCTCTACCGGTTAGGCAGAGCACTACAGAATGATACTAAATACCTGGATGGTATTATTGTCTAATTTACAAAAATTCATGAAGTTTATCAAACAGGTACAGCTCATATTTCTACTTTAATATGTTTATAGTTCATATTTGTACATCCATATGTTTATAAAACTAATAGAACAGACATGGATATAAACCTGTAATATGATTAAAATGTCTTGATTTTATTAAAAACTAACTCAGAATGAGCTTAAGATAGAGAACATCACAGAGAAATGGACACGGTGCTCTATCGGTTAGGCAGAGCACTACAGAATGGTATCAGAGCCCTAGGTTCTAAAACTGGAACCTAAAGGGGCCCTCTAGGAGAAAAGAAAATAAACATTATATGGAAGATAAATCAAAACTAAAATTTTACACACTGTAAAATAAATAAATTGATGTATAGTGTTTCTGTAAATTGAAGATTTATCACACAAGTAGAAATAGGTTCTAAGTTACAATGCATAGAATGAGTGAATATTTTGAGGACAAAATTATCCTAAAGACCATAAACTGAATGCTAGTAGCATACCCAGCATTCTCTTCTGTGCAGAACCCTCTTCTTTCATAAACAAAAACAAAAAACAAAAAAACAAAAAAATTGTACCTGCAAAAACAAAAACAAAAGGGCATTATATGGAAGATAAATCAAAACTAAAGACCATAAGCTGAATATTTTGCCCAGCATTCAAAGCCAAAAACCATCCCTAGATGGCTGGCTTTAAAGCTAACATGCATTCAAGTTCCTAGCCATTGAATCTACACCATTCGATCCGAGCACTTGCATTCTTATTCTCCGAATCCTCAAACCCTACCTTCAAAAAAGGGAAAAGAGAAGAAAAAGACAGATGACGATGAAACTAACCGTCATTAATGCAGAGTCTGTACAGGCTTAAACTCTTGCAGCTGCTTGAATTTCTCCCATGGATTCACCCATAGTTTGGCCGCATACAGCTTGGTTTTACCACCAACTTTAGTCTCTATTGTGAGGTAGTACAGTAGGCCTGAGACCACTTGCTCCTGGGCTTTTAACACCTTAGAAAATGAAATACCAACATTCTGCATAAAGCAAAGAAAATCCACAATGTCAAGCTCACTACATTAATGGCGGAATCTAAGCCAGAAATTGTATATATATACACAAACGGACCTGTTGCGCGTTGTATTCATTGACGACAAACCATCTGAGATCTTGAATATCTTGCTTGTGTTCTACATCTAGTATTTTCCTCTCCTGCTCCTGCAGATCGACCTTGATAGAAAACCGCTCCATTCAGGGAATAAGGAAAAAAAAATATATATATATATATATATATAATAAATTTACCATTCAAAGATGTGCTAAATATACCTTAAGCTCACCAGAGAGCCATGAAGAAGCCGTTTACTAGGAAAGATAAGGCCAGATGCAAGAGCTCTTCTTCTCCGATAGATGTTACGCCCAGCAGATAGAAGAATTTGAACCTCACGTCGCTTATCTTGTGGGAACAATGGATCCCAAAGAGATTTGCGCTCTGTGCGCCTTGAAAAAAAAATGGGGAAGAGAAAAGTTAAGCGTTCCCTAGAAACCCATTTAATAATGGAAAAACAAATAATAACAATAAGAATAATAAACAATATGTTAATAAAACGAACATTCCAGGTTCATTCTGGAGATGGCAATCCATAGGAATTTGCTCCATTTGGGCAGCATGCATGTCGTCGATAGGGTTTTGTTCCATCTAGGCCACATAGAATGATTTTAGCTGCCATATGGGAAGCATACAAGTATGGGCATGCAGATGTGCGCGTGGATGGATTATGGAAGCACTTACCCACTTTGGATGATTTGACCATTATAAATAAAGATGTTACTCTTTATTAGCTTTACAGGTGGCTCTAGAAATGGGTGGTGGTGGAAGGACCAGTCCGGTCAAATGGTGTTATTTGTGCATAATTTAAATTTAAATTAAATATATATATATGTATGTATATATTTTCATAAAAGTTAAAATGTTTTAATTTAATGGAAAACCCAGACTTAATTTGCGTAGATATTTATGAACCCTTCTGTCTCTTCATAAGTAGTTCTTCTCTTCAGCTTAATAAGACAATCGTAACTCCATCTGTACAGCGCTTAAGACAGAATATTCACTCCAATGGACTACTATAAGAATCTTTTTATCTGTTGGACCAAGGCAATACCTTAAACCTCTGCGAAATGGTAAATTAAAGAACAAAAGGTGGAATCAGAATATTATATAATAGAGAGTAGTATTAACGTACCTTAGTTTGCAAACTAGCAGAGGGCACTATGCCTGGGAAGTCCTTTCCACCCACAAGTAGTAGATTCACCATCAATCCTGGCATGCCTTGGTGATGTTATTATACTAGGTTGAACTGTTGTTTGGGTGATTATACCAACAAGTGTTCAGATTTCACACTATATGCACTCCCAAAACAAAACAAAAACACAAAAACATTGTACATTGCGCGCCTTCTTGTGCAGCATTTAGAGCAGGAACTCGCCCCTTAAGAATACCCCCTCAGACTACTTCTTTTTTTTCATTCGAAAATCAAAATTCGAAAGACACTGAACTGCAATAGTCTTTTATAGGACCGGAGGGTGCTCTCATTCAATTTTTTTTTCTTTACTGTTTAAAATGAACAGGTATATGCCAAAATTCTTAAAACTCAAGGCAACATACAATGACCGAATCTACTTGTATATAGCAAAAGTGAAATGGGATTCTGGTACAACAACTAATCCTGATAAAATGTAATTTGCGTTATCTGACTCAAACCATTTGGTATATTCAAGTGAATTTGGCAGTCTTACTTTTATCGTTGTCAGTCTGGGCTAGAGGGTACTTATCACTGTCATGTTTTTTTTTTAAGATAGATTCCGAGCGGTGCCTCATGTTTTCTGTAAATTGTTCAGAAACCTTTTTTAAATATGTCCTAGTTGTTGTACCTGGCTTTGGATATATTTTATATAAGTGCCCATAGAGGGAGGGTTGTTGTGCCTGGATTTGGAGATTCACTAATAAAGCGACTACAGGAAGGGTTGTTCCTGGATCATCTATTCCTTCTTCCATTCACATTACTAATTTGGGTTAGGCTGCTTACATTGAATGAATGTTACCACACACATAACAAGGTTGGTTTATTACATACCCTTATGGGAGGACAAGGCTTTAGGGCATGCATGGCTGATCGTCTTGTTTCTTACTCTTGAAGGAGGGACTAGTCGTCTGGTCCGAAGGTACTATGTTATAAGTAGGAGAGGCATGCTATCTAGAATATCTTTTGATTTCCAATAGGGTGATCTCATTCAATCTTTTTTTTTTTTAGAGAAGTCACAACCTCTTTTTGGGGGTTTTAGAAGCAAGAGCGTATAATACCATCTCGATCGATCTGATATGATCTGGTGCCATGGAAATGGTGATTCGTGGAGTGATACCATCAAATCCTCTGCAGCGTTTGACGCTATTTGTATTTATATCCTTTTTGAGAACATTCCAACTATGTTTGGCGGCACCATCATCGGAATTGGTCCTTCTTAAGGTCAATCGTCGGGTAAGATCTGAAAACATTACTCTCATCTGCTTTCTTTTTCTCTGCGTACGAAAATAAGTATATGCCCCAACACGAGGGACATTTTATGATGAATGAGTTTGTAACGTAGGGATTCAATAAATAAATAAAATTACCGTGGATCACTAGCTTAGCTGAAACGCTTTCATACTGAAATTATTGCTCTTTCAAGACCAGAATTCACCATGGTTGGATAGATCCAATTTAATGTGACATGCAAACTGTATGGAAAAATCATATAGAGACTCAGGAGAACATAGGCAGCACAATAAGAAAGCAGAGAGATAGTCATGATAGACTTTCTAAAGAAGGAAGACAGACTACACATAGAAGTTTTATTTTTTGTTGTTTTTGTTGAATCGCAACCCACACCTTAAATGATTGTCAACAGAAATATCCTCAGATGAATAATTACGCTTCTACTTTAAGAAGAGACACATATTCACGGAATTAGGAGATTTTCGTGACGCGTCAGTCAATACTAGATTGTCTCTTAGCTCGGGCTTCTAAAAGAAATTCCAAAAAACAGGAATTGAAATGTATTCAGAGCAATTATTTGTTTAGATGCCTTTATCGAACCAATAGATTCCCAATTTGTCAACTGGGTCTTGTTTTGATAGTAAGGTGGGTTGTTGAAATTCCCCAGAGACATCTTAGACCCTAATGGGATGTCTCTCTCCTGCAAGTCCCAGGTAACTTCTTGTGAGTCAGGTGGAATGCATACCACCCAGTCGGGGTGTCTCAGCCAAAGTGCCTTTGAGCATGAGAATGTTCGATATTCCTCTTGTAAGCTTGTTAGAGTTCATTGTAATATTCCCATAATGGGGAAGGGCACTCTTGATACAGTTGCAATTTCCATGACTACTTGTTGATCATAAAAAAAAAAATTGTTACACCCTATTCTATAGTGTTCACAGGAATTGAACTCCGAACCTATCAAGATCTCGCAGCCCAAATATGGCCCATGACTCCATTGCATAAAAATATCTATGTATACAAATATTCTTAATTCATGAGAAATTAATGATTATTAACTTATCTTACATTTTACAAAGGGTGAGTATTACAAAGAAAGTGATTATGTAGATCTAGGGTCCACTCACTAAAATGTTTTAATTTAATTATTTCATATTATTAAAATGTTTTAAATTGATTATTTAAAACTATTTGAAAATTTTAAATTCAATTAATTGAAACTATTAAACTATTATAATTTGATTATTAGGAATTACTAAAATGTTTAATTTAATTATTTGAAACAACTAAAATGTTTTTAAGTTGATTATTTGAAATTATCATAATGTTATTTACATTTAACTATTTAAATCTTTAGGACAAGATAATGAGGAGGCCTTCATGTTCATTAACTAAGTTGCTTATTTAGTATAAATTAAACTCTTTATAATTAAGATCATTGGTATAATTAAAGAAAATTGTTGATCGTTAAGTTTCTAGATAAATTAATAACATTAATTGAGATTTCTTAGGAAGTATAATCAATAAGTTAAATATTAATAAGAAGAGATTAAAGTTAAGATAAGTTATGGTTGATGAGAGTAAAAATTTGTTACAAGATCTAAATGGAAAGCATCGGGTAGATTAACCCTATTATTCAACTATTAAGAAAACTTAGTGAGGAGAAAACACTGAAGGAGATAAACATGTGTTTTGTGTTACTATGGCTAGTAGACATGTTTGATCACTTTTTACGAAGATTGTAATAGGATTCTATTTCGCCTATAATAACATCATTTCCAACTTAAATTATGATAAAATTGCCACCTAAAAATGTTTATAGACAAGAGAATCACAAAACCTTATGTTAAATAAATTGTTTATGACTTTAACGTGTGGAATGTCCATGAACTTGTGGAAGTGTCTTTCACATCACCAATGGAGAATTGAATCTCGAAATGAATTATAATACCATAGATAGGATTGGATAGAGATGGGGATACAAGCTAGTAAACTATTCATACTTTAGTTGATAACAGGTAATATGTATAAAGTGACGACGAGTGGTATGGTTGGTGTAAGTATACTGAAGATGAAGATGAATATACAAATGTTGGAGAAAGGATATAATGATGTATAGATGAGCCCATGGGGTTAGCATTGTTTAGCATACCACGAAGCTAATAGGTTATGGTAGGGTGTAGGTTGTAAATTTATTTGGTGTGAATGTAATAATGGTAATCAATCTCGAATAAAGGTATAATGAGTGAACCAATGCTCGCTGAGCATAAACAATATTATAAGTTAACACATTAAGATATTAGGAGGTAAGACCTAATAAATAGATGAGAAACAATAAACGTGAAAGACAAGGTGTAGAGAAGAGGTTTTATAAGGAATGCTATGTCTATATAAATAAAAGATTTAGGGTTGCTAATATTGAGCGATAGGTGTGCTAATGTAATCTCATAATCAAAAAAGGGATTGTAAATGTACTTGTACTCATGTAACATAAATAACTAAATAAATAGATCAAGCAGACTTAATATCTATTGTTACCTATATATGGAGAGAGGGAGAGAGAGCGAGTTTAAGCAAGGATAAAGAAGATATAAAAGGTAATTGTATCAAGAAGAGTGCTACATTCAAGATTAGTATAAGAAAACCTATGGATGTAAAAAGGATAAAAGAATGGCAAGAAGAGTAATGGGTAAATATATATATATATTGCACCTAACTAAGTATGAAATGAATAGGGTGCAATATAATATATTAAGTGATTTAAACATTAAAAGTACTAAAGATACATTTTGATGCGTATTAAATGGAGTGGTGCAATATAATGCTTAGTTGTGTAATTAGTAAGTGACTAAGAGGTGTGAAACTGATGATGATATCAATGGGTAAATATACGTGATAACTAAAGTAGATTGAAAACAATATGTTTTTTTTTATGACACATAATTACCATAAGAATGTTAGCAATAAACGACTGGTACAAAAATGGCCAATTGTTTGAGGACTAATAATAGGAATTAGTATAGAAAGAGATGAACTTATAAATGGAATTCAGATATTGTCGTAGAAAATGATATGACAAGCATGCAAACTAACAATTAAAATTCATATTATAGAAGTGTGTCACGTTATTAAAATTACCAAGAAATAAGTAGTGCAATTGTAAGTATTCTACGTATAATGCGTCATTCATGGGGTAAGAGTTCTATTTAAGGAAAATTTATTGATAAATGGGAGTTGATTAATAAACATAGTGGAATTCATGTTATTACAGACACTAGACCACTCTCAATATGGATCCCAAAAATAAAAATGAATAAAAAAATTATGAGATCATAAGTCGTATAAATAAGAGAGAGATTCAATAAATAATTCAATTCCTAAACAAGCCCTAAATAATAATAATAATAAATTTTAAAAAAAATAATAATAATAATAAAACAAAGAATCAAAATAAATGATATTTGGGCAATAACATATTCTTATGAATCACAACAAGAAAAAGACTATAGAACACTGTATAAATTGTTGTTGATAAGATTCTAGTAGGGTATAATGAACCTTGATGCATGTTACAAATGGGGATCCTCGAGGAGGTCATAAGTAGTCACTAGGATATATTTTTTTTTATAAAATTTAAGAGCATATATTAGGTGATAAAAGAAGTAAAATAGTAAAATGACATCGACAGGTTGATCAAGTAAAGGTCCCAGTGGGACTACCATAAATAATTAATTCTAGTAGTAAGACACCTATATTATGCATAATAATATATTCTTATAATCATGCATAACAATAACTTCGGGATGAAGTTTCCTGAAGGGTGAGTATATGTAATGCCCATATTTGACTAGACATATCGACATGTTGCATTTTATTTTCTTAGTAAATGTAGGACTCAGTTCGACTGAGTAAACCATATTTATGACATGATAGATGTTGCTACTATGTCTAAGATGTTACTATGCTTATGTTGATACATTGATTGTGATGTTATGATTATGTTTGTGAGGTTACTATGTTATAGTTATCATGATATTCCTTTATTCATAAATACAGTGTATGTTTAATTGTCATCATTGATAAATGTAATATATATATGATGTGGTACGTGGATATCGACCCATGATGTGATTAATTTAATGATTTATACAATGAAAGGAAATTTTGTTGATAATATGCACCAACTGATGATTGAATGGAGATATTATTATGAATGTATGTTTTCAAAGTACTAATCTGCAGGACACACGGGCTATGTAATAAATGGATACTTTATATCAAGTGTGGTATAGTACCTATTTCTGCAGAAGAGCCTTGATTACCAAAATTGATGATACGATGACACAGACCAATAATCTCGATAGCAGCAAAGTATGTTTTTGATAGGGTATATAGACCCAGGATGTTGAGAGGGATGTATTTGTTCCACCCTATGTTTTTATGATACCCGAGGTCGTGGGAGGGCCGTGCTGAGACACGCTCCCCATGTTGTTGTGATGACGATGGTCGAATTCCTGCTAGGAGAGGCTAGGTCTGCTGTTCAGCCGACGCTATCACTCTCAGGTTCTTATGTGGTCAGGTCGGTGAAGCCAACATCCACTTCTATACTAGCAGAGGAAGGATAGGGAGGGTGCGGGCGTAGGTTAGGATGGGAGGATGTTATAGCTAGTACTTTGTTGGGTCAGGGGGGATCTACGACACCAAGATTTGTAGTAGTAGGTGTCTCTTCCTTGAAAATAATTGATTGAGTAATGAATCTGAAAATATAATGATGTTATAACTTAATTCATTAATAATTAATGATTGATGATGCTAAAAGATTACATGTTTGTATGTTAATTCGGTTAGGTATTTGCAATTGTTATGTCTTGTATCCATGAATGTCCTATCTATGTGAATCATTATTATTTTGTTATTATTATTATTATTATTATTATTATTATATAGGATATATGATGTTTTCTTATAGTACGTGTATGATCTATGCATGCACTGGCCACGCATGCACACTTTGCACATGTATACCAATATCGGCATACCAATACTTAACACGATCAATAATGGTATAGGTTTTCATAGGTAAATATGTTAATGAAATAATGAATGTTAAGTTAACATATTCAATAATGATAGGTGAACACTGTAATACGTAAGTGATCAAGTGTCGTAAATTAGAATAATCCTTAGAAAGTTGTCATGCGTAGACTTAAAACATTGTTCATTTA